>MU177899.1:473419-826352 GCA_016695465.1 Suillus americanus
AAAGATCGTCTTCCAGGCCATCATGGACATTGTGGAGCGCGTGTATCCCGAATTAGACCCTACTTGGGAAGCACATGCGAGGATGCAAACTGTGTTTGTACCGTGCGTCCTCATTCAATTTATGTTTGCTGCAGGACACTGACGCATTTGTATGCAGCTGGGACCAAGTGAACGTACAGAATCCAAGACCATCTCTGATGAAACGGAAAGCGCAACTTGAGTCCTGAATATTGAATGATTATGAACTCGAACGTATGGTTAACTTCTCTTAAATTTGTGACATATTAGATGGTGTTCATGCATGTAGCGGGATGAGAGGGGGGACTGGGGATTGTGTGTGTGACCTGACAAGGATGTTGCTGACTTTCATATCGGCCACATAATCCTGACCACATGATTAGTTTGCGGGATGCTACTTTGAATTCATGGATTACTGGATTAGCAACTGCTCCTACATACATACCCACATACCTATTCCAAAGTTCTCGTTTCAAATAATAGCAACCTGTCGAACAGCACAACTGAGTTCGTCATTGAAATTTGAAATCCTATCCTGATCGATCGGACATAAAACAAGGAAATATATGGCCGCCAATCTACAAGATGTTATTGTGCTCATCAGTGACTCCCTCGCTCAACGTGGATTGGAACAAGGAGGCTTCACGCTGTTACTTGCGGGTATGTAGGTATGCAGACAACAGACATTTTTGGAACTAGAATCTGAGATCACAACATCTAAAGAGATGCGCCCGGAAAACTGATGTTATCAACCGCGGCCTTGCAGGTTATCAAACGGATTGGTTCTGGTATGCGAGCAGGTCAAAGACATGCCTTTGTTGGGGACGAAGATAGGTGCTCAATACGTTTGTAACAGATCTTTGCCAAGCAGCATGAGCAGCAGATCCCAAAGGTCAAACTACTCACAATTTGATTTGGCGCCAACTTGCGACGCTTCAGTACACGACACGTCGCATCAGTGAACCGGTGAAGCTTTGATAAGAGTATGTATAACGATATATGGTACAAAATAACAAGAATCAACACAATATTTTAATTCTGCTATGGGGGATCGCATACACATTGTTATAACTTGAGTCATCTTGTTCAGATGGTAAAAATGCCAACACCAGCTTACTACTCCCCTGAGACCCGTATCATCTTGATTACCCCGTCACCAATAAATACGAAGCAACGGGGTAAGCCTAAGTCGACGTGTTTGAGACTACGAGTTCATACGCGGAGGTTGTCAAGGAAGTAGGTGAAAGAGAATGTGCCCGTCCGATATCTGGACGGAAGTGTTTGATGGCGCCGGTCGAAACTAGGAGGGATGCAAAATATATTTGATTGAGGCGGGGCCGGTTCCTATATATTACAATATATAACGATATATGACGATATCTTCTTCTCACCAGTTCTCTGATTCGGATGGGCTGCATCTTGATTCTTAATAGCAATGGTTGCAACGTACACACAGCCTTGGATTCTGAGGGTCTGTCAAGTTTGCTGACTTTCGCCAAAGATCGTCCCCAAGGCTATCGTTAACATCGTAGAGTGGGTCCACCTGAACTGAATCATCAGACATATAGTGTGAAGATGCAAGATGTGTTCATACCGTGCGTCCTCTCTGCAATTATTTCTACTGCACTCGGACGCTAGCGCTAATCGCTGATGCAGCTGGGACCAAGTATGTTTACAGAATCCAAGACCGTCTCTAATATTAGTAAAACAGAAAGCACATATGTATTAGACCAGGGATGTGAACGTCTAGTATGACTTGTATGCAATGTGCATTATTATGTATAAATTATAATTTCGTAACTTTGTACTTGATCAAGAACAAAAGACAAAATGCACGTGACGAATATCAACATACGCCAAAGAGAGGGCAAACAATCGTTCTTTTGCCCAGTCTTCTCATCAGCACATATCACTGGGGCGAAATAGTGCGTAGGACCGAATCAGCCACGGAGGCAGGACACCTCATACCCTCAACACGCGATATTCTTGCTTCTCGCCTAGTTATACCGCTTAATTGAGCGCGTCGCTGACCGTTTTAGGACAGGATCCAAATTTGTTGGACCTACAATTGTCCGTATCAAAATTTACGTTTTCTGTTCTGTTCAAGTTCATTGCACTGTGAGCAATACTCTGGCTGAAGCCAAGTTATTGGTTAAGTCATTTAGCAACGATAGCTCACTCTTATTCTGTACGCACTACCTAGGCGCGGCCTCCTCCGTTAACACTATCATTACGTTCAAGGTGAGCTAGTATGCTTCATCTTTGGATGACCAACGCGCCGGCATAAACAAACCATGAGGAAATTCATTTACGCGAAACTCCCAGTGGTTCAGCTTATATGGCCGAGTGGACGTTGCTCATTTTCTATTGATGTTTTTCTTTGTTCAGCTCTTTTCGTACTCTAAGTCACATTAGATCGCTGACTTTATCGTTGACAGCCACTACTTTCGGTAAATCCACTGGCCACGTTTCTTTGGGCCACATCTTCGTGCGGTATGTGTTTCTTCTCATAATCAAACGTTTGTGGACCGTGGATGTTGTCCGTTGATTATTTCCTCTCTTCTTGGACACTCCTTTCCCTTGTAACATCTTGTGCTCGACCTCTCCAACCACCATCTGGCACTCAAACGCTGTTTATTGGCTCGATCATTTGACTTGTTTCAAATTAACGTCTCACGAACCATGTCTGATTCATTCTTGAAACGACTCACAGATTATCATTCGAACAAGCTTCCAAAAAGAGCTCAATTCCAATCTTCTACGGTTTCTCGCGACATGACCTTCTTCTCCACCCTTTCTTCGGCTTCGATGCAATACCTACACGCGCCACCTGCTCCCTCTCGCAAGCGCAGCCAAATGCTCAATCCTAAACGTGATGATATTGACGATTTCTTGTCTTCTGACCTTGAGCTGTCATTTGCTTCTACCATGTCTCTCAACTCTCCTCCACGTGACACAATGACGCTCGCGCAAGATCACGATGTCCCAATGGATATCTCGCCTGCATACCGCCCGGTTCAGAAGGAGAACGAGAAGACGAACAGGCCTACCACGCGCCCCCGTGCATCTACCAGTGCCGCTCGCATTTTTGGTCAGGACATGAGCAACAGCAACTTCTCCAACGACTCCGTCGGCACGAAAACTGGCTCCCAAGCGAACTTTAAACGAACCCAGCGCAGTGCGCTTCCTATGGAGTGGATGGCTGCCTCTAAGCCTTTAAGAACCTCTCAGACAATGGACGGAAACATGTTTGCTCCGGTGAGTGATCCTTCTAGTTTAGACCAGCAGGCTTGTTACTTATATGACTGCATGGGCAGCCGCCGGATGTATCCATTTCTTTAGCGTCAGATGACGCCATGGACGTGGATCCTGCTCCTGAGGTTTCTGCGCAGGACCTGCTGCCTTCTCCGCCTCTTTCTGCAGCACCCGCTGTGACTGAGTTTAACAATCTGTTTTATGGGGCTATGACCCAACCTTACTTAGACACCCCTGGAGGGCCGCAGCCAAAAAAGCGTCGTTCTTTATCTCCGGAGACTATTTCGCGGGTTGATCATGAAGCTTCGTCATCGCCTGCTCCTTCGTCGCCTTCGCAGCACAAGTTGGATCGTATGGCTACCTTCGCCAAACCTGCACTCCAGGGCCTTGGAGTCCCCCCTAACGCAAGCAAACGAGCCCGGCGCATTGTCTTCTCAGCCTTGGTACAACCCGGTGTTCCTTCGCCACAATCCGCATACCCCACGCTTGGCTCGGACGCTTCGCCAGAGAAGCAGTCAGCACCCGAATTACCTCCTTCACGACGCGCCTTTTCTATGGTGCCATCCACAGTCCTCGAACACTTCTCTGACGAGGGTTCTTCTTTCGACGACCCTGACATGTCATCTCCCGCCCAGGCATACGCCAAACGACAGCAAGTTAAGGCCATCCGTAGACGCGACGGAACGGAGGATTTCAGACCTCTGACCGGCGCGACTGCTATGGTTCAGCGCGATATGTTTGAGAGTCCCTCTGCAAAATTCATGGCTGCAGGATTGCCAGGATTTGGGGATAACGAAACATCGGGCAAAATCTTACCATGTCACCGCGTGCGCGAGGATGGCTTGATGAGGGTCGTACCGAAAACTGTGATTGCCTTTATCTGTGACCTTGGTGACAACGCTTAACATTTCGTTTTCGTTTAGTTGGACGACCTTCTTGACGGTGTCTATAATTCCCGCATCGCGAGTTTCCACGTTATCGACTGCCGCTTTGACTATGAGTACAATGGTGGGCATATTCCCGGCGCCGTCAACATCAATACCACCACTGGCGTGGAAGAATTCTTACTTGGTGTGCAGAAGCCTAAACCATCTGTGAGTGGCGACTCTCAGAAAAAGACAATCCTGGTTTTCCACTGTGAATTCAGTGCAAAGAGAGCTCCAACATTGTAAGCCGAAAATGCCTCACCATTTTCCCTCCTGACACTTATGTCCTTCAGTGCTAAACACCTCCGTGCCAAAGACCGCGCGATGAATAACCACATGTATCCAAAGATTCACTATCCGGAGGTTTACATCTTGGAAGGCGGATACTGCGAATATTACAAACAGTGTGCTTCTCGCTGTCGCCCTCGGGGCTACGTCACGATGGACGACCCCAACTTTGCACTTTCCCGCAAAGAGGATTTGGACCAGTTCCGCAAGGGCAAATTTGGACGCACCAAGTCATACGCTTACGGCGACCTAGCTTCGAAGGTCACTGGCATGACCCAACAGCATTCCAAGAGGAATACAGCGCCTGCTGGTGCTCCCCAGCTATTTGCTGCTGCAAACGCCGCTCGTACACGCCGTAATGGCCTCTCGACTGTGACTGAGATTGGTAATATCACCCAGACGGACGATGAGGAAACCGACATTGGCGACAGCCCCTGCCCCCCTCCCAATAAAGGTACCATGCTGTTATCAAAGGCGAAAAGATTGGGTCGCGTCGGTATGACCCGTTCTGAAACTTTTGACGCGACTCGCATGGCTGCGCATTAATTTTAACCCGACTTCTCCCTCACTGCTCTATTTTCCTGCACGTTCAAAGTACCGTTTAGCGCGTTTGCATTTTACATGACCAGCAATTCGCGATCAGCTTGATCTCTTCCTAATCAAGATCAATCTTTCTCTACCCCTACGCCTGTCGAACGTCTGGAACCCCATTGCACTTCCCCAAATATTCTCTCCAACAACCTCAGAAACAACCATTTGTCACGTTATGTTACCGCACGCTGATCTCCACGCTCGTTATGCTCTATGCTGCTCAGGCTTGTGAGGTATATTCCCGAACTCACGGCGAAACCTTCTGCGATACGTCCCGCCAAACATCTTTTCACGGTCATACAAAGTCCCTCTACCAACCATCTGATGCATTGGACACTCCATTTGTTTGAATATTGCATTGGTCATGTCCTATCTTCCGGTCGTGGCTGCTCAACTCTCCTACAACTGTTTCTATGTGTCATAGACAATTTTCGCTGCATCTCTTATATATGTTCAACATCTCTTTCTTCTCAGTTTGATTCTTTATTTGCCTCGCATCTAAGACTATCGATAGCTATTTATGTCCTTTGTGGTCTCGTCCGTTTCCCTTCGCCTCCTTAGTATTTATCCGCTAGGATTCATCCCTTGGCATCTTTCAATCATCAAATGTTAAACATTTATTCACCCTACCTCCCAGCTTGCCGAGTACAACGTGAACTTCGATTCTGTTCCTGTTGGACATGATTATCGATGGACATTTGGCTTGTGATAGCATGCGGATAGCCACTTCACTTTTTGTTCAAAATCTTCCTTTCATATTCGTTGACAATATTTTTTTTCGTTATGGACATGTTATTGTATGGCTTCGCACCACTGGAAGAAGTTATTACAGAAGTTATTATACCTGAGCTATCCCGAACCAACGTGCTTGGCTGATTGCTGGCAAAGTGTGACTGAGGCTCTCTGTCCAACACACACCAACGTCAGGGTAGCTATTCCCCAGCAACATCTTAATTATTCATGTCGCCAGAAGCACATCTAACTCGGAGATGCTGATGAATGTTGGGGCAGGGGGGCTCGCCCGCTATACTTTTCAAACAGTAAAATGTCATTCAAGTTAACTCCCGCGGTGATATTTGAGATGCGCTTGAGCAAAACAGAGCTTTTCGCCGCAAGCTTTACTCAAGTCACTTCTACTTAAAGCGTGAAGCTTGAAGTTGTGCAGTTCGAACGACGTTGAACCATAGGAGGCAATATTGCGTAAGCAAACTGCAGCGGCACAAATGTCAGCAACTATCCTTGAGTTGGAAGATCATCTAGACGCAAGATGTTCCAACGCGATCCTCGAGCTGGCGCGTTTCTCGGTGGTGACCGCGTGTCAGGGCAAGATATACGGGATCAGAATGGTACGTGGTTTGATGGTCATTAGTCTTCAGCTCAAATGATGCGTCGGATCAGTGACTGCGGCCTTGGCCATCGCAAACATCGTCAAAAGCTCTTTGGGTCCACTCGGGCTCGATAAAATGCTCGTTGACAACATCGGAGTGCGCATCTTTTACTTCAGGTTCAAGCATTTCTTTCTTACTTTCATTAGGAAGTGACCATCTCGAATGATGGTGCAACTATCCTGTCTCTTTTGTCTGTGGAACACCCAGCTGGAAAGATTTTCGTCGATCTCGCGCAAAAGCAGGACAAGGAGGTTGGAGATGGTACAACATCTGTGGTCATCATTGCATCTGAGCTTCTTCGACGCGCGAACGAGCTCGTAAAAGCGAAAATACATCCGACCACGATCATCACAGGCTACAGACTTGCTTGCAAAGAGGCTGTCAAGTTCATGCAGGATCAACTCAGCATCAAAGTTGATTCTCTCGGTCGTGACGCACTTGTAAATGCTGCCAAGACTAGCATGTCTAGCAAGATCATTGGAAAGTAAGTTGTTTGGAAACTTTTGGCAATGCCTCCCCTCAAATCCCTTTGAAGTGACGATGATCTGTTTGCCCCCATGGCTGTGGATGCCATGCTTGCTGTCAAGACCATTAACTTACGCGGTGACATCAAATATCCGGTCAAGGCTGTCAACGTGCTCAAGGCTCATGGCAAAAGTGCTAGAGAATCCCTGTACGTCCAAGGTTATGCACTGAACTGCACGGTTGCTAGTCAAGGTCCACATACTTTTTTTTTCTTGCGTGAATTATTCACTGAACTAGAATATCTAGCAATGAAAAAACGCGTAACCAATGCAAAAATTGCGTGTTTGGACATCAATCTTCAGAAAGCCCGCATGCAGCTGGGTGTGCAAATCCTGGTCGAAGATCCAAATCAACTAGAGGAGATTAGGAAGCGGTTAGTTTGCAATGTAATTGTTCATCTGGTCCTCGTTTGAATGTGCTTTTGCAGCGAAGCAGAAATCACACTTGAACGAATTCGCAAAATTTTGGCATCAGGAGCCAACGTTGTTCTGACCACAAAGGGCATCGACGACTTGTGTCTAAAAGAGTTTGTGGAAGCTGGCGCGATGGCAGTTAGAAGGTGCAAAAAGGAGGACCTCCGACGCATCGCAAAGGCAACAGGTGGCACGCTCATTTCAAGTCTCGCGAACTTGGAAGGTGAAGAGACATATGAGGCCAGCTACCTCGGTTCAGCGGACGAAGTTGTCCAGGAGCGCATCTCCGATGACGAATTGATCCTCATCAAGGGCACCAAGGTGGTCAACTCTGCATCTATTGTTCTGCGTGGAGCGAATGATTACATGCTAGATGAGATGGAGAGAGCGTTGCATGACACACTTTCCATCATTAAGCGTACTTTAGAGAGCGGAGCCGTTGTTCCTGGAGGCGGTGCGGTTGAATCTGCCCTCAGCATTTACTTGGAAAACTTTGCGACAACCTTAGTGAGTTTCATATTTATCGACGTTCCCCTCGGTGATTTTATGATTACACATCAGGGATCGCGAGAACAGCTGGCGATCGCCGAATTCGCTGCAGCTCTGCTTTCAATACCAAAGCAGCTTGCCGTCAACGCTGCGAAGGATTCCACCGATCTTGTTGCCAAACTGCGTGCTTACCATCACGCTGCGCAGAACGCGCCTGCTGGTGATCCGAAAAAAGTGCTACTTCGGTATGGCCTAGACCTTATGAACGGAGATGTCCGTGACAATGTTGTGGCTGGCGTGCTGGAGCCAACGATGAGTAAAGTCCGGAGTTTGAAGTCGGCGTATGAGGCTGCCATTTCGCTTTTGCGGATTGATGACGCTATTCAGTGCGTACCGGGTAAGTGATTGCCACCCCACCCGGAAGTCTGTCTCACTGATCCTAACAGAGCCAAAGCCGGAAGCAGACTCACATGGCCATTAAACAAAGACAGCCTTGTGTTGATAGTCTTACGTGTAATTCATACGCCTATAATGCTTACTTACAGTGAAAAGTATGCAATTGTCTTTGAGAATGATCGGAAATGCATGTAATAAACATCTACGCGATTGTCACGTGATTGTTCCACGCGCGGTTTGTTTGTGGGTCTCGCGTTGCACTGCTTAACCTTCTCCTCACCGCGCTGCATTTGCAAAGCCATCTTAAATTCCAAGCACTGTCTTCTTGGACAGAACGCTAGTCTGCGGGGGACTGGATTTAATCATATTTCTCCCTGACTTATATTCTCATGCTTTAGGCTTGTGCTAATGCCACTGGAAGATTCGAAAGCCGTTACCAGGCTTGCATTTCTCCCACAGATCAGACAGCGTTTCCAGACCCTCATATGGACTTGTCTCGATTTCGACCTCGTCAGATCTGCTGCTTTCTATGCGGAACTTTACCTTGTCATGGACGAGAACAACCACGATGCGCGTCATCTTTATGCCACAGCACTTCTTCGATCCGGTCAGCCACATTCAGGGCTACAATTAGTCACTGGTGTTCAACAGTCGAGATGTAGCGGATGTCTAGAGATCAAGGGAAAGTGTTGTGCTGCTCTCGGTCGGCATAGGCTAGCACACGAAGCTTTTGACGCTAGTTTACAGGATCCCACCTATACTCCGACGGGTGCGTATTCCATTCCATATTGCCGTACACTCACTGACCTTCTCTGCAGCTTCTATGGGCCCTCGAACCTCGCGCGCATTTCCGGAGGAAGCTGCAACGCGATGTCGATCTGGAACGATGGCAATGAAAGGCAATCTTCCTGAGGAGGCTACTCGTAGTTTCCGACAAGCTCTCGCACTCAACCCCATGTTGTGGGAAGCATTTGAGGGCTTGTGCTCTCTTGGTGACCATCTTGAACTTATTGTCCCATCCTGTAACTAACTTAGTTGATTTCCATGCTTAGGTACGGCTCCTGATGTAGACGAGATCTTTCCAATGCGTCCCGCCCCAGTGAAACAGGGTCCGCCAGAAGAGCCCCCACCAGCCAAGGTCCTCTCTGGCCCAACTGCTACCGGAGTGGGATTTTTTACGCCTGACATCACCACCAATACCACTCTATTTCGTGGCCGCAAGAACGTCCCTCAAGCTTTCCGAATGGATCCTCCACTAGATCCACACGACTCCATGTAAAGCTGCTACGGCCCTCTCATGATGCAATGTGTCTGACATAGTCTTCTTCATCATTTTTAGCGCTACTAACGAACCGTTTTTTCATACGGAAAACTCATTTCTTCACCCTCCACCCCGTAATTCTAAATTCGAGCCAGCAGGGCCTGGCCCGTCTCAGCCCGCCGCTCGACCACTATCTTCGGCGGATGAGACTGGTCCCGTGCAGAAGAGACTTCGATCAACGATTCGACAAAAGAGCACGGAGACTGTCGCATCCAAGCCATCCAAGCTGACTATGGACGAAACCTCGAAAAAGGCACGCGCACGCCCGGCCCTAAAATTTGCTAATATCTTCTCATCACCGGGTCGTCGTTCTCAGCCCGTCATATCATCCAGGCCAGTTGCTGGTGGAGGAATTACCAAGAACGAGAGAGGGAATGCTGCTGTTGCGCCGCGGCGAAGCACACGGCTCTTGAGCGGCACAACTAGCAAGCCTCTCAAGGTTAGTGGGTGAATTTCAAGCCTGTTTACCTGATTGTGTTTTGGTCTAATATCAATCACTGACTTATTTCTTGAAGCATCCACCTCCACGAGATCGTCGCCGACAGTTAACTACCTCGCGATCGCGATCAATAGACTCGGATGGCGAGGATGATACCAATCTGCACGGAGAAATCGCGCCCTCGACCTCCCCAACTTCGAATGCTCAGTCACCTCCCTCTGAGACATCTCCCGCGCCAAGCAATTGGACCGCGGCGCATGAACTTGCTGCTCAAGAGGCGTACGATTCAGAGATGGCAGACCAATACATCTATGATCTGCTCCGGCGATTTGCACGTGCTACTCAAGCTTTATCCAAATATGATTGTTACTCCTGTCTTATGGAACTCGACCAGATACCACTTGCACACCAGCAATCATCGTGGGTATTGGCGATGGTAGGGCGAGCCCACTATGAACGACTCGAATACGCGTCAGTACGTAATTATCATTGACATCGTCTTTCCGTTTACGTTATTCTTATCATAGGCAGAGCGAGCGTTCAGGGCAGCTCGAGCTCTGGAACCTTATCGGTTGGGCGATATGGAGGTTTACTCGACTCTTCTATGGCACCTTCAGCAGAACGTGCAGCTTTCATATCTTGCGCAAGAACTTATGAATATAAACCCACGCTCTCCGCAGGCGTGGATCGCAGTTGGCAATCTTTTTTCCTTACAGAAAGAGCGGTCTCAGGCACTTACGTGTTTTCGACGAGCTGCTGAAATGGATCCGACCTGTGCTTACGCGTACACCCTTAGCGGACATGAGTCTATTGATGAGGACCTGGACAAAGCTATCGGATTCTTCCAGACTGCCCTCCGTGCAGATCCGCGACACTACAATGCTTGGTTAGGTTCATGTGACGCATTAAGTGGCTTCTCATACTGATTGACTTCGCCGCAGGTATGGTCTCGGCACCTGCTATTTGCGGATGAGCAAAATACGCCTTGCTGAGTATCACTATCGCAAGGCGGTTGAAATTCATCCAAATAATGCAGTTTTACTAGGTTGTGTGGGCATGGTATGTCACTTGTGTGATATGACATTCCTGACTCTAATCCACCCTTGCTGTGACTATCGGCTTCTCAGGCTGTCGAACGTCGGGGAGACAAAGTGGCTGCGCACTCATTATTTGATCAGGCAGTTCGCGTAGCACCAGATAATGCGCTCGTTCGTTATCGTCGAGCAAAAATTCTTATCTCTATGAAAAGATACGCTGTAAGTGAACACCTAGTTACCAGCCATGATCGGGACGTTGACCTCCATTTTTTTACATAACCTTTCTCCCACGCTCGCAGGAAGCGCTGGAAGATCTACTTCAGCTTCGTGACTCATCTCCCGAGGAGTCAAATGTGGTGTTCCAGATTGCGAAAGTATATCGATTGACGGGCGATGAGGTAAAATCGGCGCACTGGCTCGCCATAGCACGCGATACATCACCAAAGAGCGTCAATAAACTGAAGAAACTTATTGACACCGTTAAGGACGAAGAAGGCAGAGATGACCAGATGGATGAAGGTTGAGGGGACCGCATCTGTCGGAACGGCGTTCATGTCGTGTAGATAGCGAGTCGGTGCATATAACGTTTTTTTTATCATTTGCATGGTGGCGTTATCGCAGGAGGTTGTTTGGATATGTTTGTTATATCGCCGGCGGTGAGCCGGGTAAATGGAAGTGTATCATTTTGAGTCATTGTCACGATTTCTCTATTTGAAAATTCCTATATAAGACCGTCTTCGCCCCCTGCCGTCCCCACTTTTTACTCCTCGTCCATCACCATGTCTGCATAACAAGCTCTTCGTCTTTAAACAGAGCCCCTTCTGATTCATCATTGCCGCGTCCCTTTAAAGAGCGTAGGCCCACCATTCTACTGAAGTATGGTTAACAAACTTGCCCGTAAATCCAACAACGGCACCATTTTGTTCGAACCCTTCATCGTCTATCGTATACACCGGTCAAACCAGTTTCAACCCTGGTAGAACAATTTTCGACTCGGGTATGTCATGATATATAAGTTATGCTAGCAAAGAATCATATGCTAACATTCTGTCTTGGACGCGTTAGGCGCCACTACATCATACGTCTTGGAATTCACCACCTCTCACATGTCAGCAGAACCCGTAGACCTTTCCACCATGGCCCGTTCCAAGTTACATTCAGCTATGGGAGGCAGCCTCCACCGCTGGGTGCTTCTCAAAAACTCCATATTTAGGCCACCTCGCGCCCCCTATGAGCCCAGTGTGGCGACCAGTTCTTCCTATTCAAAACATATTGATATTTCAAGCGATGATAGGGACAACGAAGACGACGACGAAGAAGAAGAGGAGTTGGATTCGTTCATGTTCCCCGACGCTTCCAAACTTGTGGGGGTCGAAGCCAGTACATCCGAAGCTGAGTGGCTCGACTCACTGTTAGAATCCCTAGTCGAAGGTGGAGAGGACGCATCGGATACCGACGTTCGCATATCCGTCCTAGCAGCCGAAGATGATGAAGATCCCCCACTTAGCCCCTTAACGTCACCAATGTCTTCGTCGGACGACCTACTCAGCCATCAAGCATATGTTGTGCCATATCCTGTGCCATATCCGCCATTCCATCCACCACTTGTTCATCCATATGACCTTGGTCCCATCATTGAGTCTTCTGCTTCACCATTTCTAGCGTATGACGCTTTACCCTACTATGATGCCGACGAGTTGGACGATCTCTCTGTCCCTGAAGCTATAGAGGACACCTCCGACGACGAGTCCGACGCCCTTTCTACGCCTTCCTTAGGGCGCTCGTCAGAACTTGACTTCGTGGATCTGACGTCCCTCCCTCTTCCAGGGCCACGTAGGAGGCGACGGTCACAGCCTCATGTATACATCCGGCACCCGGATTCTTATTTTGATCGTTATGCGCTCGACTCCCTTCCGTTTCCCGATGAAGATCAATCCACTTCGTATAATCCTGTCTATCATGAATGCTAGCCTTAACCTAGAATCTGCTGTTCTGCTCCATAGTAAGTAGTGTACATATGCGTCACTTTGTTCCTGTATGTTACGTCTCATTTTGGGAATATGGTTCTCGCTTCCGTCTCAAAGTAATGTTCATCACCGGGAACAACTTGAACCCAGAATCCCGTCTTCTCACGATATTACGCTACCGCTGTGGGAGGAACAGGATTTAATTGACAGGGTTGGTACCGTAAACCTCCTAATCACCTTGTTGCGAACAAGCGGGATAATGGCACCAATGACGGCGGAATGGGGTGGCTCACATATTGGACTGAAATATTATTAAATGCCGAAGGGAAGTTTTCTAACGTGGGAAGAGGATGGCACTCAAGGTGCGTTACTGTACATCGTGAGATCAGCCTGCATTCGTTGTTACGATGATCAATCCCACCTAGATGCATCAAATATGGAGACTCGACTTCTAGCTTCGACTGGGGGTGACTGCAGGGAGGGTCCATAAAACTCAGCCTATCAGATGATAGTGTACACGTACTTGTCTGTGTAATCGCTGAACCGGTTTGCAATAAAGATAATGCGCGCCAGTTGCTCTTCTGACCAATTAGCACCAATAATGTTTTCATACAGCTTTAGGTCACAATGCGGCATGTATAGGATTGTTGGACGTTCTACCGCGTGCTTTCCATCCTGGAATAAAATAGGCACTCATCGGACACTGTCATACATAACAGAACAAAAGACTTGCTGTGTCTGCCAAGCATCGCATCCCGAAGCTCTGGAATAGTGCCTTATCTGCATCCGTAAACACTGGATCATATACGGACACGTCTGATGGAGCCTATACAAAGAACCGGCGTCAGAAGGAGTAGCGCCGTGACAACATGTAACTTACTATTTCCAAGATGGTGCATGAACTGATGAGGAAAGCCAGCTGCGCTCGGGCCTCACGCGACGATGAGGGACTCCCCAGACCGAGACACAACACATCAGGACATGATATATTAGTCTTCCTTAGGGCGTCTTGGACGAGACCTGTTACCAATCAGCGAGATGCTCAGACAATGAAAGCCTGCTCCCAACCTAGACAAGTCGTTATCCAGCCATTAGATTCAATATCCGCTTTGCAACGATCTACGAGATCTATTAGCAGGGGCGGTTCGTGTCTCCCATTACCTCTCCTGTTATTCTTTCGAGCACGAGCACGAGTCGTGGCCTGCGAATACGCGAATGAGGTATCTTCCATTTGCCGAACAAGACCTCTTAATCTGAGGTTGCTTGACAGGTGGTGTGAAAGATTCGGTGTGATGCGGCTTCTGTTTAGATGATTCGGAAAAGCTCCCCAAGGGCCGGCTCGGCGATGTCTGGATGACTCGAAAAAGCTCCCCCACCGGCTCGCACAATGGCAGAAGTGGGCCGGGGTTCGCTAGCATTGATCCCATCAGTGTTGCGCCACTGGAATGATGCAAAAAAAGACTATCGTCCGTACTGGCTTATAATATAGTACAGAAGCCTGAAAATCACTGTATTGATCACCGATATTGGCAAGTGCCAGCAGCACCTGAAGCTATATTGGCAAACCTCATAGTTGGTATAAGGTTGCATATTGATCTGTTACAGGACTGTACACCCAAAGAGGTACATTGAAACTACAGATTTTGCAGGGCCCACAAATCATCTCCCAGATACGTGACAATCTCGACAGCCACATCTTTGTTCAATTTCCGCATGTCTTCTGTGCTGAGCTCGGTGATCCCGATTCCAACAGCGTGTTCTTTTCCCTCAGCATGTACAGCAACAGCGGTGCCTTTTGGCAATGCTTCCTCAGATGGCGGAAGGTAACCTCCAGCTGAAGTCAATCCAGGACACATCATGGGGGCGCCCGCTAGCAGAAAGCGAATTGCGCCCCTGTCGACGCCAACTTTAGGTAGAATGGACGGATCTATAGGTGGTAACATTTCACATATGTGTCACACTACCGGACCCCAGGAATGTTGACTTACACCGATGAAGCAATCGAAGGGTGGGGTAGAACGGCCCATCAAAATGCTGGAAAAAGAGGGGCACGCTTTGGACGGAGTATATTGAGATGTGTTCTCTGCTTCTTGTCATGCAGACCAAGTACGTCAAACATCAGACTCGTTAGATTTGGATACCTTGGATGGACGTACCATTTTACGTGGATCAAAGTCTCCTTCTTGGGCCAGATCTCTTCGAGTGTCTCTAGTCCGATCTTCCACTGCTGAAGCACAGCAGCCCTTATCGATCGTTGTACAGAGGACTTGGGTGGCGTTTGGCCTGCGATATCTGTGGAAGGCGTAAACCTGGGATGCAATCGTGAGCGAGCTGCTGTGTGAATAGAATGCTAGTATATACTTTTTGAACATGGTGATGGTAATGAATAAAGCTTGGAGCTTCCTTCACCGCGCACACTACCAAACAGTACGCATATGTCGCTACTATTGCAATCTTAGTAACAACCATACACTGGCCCTGCGCTTGCATCAGCTCTGTTCCTCCGTTTCAATAACATCGCCCTGCTTCCATGTTCTGGAAGTAGCTTCATATCGTAGTTTTCAAATACAGTGCGAACTCTTTCTTGAGTAGATTCGGACCCTTCCTCGATCGACAGTATACTAGTGGACCGACGGTGGCAATCATTCTAAACGAAGATAATCTACTACAGAAATGCAATTCGCAGAACACGCGACTCATCAACTACTTTCAACGTGTAGACGTCCTGAGACGACTTCTGGAGTATATGACTGGTCAGATTGAAGGCGAAGATAACAAGGGTGGCTCAAGTAAGCCATATCTCCGGTACTCTGCCTCATGGGCCTCTTCACTGACCAATTCTAGATACCCATATGTCGCTACAGAAGTTGTCTTCAGTGAAATATAGCTGATAGTAGAAACCTGCGTCAGTTCATTGAACCAGCTGCTGACTGAGACAGTTCTTGACAAATCTCCTGAAGAGGTGAAAACGGAGATGGTCATGGCTTCTCACTTCGCCAAGATTAATATCGTCTTCTTCAAGAAATCGGCGGAGGTGAATGTCTATCTTTTCACCGCCGTTCAGCCCCCTGACGAACCCAGAGCTCTGCTCAGATGCTCGCCTTCAACCATCTGTCGTGGAATGCCTCTTGCGACACGTCGAGATGCTATCCATTGTTAACCTTCTTGTTCACATTATTCAGCTGGACGAGGTCCTAGGTGATGCAGGCGTTCTTGAAGTACATGCAGCTTACTCAGTTTCGCAATCCAGTGATTTTCATCGTAGCTACCTTCCTCGGCGCACATTCGCCACATGCACACAGTAGTTCCAGAACCGATCGAGGAAATCTTTCCATGACTACTGCGTCACCTGCGCCAGGACTTAAGATGGTCTGCAGTGGCGTTGCTTCCAATATCCGTTCCAGAGGGCTGGCACGGCCCGAAAGTGCGAACGTTTACATATGCAATAGTTGCTTCTGAAGTTCCACAGATTCGCTTCGAGGTGAGCAAAATTAACCCCTTGTATTGGCTCATTTGATGGAGCACGTGAGCTAGTTCCCGTCATGAGCGACAACCACGAGCAACGTCGTATGTACGTACTTCGCTATGGCTAGTTTCTACTCAATGTCGACAACACCTTCCTGATGGCATTGTTCCAATAGTTTCTCGGTACTGCTATCTCTAAAGCAACGCAGTTAGTTCAGAGAGAGATACAAACATACCGACTGGTACCACGAGCACATCCCGCGATACAAATGGAACTGAGGAAGATTAAGGAAAAAGACTTGTCCATCGGCCCATCGCTCAACCGGTACAGACCCGTAATGCATTACCTGCCAGGTTCAATGGCCGTGTGACTGCGAGATAACTGCGTATTAACCAGCAAGGAAGCATAGTCGCAACTACAGTAACGCACTACTATACCATGAGCCTGCGACATGCTAGTCATAGATATTATCTCACCCCCTCCAAAAGTCCGTCTTTAAGAGATATATACTACTTCGTGCATTGCCTGGCATACACACTAATACATTAGATATCGAGAACACAAAAAATCTTCGATAGCAGAATGAGTTGCTATGACAAAGGATGATAAAATGAGATCCGTCCACTTTCTGAGGAAAGGGAAGTGAGACGTAAAGTGCACGCAGGTGAGATCGGGCGCGAGGAGCTACAGTACATGGCAGAAGGACCGGGACCTTTTATGAGATATCCTCGTCTTTGTCCTCCAGCTGCGAAGGTTTGAGCATGCCAGGAATACGCATGGCCATCTCTCGTTCTGCTTGGGCCTTCATCTGCGCTTCTGCTTCCTTTTCTTCCAAGTATAGCTCGGCATTATCGCCAGAGGAGAACTCTTTAAGCTGGATGAGGAAGTCACGTAGAGCGAGCTTAAAGCGGTTGATATCGCCGTGGAACTCGCCGAGACCCGAGACGAAGACTTGAACTTGCGAGCTGCAGAAATCATTCAGAGACGACAGCAGGAAAATGGAAAAGGGGACGCACTTCTGCACATGAGGGAATGCTGTCTTCAATAGATTGGCACAATATTCCTTAAGGAACACGGAATTTGAGACGGTAGGATCTGCCATCTGCGCAGGATCGAACAGGGGTGCCTGAATTTGGTTCGTTTCAACCAGCTGGAACATGCGTGCGAGCAGAAGACTCTGAAGTTTGAAACCACTCTTGTGGTCCGTGTCCGTGAGTACAAAGAATATATCTTGCACAATACTCAGGAAGTACTGTTGGAAAAACGCATTGCTGACGGCAGTCTCTGCGCCCGCAAAATTATTAACCACCTCAAGGCACACTAAAAGAAATTGTAAGTGCGCCCTCTCCATGTACGTGAAGTACGTGCTCACAGTTAAGTCCGGTGTCAGCAATGTCACGCATCGTGTGTTTAATTGCCCAGATGATACTATCCATAAACAACTTGAACTGTGGCGGTGGGATGCCAAGTAGAGCTGTAAAGTTATTAGTGCGAGGTGACTATTCTAAAGTAAAGAGACGCATACCAGGGAAACAATTAAGGTTAATTGCTCGGAGGAGCTTGAAGAACCCAACACGATGTTCTGGGAACTCAGAGAAGTCTTGGTTGATCATTGTCA
Source organism: Suillus americanus (assembly GCA_016695465.1). Lineage (NCBI taxonomy): Eukaryota > Fungi > Basidiomycota > Agaricomycetes > Boletales > Suillaceae > Suillus > Suillus americanus. The sequence continues at coordinate 491,557 of MU177899.1, forward strand.
ATGTAGGCTCGAAGACTGCGTCAAGAATGGCAGGAACTTGAGGGGTCAACAAAGGCTGTGATTGTAGAACGGGGTGAGCGAACAAGCACGGCATTGGACATACTATGCACTTACCCCGAGACGACTTGTAATGGTAGCCATTACGTTCAGCACCTCAGCATCTCGTGCAGTCGGTACATTGCGGTTATAGTCACCAAGAATTGCATCCAGTAGTGGGGGCATGAAATTCGTATTCACGGATTCAAGATCCTCAGCTTTCTTAATATACGTCTCCATCAGTTTTAAGATCTCCTTCTTAACTGTGCGCAATTGCCGTATCTTTGGCGTCTTAGTAGCGATGTTGCCTAATGATTGGGGATGAGACACGGCACAGGAAGAAATTGGGAGGGCTGAATCACGGACCTTCCCGAGCTACCGTCTCGCTGATAATGCCACTGACCGCCTTATACAGACCCAGCATGTCCAAAAAGACCCGTCCCACCTGAGGCAGGTAGAAGCTGCCGATAGATGTACAAGCGGACACGTTCGTTTTGAGGACATTGGATAAAATCTTGATATTATCAAGGTTGCTTAGGACATCCATATTCTGCGCCGCTTGAGCCATGAGTGAATCCCACTTAATGAAATTGTCAGCAAGGGACTTCTCTCGCTGATAAAAAACATGGTACACACAGCGTTATTCGGCAGTTCCATCAGCTTAGCAATGAGTTTCTCCTGCTGAGGTTTGTTGGGCTGCGCCGAAATCATGTAACCGACGGCCTCGTAGAAGGTGTGTACCTGTTGGAAGGAATAAAAAGGCGTACTCGAATAATATCACGCTGCATACCTGCTGAGGCGAAAGGTCGACAGTGATGCGATGGAGTAGCCGCAATATTTCGTCTACGAATGGCTCCTGTTCTCCCGATTGTTGCATGACAAAATGCCTCCTACACTTCTGAGCAATCTTGATGAACGTGTCGCATGCCATGTCTTGAACACCTGGAGGTGTCGTGCAGACATGGTCAGAGTGATGAGAGTATTTCAGTAATGGGCTCCTTACCTTCATGGGTCTCGTGCATGAACTCGAACAACTTATTGACAACTGTCTTCAGAAATTTCCAATGTGCCTTCAAGAAGCGCGGATACTGGCCGACGATGTACATGATATCTGAGGCGACGACAGCTTTGTTGTCTTTGCCTCGTTTGATTTCGCACAATCCTAATAGATCCTTGATGACGGTAACAAGGAAGCGTTTTTCGGTCTCCTCATCTGTAGATCGGGGGAAGGGATTGTAGCAGATTCGAGGGCTAAGGAGATACCACTTACTCATAGCTCCTGATATGCTTCCGATGGCCCAGCAGAGCGTGTTCAAGTTCTGCCAACTCCACTCCGAACCATCGACTTGCTTTGCAAGCTTTTCGGTCAGTATATTTTCGGTGTCCACAACGTCAAGATGCGTAAGGTAGACCAGCAACTCCCGCATCTGCTTATAGAGGACGATTGTATCCGATTCCTTCATAAATTCACGAACGATTTCACCCTCGTCATTTTCGACAATTAGCACCTGGAGCCATCGTTAAATCGAAGAGACAAGAGAGGAAAAGTCGACCGCACCTCCTCTGGCTTGACCATCCGCTCGATGACAACAAGTCTCAAGTTACTCAAGACGTCGCTGTAGATGTTCTTTCTCAGAGACATGCCGTTGAGCATGTTTCCGCCGCTGCTCCCGAGGCTTAAGCCCATGAGTAATCCGCTCTCGCCAATAGGAAGAGCTTGGATCTCGTCGTAGAGTTCTGCCACGAGTTTCGACCAGTATTCAAGAGTGATCTTGAAAATCTCGCGCTCGTCGACTTGGGAAATCTTGACCATGTAAAGATGTGCATTTAACAGAACATCACGGTTCGCCTCGGTCTCGACAGCGCGCAAATGGGTGGACAAGAAGTTGGAGAGGAAGAGGGCGAGGTTAAGAACGAGCTCCTGACCGGCGTCTGATGCTGAAGAATATGCCGCAGCAATGTTGGTGGAAGGAGGAATCATGCGGTTGACGGAAGTCATGACCATGGCGAACAATATGACAAATTTGGGATCGTATTCTGGGCCCACGTTCAATCCAGCAATCTCGGCTAGACATTTGAGCGTCACATTCCTAAAGTCAGGAGCTTCCAAGAACTGCAAAACAGTCAACTTAGTTCGAAGAGGAGTAACGACAACCTTACGCGATTCAGAAGTGTGTCGATTATCATGGTCTCGAATATATATCCCAGAGGTATCCAATTCAAGAAACGCAGCAATGTTTCAAGAGTTGCCTTGATCAAACTTGACTTCTGAGCCTCCTCCAAGACTTCTGAACATAGCTTGAAGATCTCGCTGAATTCGCCGCACATCTGATTCTTAAGATTCTTGATCTTGGTTTGCGTCATCTGCTCGGCAGAGAAATCGAAGACTTCTTCTGAAAGCAACCGCAATATGACCATATTGTTCTCGCACAAAGAAAGATTGGTTTTTGAGGACTCCACGAGTTCAGTAATGAAAGTCGGCCAGTTATGCGGCCACTCCTGTTTCAGAATCTGAAAGGTTTAATCCATAAGATCATCCATACTCATGTATGGAGTACCACTCACTTGAACGAGGGCAAGGTTCAGTTTGTTGATGTACGTCTTCTCTTTCCGCATGGTGGTCTCGTCAGATGCCACCTTGACGGTAACTCCGACAACGAAATTACGGATTCCTACACGCGACGTTAGCCACGTCAGTTATCTGAAGGAATAACCTGCCTAATCTCTGTCCTTCTGGTAGTGTTTTCCATCGCGTCACAATGAGCTTTTCTAGAATTTGCAAGCCAATGTACTGCGAATATGGAATCAGTGATCATGAACCCACCTTTGGTAGGGGATAGTACCTTGGACTGCGGAAACGAGGATCTCTCCAAAACGTCTGGAACCCTGGTCCAAGCGTCTGGATGTTCTTCAAACTGTGTCAGCACGTGTTGGGCCATTTGTTGCTGTACAAATGAATGTAAGTTCATCGCAAATGGCGAACGATACCTCCGCCGCTCACTTCCTGGCCAGAGCCGGTGTAAAATGCCATGACGACTTTATCTAGCAGGGATACATCGAACTCCCTCGAGAAATCGAGCAAGCCCTGGATGCTAACTTGAACAAGAATAAACGATGATAAAGCGCGAAGAGCTTGCCTCCATGGTTGCAAGAATGCACTGCACCTAACTGCTACGATATGGCGGTCAACGATTCAAAGTTCCGCCTCCGTTGAAACGATGAAGGAAGGAAGATTACGAACAGTAAGGAAGGGACGCTGGGCAATGGGCATTGGGCACAGGGTCCTCCCCCTACATCTAATCTGCTGACATAATACCGCTTCATAATCAGCTCCTGTGGCTCTACTAGTAGGATCCGTTGATAATTAATATAAACATTAATTATTAGTACAGACGCGTGTTGGACGCGTGTACAGACCTGCCCAGGCTGCAGAAATGGCTAATGTTGTAAGTTGATATAGATTTCAGCCATAATACCATGGCGAGTTCGTCGGAACCGGATGCCATCACTTTCTATCTGGTGATCAACTTCTTCGAAGCGGTGCCTCTTGACGATCCCGATTCAATATCAATTTCAAGGTAGAATTACCACCAGCATTAATATATTTGCACGAGGCAGAAGGGTATCCATAGCAGGCCATACAGTACTTGTCACAAGCTGCTGTCTACTTTGACTACAACTTTGCCAGTAGCTCGTGATGTCATGATGCGCTCGTATGCACTGAGAACGTCCTCGAATGCATACACGGAGTCTACAACCAGTTTGAGCTTGCCTTGAAATGGGGTAAACTCAAGATGCCGAACACATGAAGAATCCAGTACGATACCTTCTGCCATCAAGTCGCGCAGTTTTGCAAGATCCTTTGGCTTGTGAGTTACGCTTACCATGCTGTAAGCCAGATGTCAGTGGCGCGTAATGATTTGGGAGCAGAATGCACTGACGTCCACTTTGCATTGACACCACAAAGGAACGATGGCCTCAGGATTTCGTAGCCCAAAGAAAGCAAATTCGAGACGCCGGTAGATCCCCCCCACTTCAGGTCTGGCAAAGGTCCGGTCGAGATGAATACGCCTTTTGGCTTCATGTAGGCATTCGAGTGCTTGTAAAGAGCGGGGTCAACCAAAGCAACGGCATCAAAGATGATGTCAAATTTAGGTGAGGGCGGATTTTCCACCAATTGCTCATGAAGAGGTTTCTTCGTATAATCGAGAAACTGGTGAGGTATTAGCAAAGGAATAACTACAAGGAAAAGCGCTTACTTCATCTGCCCCCGCGTTAAGACAAAATTCCTCATTTCTTGACGAAGCACTGGTAACAACCTTGGCCCCAAGAGCTTTTGCAATATAAATAGCATTCATGCCAACTGCTGAACTACCGCCATTGACGAACACGCACTGGCCAGCTTCAAGCTTTCCAATGTCGACTAGGGCCTGAAAGGCAGTCTCCCCAGCTACAGGAAGACCGCAAGCCTCGATCGCAGAGACGTTGGATGGCTTCAAGATTAAATGAGTAGCAGGAAGTTTTGTGTACTCTGTCAGCGCCCCTTGCCCCGTCTTCAACTGCAGTGCTATCCGACAACCTGCGTCAACATGTTATACTACGTACGAGAACACTAATACTCACGAACTGGTATAAAACCGATGACCTCGTCTCCTGCGGAGAACTCGGTGCCATTTCCGTTCACGACCACGCCGGCGAAATCGTGTTCTGGTGTAATTGGTCTCTTGGCAAGGATATTGGGCGTAGTAGACATGATCTTCCATCCTCTAATGAAATTCGAAATTATAAGGAGTTCAATGAATGTCTTGGTTGAAGGCCACCTACACCGGATTAAGTGCTGCCGCATGAACCTTCACAAGCACTTCCCCAGGTGAAAGGGGAGGGACAGCTATGTCTGTCTGGAAAACAAGAGATTCGGAAGGTTTGCCTCGCTTCACAGCTCTCCAAGCTCGCTGTGTCTCCGGCAGATTTGGAATTGGATCAGTCTTCATGGCGTCGCAAACTTTAGCTTGAAGGATGTGTGGTCAACCAGGCTTTATCAGGGGGAAAAATGGTGATGGCTGTGAGGGGTGCCGTCAGTAAAACGGTGAGACTCAGATATTAGTAGCTGATGGTAGCTACATGTACATAGTGCTACATGGCCGCGGCCGCATCAGTAAACTGGTGAGACTCAAATATTCCCAGATTCTGTACCTGTTTCCTGTAGCTCTGTGTATGGAGGCAACCGTGAATCGCGCGTGACACACTGCCACAGTTGCAAGTTGTCTGATTGCCCGTGACATCGGAACAGAATAGCAACCAACAACGTCCCTGTGCCATCGTATGTCAGAGTGGTGTAGCTCAAACTTGGGTTCAAACTTCTGCGGAGGGGCGGAATTTGGACTTGGCACAAGTAGACTACCAATTAACATGCAGTGTAAGTCCATACCAAATAACAAATTCTGTGATTCAACAGGGCCCATCCTCGGAATTCATCACGTCCATCTTCTTGCTGAGTCGTTAAAAAATCTGCCTACAGTCTTTCCGCTCGACTCCCCAAGTTTGCAATATGGGTTTGGCCTCGACACTGAACTCATAGAGAAGGAGGGAGTTTGGTTTGCATTCAATGGGAACCTCGAAGTCTGCCTTGAAACTCACAAACTTGCACCGGATGGAACCTTTATTTTCCGCAAACGAGGAAAGCAGTATGAAATGCTCACCCAGATATTCAAACTTGTCGTAAAACGATTGGAGGACTCTGAACGGGAATTCCTGCATGAAGTATGGCTCGAGAGACTAATAATGGCCGCAAAACTACAAGCTGCAGACACTGCACAATTTTGTGTCCATGATGTACAGCAAGGTGACGGGCATGGTCTGGTTGCACCAGGACAATATTGAGAATGTATATCCTCAAGAAAGAACCACGGCAGTGATATCGACAACTAATAATTGGATTACAAACTCCGCGACACAGGTTTAGATAGATCGCTTCAGGACGTTTCGCCCAAGATCTGCTCGTCTCATTCGTCTTTCTGTAACTTCCACCTACTAAAACCAATAGCAAGAGGATATTGATTCATTTGATCCGAAATTGTTCTAGGTAAGTGAAAAATGCTACAGCACGTAAGATACGTTGACTGTGTAGACGCTAGGCATCCAAGCCCCTATTCAACCGCACTAGGACTGAAAATGACAGACGCTCATCATAGCGATTCGTCCGTCGAAATTATAAGCAGCATTTCTTGCTGCGCTACAGAAGCTTCTGAAGATGAAGTTGTCTGGAGCGTCAGCGATGAATATTCGTCGGAGAGTAGCGTTACCGACAGCGACGCTGACTTTGTCCTGTTACCCCGTATCTCAGCGGAGGACTTTCCTGACAATGTTTCCTGCGACAGAGCTCAAGAGGATATTCTGTCAAATGCATTTGATCTATTATCAGTCAACCAACCAATCCAAAAGGTGAAGCAGATCCAGAAGCCAGCAGGGCATGAGACCAGACAGACCGATGTTGGTAATTCTGGACATACACGTTCATTGTCTACGAGCCCCTCCCTCCATCATAACAGTGGAGCGAGGACCCCCAATGGCTCATATGAAGATGCTTCAGCGTATATCACACAGTGCGTGTTTGCTCCTACTTATTGAAATGATTTATCTTCATTGCGGGAAGGTACTTGGATGTTCCTGTCAAGAAGAATGATCCTAGTGCGAAGCTCCTGTTTCTGCAGGCGCTTGTTATAGAATTTGGTATTTCCAAACAGCTACCCACCAGCATATCATCAGCAACAAAACTGCTGAAGGCCTCTGTGCACGTTAATATCAAAGATTACGTAGCGAGGCGGGGGAAAGACCAGGGCGAATTGCAGCAGATCATGCAGCCCAGTAAAAGCGCCCTACGGAAGGATATTCGGAGAAGCAACCGGAAGAGTTCCCTGAAGTGGGTGAAGGAACATGGACTAAACGTCCTTCTAATCGGCATCTCCAACTAATTTGCGGGGGAGTTTCAGTGTTGCGTAGACTTGTATTTTAGTACGACGACAAATGGCATCATTCCGAACTTGTTCTGGGCCACTGTACTTCATGATCTGAGTTCAAAGGACAACAACATGAATTTTACATATGACTACGGGAACATATGTCTAGCAAGTTCACAGTCGGCATATTCATGCAATGGAACGCTGAGGGTATAAACAGCACTGCGACAAATCTACAAACTCAATGTGCAGAAGAGCTGTGGGAAATATGAAAAAGCAACGGAGCAAAATATTGTAATAAAGATAGACACTGCGTCCTGCATTCCGTGTCCAGATGAAATGTCCTAAAGGGCAACCTTAAATACCGTCCTCTGCAGCTACTAGCATGATCGCAATATCAATTACGGCTTGATTCAAGACCAGAAGATTCTGGGGGTTGGCGCTGTTTGGCGCAGCCACAGCGGGCCCAGTGGGAACAGCAATCCCACTGGCCACACCAGAGCTGTAATTGACGGTCGTAGGCGGGGCCGAACTGGGGGTAGGGGTCGAGGAAGGGGAGTTAGAAGTGGGAGTGGTGGTGGGAGTGTGTGAAGACGTAGTAGGCGTCCATGATGACGTTGAAGTCGAGGAGGTAGTAGGATCAGGAGTCCATGTCGTCGTTGGGGTCCAGGACGTGGTAGGGGCAGGAGAAGTCCAGGGCGTTGAGGTGGTAGTAGGAGTCCAGCTGGTAGTGGTAGCAGGGCTACCGCTATTACCGCTATTGAACCACCATGACCCATAGAGTACACCCTCCGACTCGGATGCAAAGTAGTTGAAAAGACCGGTAGAGAAGTCAAGTCCACCGTAAGGGCAACCCATACACTAGCCGTCTTTGGGTAAGGTCACAGTATTGAAAAACGCAGTCGAATACAGACCTCATCCATGATAACAGCCTGGGCTGTTTTTCCACCATAAGAAATCGTAATTGACGAGAAACACATTGGGCCAGGATATCCACTGCCGTACTGATCGACATTTAACGCCACGATCTAGAAATGACACATTGCATGAGAAGAGGACGTCATCCAAATATCTTATCGATACAGACAAAGTCACTGGGAGAACTGTAGTCTCCGCAAGCACCCCTTTGAAAAAAAGAAGTGATGAGCAATTTTCAAAAATAAGGCACCGTCAATGGGACTCACAAGCCGACATCATAGAAGGTGAACCGGGCATTATCGAAGGAACGCTTAAGGACATCCACATCACCACGGGCGCGGATTGCAACATCATGGTGACGTCTGCCCCAGTGGTTGCCGTGAGTGTTAGCAAAACTAAAAGGAATGACTGCAAAGAGAAAACCGAGAATCGTAGTGACCCGCATTGCGCGATTTGAAAGGCAGGAATGGCACAAGTTCCTGGTGCGGGTGATCTGCGTCGGACCTGAAGTTGAAAGAGCGTATACACAAGGGAATGACTAGCTCGTAAGATTACAGCTTTTGTTACTTGAGTTGAAGCGGCCTAGAGAAGGGAAGTGGTCTATGTTACAATGGAAAATAGTGAAATCTCTTCATACCAACCACTATCAGGTCAGGACCCCGGACACCCACAAGTTACTACCAAACCAGTCTGGCATTCAATATTCAGTATTCAAGACTAATAACAGCACCATCGACTAGTGTCTAAAACCGCCCCCGAAAAAAATTGGATAGCCAATGGGATGTACGGTATTATGTGGGTATAGCAGCGTCCTGAAGGATAAGTCCGTTGAATCTTAACGAGCTCGAGAAATGTCCACAAAGTAGATATAGCAACGCCATACTTTTATCAAGAAATCCGCAGCAGACTGCGAATCTGAAACAGCTAATATTACGTCTGAGCGACACCGAGAAATTCGCCAAGGTACACCATTGCCAGGTTGAGATTCATGAGAACGGAAGAACTTCCGACAGACGCAGGAACAGACCCAGCGGTCTGCACTACAGAATCAGCACTTGTTGTGCTCGAGGCACTGCTCGACGTCGAAGACGACGAAGAACTAAAAGTTGAGGAGCTGAAGCTGAATGAACTTGAACTTGTCGAAGATGAGGACGGTGTAGGGCTGGGACTTGAGGTTGTCGAGGGTGGAGGAGGCGGGGTCCAGGTTGTAGTTGGCGGTGGTGGGGGCGGTGGCTGCGAGGTAGTGGTTGGCGGTGGGGGCGGTTGCGAGATGGATATAGGTACCGGTACCGGAGCAGGGGCGCTACCGAAGGACCATGAACCATAGATCACACCGGAACCAAGTGGAGCGAAAAACTGGAAAAGGCCTTGCGAAAGATCAAGGCCAGCAAAGGGGCATCCAGGACACTACTTGGGTGTCAGACTGATCCAACCAGTATCACGATGCTCGTTGTCTTTACCTCGTCAGTAATCTGAGCCAGCGCTGTCAACCCGTTGACAGTGATACTGATCATTTCGTAGCAATGTGAACCGCCGCCGAATTGCTAGAAAATTTCATTGAATTGCTTTACAACAACGCAGAAATTTGAAATTCTTACCGCTGAATTCAGTGCAACAATCTAGGTAATCAAAGTTAGCTTTAAGTAATTGTATAATTTGAATTGGCCACATACAAAGTCGCTGGGTTGGTTAGTTGTACCACAAGCACCTAGACCGACCGCATAGTATGTGAGGCGGGAGTTGGCGTAATCACGTTTGTACATATCAACATCTCCTGGCCCCCGAACGGCGAGGTCCGAATTCAGACGCTTTCCATGGCGTCGGTTGACTTGGTGGGCACTACTGGCCGACACCGAGCACCATAATAGCACGAACGAGAGTAACACTGACAACTGAGCAAAGAAGCGCATGCAGTCAGCCTAGAAAACAAGTAGAGAGCGTGAGGGTTGACAGGCAGAAAATCCGAAAAAAGAGTGACTATTCGTTGCTGTGAAAACTTTGAACACGGAAGGTGATGGTTAGAAAGTAAACGCGAGCCGACGCTTGCAATACAATATATTATACGAACTCACTATCCTTCACTATCACAGTTTCACTTACGGCTTTCAGGCGCCCAGCGGCCCCAGCTAAGAACTAGCTTGTACCCGATTGGCCCTTAAAATAGAATGAGGGTACTCCCGATTGTTCCTATGTTCGAGTTGGAACGGTGTAACATCTAGCAAGCGCGCGCGTTATCGTGATGAGTCCATGGGTACCTTTGACTATGTTGCAATTCGAGACTCAGTACTTGTCAGCGACAGATAGTACAACCATCTCTCAAGTTTCTAGGGTTCTAGCCGGTCACGTTCTAATTACTACACTGATATGTTCGTAATCCGACATATGATCCCATCATTTGAGCTCCACTTGGGTGGGAGGGTCAATAAACGTCGCCTATGAACAAATGAGCTTGGTATACACGATAAACTGTTAATACTCACTGTCACAAATTTTAGGACCTCGTCGATGGCAATGACAGGCAAGCTGAGATACAAAACCATTTGCCATTCAGCCAAGTTCAACGGCGTTATTTGAAATAGCACCTAAAACAACTTTTTAACTTTCCAAATTTAGTGAAATTAATGTGGAAGACTGACCGTGAAGAATGGAATATACAAAATAGCAAAATGGAGCGCCATGCTGAGAGTTATTGCCCCAACAAGGTACGGGTTCTTCCACACGGGTAAGCGCAGCAGACTCTCGTTTTCAGATAGCGAGTTCATTGCGTTGAACATCTCTACCGTTACCAGAATCGACAGACTCATAGTTGTCGCTCGATGCGCCATAACGTTCGTGAACATCTCGCACCCAATTTCTGGAAAGAGCGTAGAACATTGGTGGAAATGCGTCTGCCGGACTCGTCAGTATGGAACGGATGATTGAGTTAGGGCAATGCATACAAGTTGGTGGAATGTGATCTGCGGCCCTTCTGAGTAGAAGACGAACCACCACGCATATCCGAACACAGTAGCACATCCGACGTAAATGCCAATGACCATGTAACGGAAGAACAACCATTTTCCGACAAGAGGCTCTCGACTGTTTCTTGGAGCAACCCGCATGATAGAATGATCTGGTGGGTTGAACCCAAGGGCGGTGGCAGGCAAACTGTCTGTAACAAGGTTGACCCACAGGAGTTGTACTGGAATAAGGGCTTCTGGCATGCCGAGCAGAACAGTCAAAAATATACTATGGTAAACAGTCAGTATCCACTCGGGACGATAACAGCATATAGTCCTACCTGACGACTTCGCCAATATTCGACGAGACTAGAAATTGTCAGCAGGAACAACTAAGACAATGTGAATTGCGCGTACTTAGGTATCGGATGAATTGCTTAGTGTTGTTGTAAATGAGTCTACCTTCTTCTACCGCGAGCTCTATAGTTGCAAAGTTGGAATCCGCGAGCACCATATCGGCAGCCAATTTGGCAACATCAGTACCGCTTCCCATGGCGACCCCGATATCTGCCTTTTTCAGTGCCGGGGCATCGTTTACACCATCGCCAGTCTAGAAAAGATATGTGTCAGTTAGAGTCGGAGATGTCAATTACGCCTACGAACCATCGCTACAACCAGCCCGAGACCTTGGAGGATATCGACAAGTTGGGTCTTGTGCGCTGGTTCTGTTCGAGAAAAGAGACTAGCACGTTGTACAGCCTTGATCTTTTCCTCAGCACTGAGCATATCTAGTTCCCGGCCAGTGTAGCTCTTCCCAGTCAAGTCCTCATTCTCCCCGAAGATCCCAATCTGCCTGCAGATCGTTTCTGCAGTGCCCTTATTATCGCCAGTAATGCAGATAACACGAATACCAGCAGCTCTACAGTTCGCAACAGCAAGACGGACCTCCGGTCTCGGAGGATCGAGCATTCCAACAAGAGAAACGAACACCAGGTTCTGTTCAAAACGAGCATAATCGCTAGTGTCTTGACTTTGATAGTAAGCGGGATCAACGGCTTGAACGTCTACGTAGGCAAAAGCCAGAGTGCGGAGACCGATGGACCCGTAAGAAACCGTTTGGGCGAGGAGTATTTTACGTAGCTCTGCAGTTAATGGAATCACCTTGCCGTGTACCATGACTGAAGTACACCGGTCCAAGACAGACTCGGGGGCTCCTTTGACAAAAAGGGCACCCTTTGAATTCAGCCGTACAAGGACAGACATCATCTTGCGGTCACGTGAAAATTCCATGGTGAGTAGCTTTGGGATGGAGCGCTCATAGTACTCATTCACTACACTCGCCCTCACAGACGGCGAAAGTGTGGAGAGGGACTTGGATATTCCTTTGTCCGGACAACCAATCTTCTCCACAAGGACCTTCAAGGCAGCTTCAGTCGGCTCCCCAACATTACTATACGAGGCCTTGTCCTGGGAACGCCAATGAGGATAGAGAACACCGATCGGCAATGTGGTAGAGCTTACAGGATTGTAGACGATGTTCGCATCATTGCAGATGGAGCTTATCTCCGCGAGACGTCTGATAGGATCAGACTGCAGATCCACGGCCTTTCCTGTGGTAGAGGTGATTGAGCCTTGTGGGGAATAAGTTGTACCTTCAACATTATGGTCTTCTGGAAGGCCGCTCTGCGCATTGATGATGAGGAACTTGAGATGGTTGAGTGAGATGCATCTCATACGGTAGTGAATCGTATGTCACCTTTGAAACACACATCTGGTTGGTAGTGAGAGTGCCTGTTTTGTCCGAGCAAATGACATTGGTACATCCGAGGGTCTCCACACTTGGTAAATTCCTGACAATTGCGTTCTTCTGCGCCATCTTCTTCGTTCCTAGAGCTAAGCATGCTGTAATAACAGCAGCAAGACCTTCTGGAATAGCAGCCACAGCAAGAGCCACGGCGATCTTGAAGTAATAGATAGCGCCCTTCATTATACCATGGTGTGCAGGGTCCGAGAAGTGCCGGAAATTGACCAACCACACCAGGACGCAAATCACGGAGATCACTTTGGCCAACATGTCACCGAAATCGTCAAGTTTGCGTTTGAGCGGAGTCTTTTCACTGATTTGCTGCGAGATTGAATGATGGATGTGGCCGATAGCGGTCTTCTGACCAATGAAAGTGACGACGGCTCGCGCACTCCCATTGACTACTGTAGTACCCTAGATAATGATGAATACTTTATTAAACGTCGAGAAGGTAAGGAAAGCGCTTACAGAGAACAACATGTTTGTCATATCCTGTTTCACGGCACCTGTGTCAGAGACAACGTCAACCGACTTGTTCACGCTAACACTCTCTCCAGTGAGGATGGCCTGGTCCACCCTAAAGCTACTAGAGGATATGGACAATATTCTGCAATCCGCTGGAATTTTGTCACCAACTGAAACCGAAATGATGTCACCTGGAACGAGTTCAGAGGCATGAATGTGGGCCAATTGGCCAGACCTGAGGACTTTAGCCTCATCTGGTGAATATTCCTTTAAAGCCTGCACGAACACAGTTAAATAATGGTGCGCCACGAGACCACACAATATAACGTACGTCTATGGCTCTGTCCGCGTTTGTCTCCTGAATTACCCCAACTGTTGCATTCGCGATAAGAATGAGCAATATAACAGTGGGTTCAACGAATGCTCCAAATAAGGTAGTATCCTCAGAGTCATCTAGCAATGCCAAAACGAAGGATATAACTGCCGACGCAAGTAGGATCATGACTAGCTGATCCTTGAACTGTTCTAGAATAAGCTCCCATAGTGGAGTCGGAGGTTCTTCTGGAAGCTCTGCACAAGATGTTGGTTGCGAGAACAAGATACATGAATAACGCAGACTGACCGTTTTTTCCATACACTTCTGCATGCTTTGCGGCGTGAGCTGCAGTTAGTCCGCGAGAACTGTCAACACCAAAGTGCTCCAAGACATGCTTCGGGGTACAAGTCCAAGGATGCTCCATGACCGTCGTAACGAAGAGAAAAGATAGTACAGACACACGACCCAACACCTTTAAGCACAGGAATTTGCATTGCTATATCGCTGTGAAATTTGCTGACGTGTCCTGTTTGTTTGCGCAAGTTATCGACCACGAGGACCGCGCTGAACTCACGAACGTTGTGCTCTAAACCTTTAACGCGGGCGGTATGAGCATCTATCAATCAGGTTCATACATTAGATTACGAAGAAGTTGATCACACATGTAATACATATAAACAAGCACGCCATCGCACAAATCACCTTTGCGGAGTAAGGTCATGTTCATATGTTGTGATCACGTAATCATTCCTGACATATGAGTCAACATATGTTGAATAAAGAAGAAAGCCTCGTCTCTGATCATGAAGCTGAAGTATCACCGGTCGCCAAAATGGCTGGCACTTTCATATGCATCCTATATTTTTACAGATCCTATTAGAAGTACTTTCATAATGTATAAAATAGAGTTGCAGAAAATAAAACCGCGTGCTACGGAGCAAGGTGAAAGTTGGCCGGAACCCTAGTATTAAAGGCGCAACTCCAATATTACTTGTCAGCATCAGCTTCTAGATTTATGAATCTGCTAGGCCTTATGCACATATGCCTATATACCCTCACAGAAAATCCTAATGGTCAGCAGCTCAGCGCTCAAGCGCTCAGCTACTGGTTCAACGGCCAGCTCATTAGATAACGATTTCGGGCCGTCAACTTGCCACCAAACACAAACACAAGTAAATATACTACGGTGACCTAATTGGCAGTGAACTGTCGCGCATATTACGACGGTCTTGCCGCTCAATTTCGCTGGTCTCTCTGAACTTGCCAACACGTTATCGTCCTTGGAATTGAAGCCATGGGCAATACCAGCTCGTCGTCCTCACGCGGCCATCACGACGACACCGTTGACTATGGTCATCTCGCTCCTCAGGGCGTCTACACTGGGCCCAAAGACTGGAATCATGAGATCGTAACCCAGCTCATCATAGATCGCAGGCTTGCCCCATTCTATCGACCCCTAGAAGATTACAATGAAAACTGGGACGAGGAGCAGATCATGTCAGCTAGGAGGGTCCTTCCAGATACTGACAGCGGCAACTCCGACACCCCCCCTACAAGGGTTGACTCGCGAGATTGCACAAAGCCAGTTCATCAGTCTAAGCGGCCTGGTACATTGAAGGAGCCCGCACGTTGCCCAGAGGCTACCATTTACAGAGGTGCTGTAGAATGTCCAATATGTTTCCTTGTGCGTTATCTCTCACGTGCGTCACGCAACCACTGAGTAACTTGTGCCTCAGTATTACCCCCCTAACATGAACCATTCAAGGTGTTGCGATCAGGCAATATGCACAGAATGTTTTGTTCAGATAAAGAGGACCGAACCCACGGCTACACATCTCGTATCTGAGCCAGCAGCATGCCCATATTGTGTGCAGGAGAATTTTGGTGTGGTATATACTCCTCCTCCATGGCGTACTGGAATTGGGAGCGATGGAACAGTTCGTTTTCCTCAGACATTCTTGATTATAACTGACGAGGTAACTTCATTCTTTGCTCATTGTTATTCAGTCACTGCCGGTATGGTCGGACACTCCCAAAGGCAATATATCCAGTGCGGCTCAAAAACGTCGTAAGAGCTTTGGTCACGATAGTCCGGAAGTGGTCACTACAGGTAAATGACTCATGTTCAAATGTCACCTATCATCATGTCTTCCTGTGCTATAGATTCTATAAGGCCAGACTGGGAAGCTAAACTTGCCGCTGTTCGAGCTGCGGTTACGCGCCGTGCAAATAGACGAATAATCATGCGTCAAGTAGGAGACAGACTCATCCCAGTTGGTGTAACCAGTGGCCGTGTTCATCCCCTACCGACCGGTGAGGGTCAGGACGGGGGTGAAGTAGATGGCGGTTCCAGTCGAAGAAGTCGGCGACATAGAAATAATGGTGGTCAGCCGGATATTAGCCAGTTGTTGGGTCAGATGGGACTTGGTGGCCAAGATTTGGAAGAGGTATTGGCTTTGTACTCTGACGTATTTCAACTGATATCCCTTTTTAGTTAATGGTCATGGAGGCTATGCGCCTCTCACTTTTAGAGCACGAAGAGCAGCAGAGAAAAGAAGAAGAGAAGCGAAAGAAGGATGCTGCTGCTGCTTCAGGAGGGCATGTAGAGGGAGACACTCCCGGTCGGTCGAGTGAGGATCAGACGACCACAGACACAGTAGGGAACAACACTTCCAATAACCCATCGGCCGCCCGGAGCTTGGAGTCGGGAGAAACAATAGCCGAAGCGAATCACGGTGGTAGTCGGGCAATGACCCCTGTAGCAGGTCAACCAACCTCTTCATCTCACTCGCAGACACCCGTTGATACCAGCGCCACTCGCAGTGATGGGGCAATCTCGATTTCAGCCCACCCACAATGCCTGACACCGGGTACTTCATCTCCGATAATTGGTGATAGAACTGTTGATTCCACAGCATCGGCCGTGCCCGATGGAGTAACCGAGCTTTCAAGTCAGAATGCTTCCATGTATATTGACAGCATACAGTCATCCGCAGGGACGCCTGGTGCGGCCTCCATATCGTCCTCCATTTCTAGCCCAAATACTCTAGGACAGTCATTTTACGACGCACTTCCATCTTCACCAGAATCGTCAATGGAGCAGCCATTGTTGAACACGGACTCGGTTTCAGTCAGGGCTGCCGCAAAGGCCACTAATTCATGATCGCCAACTGCGTGGTACCGGGGGGTGGTGTTAGCTATCGTGTCATTCATCGTTTATAGATCCTGGAGGAGCATCTTTCGTAATTCTTAATGTTTGCATAGTACTTCTTGAGCTTGACATTTCAGCCTGTTGAATACATCACTGTATCTATCTGACATGTCATTTCATGATTTTGATTGCTCGCCACTATCATACTATAGCATAATTACCGCGGAAGTCGACTGCGGTCGATTTTCGTGGAAGATCCTACTGTCATGTGGGCTAAACTCGGTGATGCGCATATCTTGATTCATCTATGTATCTGCGGCCCGAGGAATGATGGTGGGATGTTTCTCACTATTGCAGCGAAAGGACTTCATGGGCGGGTGCAATTAGACTCTCATAGACGGACTGGTCACGAGTCTAGGGTACAATTCTAACCTGCATCTTGCCGGCATCTTCCCTTGTGCAGTGTACATGTCGTCTCACGGCGGGGTGAGGAGAACAACTAAAGAAGCCGTCAAGCGGTACCGACATTACAAATGATGCAGTGAATGAGTACGTGGCATACTGTCCAATAAGAGAGAGAGAGCTCCGACGAGCAGAGATGCCGAGGAAAAAAATCAAAGCTACCGCTGATTTTGTTGGTCGGCCCAAATAGGTTTTCCTGCATCTGGATTGCTCTAGTTGTATAAGACGACCATCATGCGTTAGAATGTGAAAAATACTAACCTGAGCATCTATTTGACGTTTTATGGTTTGCTCTTGTGCGAGTCTGGCTGCGCGGTTTGCGTCGACCTTTCGCCGCAAATCAGGTGACATCGCCTGCGCTTATGGTGAGACATGGTTCTACTGAATAGAAATGCAAAGTATGCCGTAGCCTCGGAATAGTGCAGCATGGTCAACGGCGAAAGACGGGGAAAGAACTCACGGCATAAGTCTGTTCAGGTGTAGGTACGGTTGCTACAAAATAAGAACAAGGCCCATTATGACGTTCAATCAATCAAGAGGAACGAACAGGACAAAGTCATCCGAAAAAATGGGCGAATCAGATGGTGAAGGTCCCCGGGTGATGGTAGTAGAATACGAACCGCTCATCAAAAGGTAACCCAGACCCATCACTGGCGCAGAGAAGTGCCGTGCATCATGTGCGTCCAGATTGCGCCGAAATCCCAACTACAATCAGCTTCTGTATTTGCCAGTTCAAGATAAGACTCACGACCGCCTCCTAGTAATGTCATTCTGAACCACGGAAAACTCATTGTGTGAGATTCTTGGGATTGGTAAGATATCAAGTAAGGCCCGGAGGCACTGTGGCCAGGTGCAAGCCCAGTATTTACTTATTTGTATTGGCGCATCATACCTGGAACTCCGGGACCTGGACCACCGCACTCCCACAAGTATACGGGTCATCAACTGCCTCGGTAAAACCGAGGTTGCGATATCTCATTAAAACTGTACCCGAGGACATGCGCCAACGAAATAGTTAAGTATACAATGATAGTAGAGTTGGACGTTCTACAGTGAGTCATGCTAGTATGAAGTCGATGACAGTATTGATGATTGGAAAAAGGACTATGCAGAGAGAACCTATGCTAGAGAAGGAAAGCATGACAGCGGAAAACAGTGGCGATAAATAATGTAGAATGCAGAGAATCCGTGTACTAGCTTTCCGCTTGCAGAAATGTCCGTACAACTTGTTGGCCGTTCAACTTCCTTCGCTGGGACACAAAATCCATCATATCCGCAGTGCTTCTGCGGCTCACCACTTCTATTCTTGCTAGTTCCTCCTCCCACGCACGCATCTCCACTTGTCCGACTTTCTCGAACAACAAGCTATCATCTGCGCGAGCAGGTGTTGGCGAGTGGGCTCCTTCCGAGCTTGCGCTTGAACTAGAATGGCCAAGTCGTGGAGCTTCCACCCACTTCTGGTTGAAAGCACCACGAGTACTGCGTCCATTGGTGGCGGGTCCACTGTATGCAGTTTCGGGGCGCAGAGGGACAGGGTGTCGATTGCCATGATTGTGAAGAGGGTTGTATCCCCGTGCATCGTACCCATGCGGCGTGTCCCGGGGCCCGGCAGAAGTGTGGGGTCTGCGTATAGTCAGCTTGCACTTGCTTCCGGATTGTGGGGATGAGGCAGAAGAAATCTTGTGAGTATACCCATGTGATATTTCATGCTCATGGCCGCCTGTAGGTGCAATGGGCGCCTTTTCTGGTACTTTGGCGACTGTAGGAGGGCTACGAGGTGGTGATGGTAGTTGAGTATTTGTATTTGGACGTTCTCGTTTTGATCGTCTGGGGGACCTAGACTTGGACTGCCCTGTGGCAGAATAGCGTGAAAGAGCCAATTGACGCTGAGCCTCGTTGGTCGAGACCACAATAATTTCTTGGTCATCAAGCTCGACCGTTTCAGCGCTCGAGTTAGGGGAGGAGACGATCAACTGAAACATACGTTAGGCAACCAATAGGGAAAAAAAATATGGAATATACCTTTACGCGAATAAAAAACCTGATAGAAGCCATACCGGTCTGAAGCGTTTCTCCAACCGTCCATCGGCTACTGGGACTGGCATCGGGCCAAGAAAAGGTGAGAGTCTGACGCCAGGTCCCAGTAGAATCCCGAGTGAAGCGATGGGAAGATTCAAGATGAGCAAAAATATGTGCCGTTGTTCGTTCGCTTGTGTGAGTCACTGATGAGGTACTAGGCACTGATGATTGTTGTTGTGGCAGAAGAGGTCGCGTGTCAGATATCAAGGAAGAGGTTGAGGAAAGGTAGTGGAGATCGTTGGAGGACGACGCTGCGGATGTGATGTCGTAGGAGTTCGCTGCGACAGAGTGACGATCATGAGAGTTTGATTCTTGATTTAATGCGAGGTATGAGTGTGGCGATAATGTAGGGGCTGATGGATTTGAAGTACCAGAAGACGATGTTGGGAGCTCGGAAAATTGGATTCTTCTTTCAACAACGGCAGTCGCACTGCGAATGGATACTGCTGGATCGAGTGGTTGGACGGTGACTTGTAAAGAAACGATGTCGAGGGGGCCAACGGGTTTAGTGGGCAGTATAATACGATAACGGAGTGAAGGACCTCTCGACTTGGTGCTCAGGGAGGATAGATAAGATGTTGAGGGCGGGGTTAAGGGAGGAGACACATTCCCTGGCAAGTCATGGCGGATCAAATAGAGATCATAATGTTTAAGCAAGCGAGAACCGACGCCGGGAATGGTAGCGTGATTGACGACTAAACAACGTAAGAGACGAGTCATTGAATGGGTGAAAGGACATACCGGCCTCGATTCGCCAACATATTCGATACTCTTGAAAGTAAAGAGCTGTGCTAGGACCAGTAGTTTGAAGTGGCATGGAAAGTCGGAATGGGTATTCCGCATTTCCTATCTCCGCCCAATCTTGGTTGTCTGGTTTCCTCCATAACGTGACGGAGTGCTCTATCAAAATATTGGATTGTACTGTCCCCAAGCGGCCGTACCGAAACTCATAACACCGAACAAAAACTGTTATATCTTTAGCAGACAGAAGTTTCCCATCCTGCTCGATTTCAGTTCGGACGACTGAATGAACGGATATTAGAGGACGATATGAATTCACAGGCAAATATACGGACCTCCTTCAAACTTGAGGGGCGTCAAGCCGAGGTAGCCACTGCAGGGAAAGAAACGGACGCCATTGTTGCCTTTGGGAGAGAGAAGTGTAAGCTTGACCATGAAGGGCGATTAGGACGACGTTGAGGATGGCGTTGAGGTTGACTACGACGATGAGCGATTTAAAGAGTGAAAGAAAAGAGAGTGATGGAGGAAGAATTTAAAGACGCCCAGAAGCAATTGGGATAAATAAGTGGCCAATAACTGATACCAGAATTAATATTCATGACAGCGAGCGAGAAGCAAGAGCATCGCGACACGATCTCCCGATCCCTGATCCAGATCTACGGAGCACCGGCATTATATTACCGCATATATTATAGTCACGCCGGCTACTTGTCACACCTTCGTTTTGGAAACCAGCCTCCTGCAGCTCTCTTTGGCAGAGCCTTCGACGACCGACCGACCAACCATGCCTTCGTCGTTCTACGTTCCCATTCTCCTTGCGGGTATGATAATCACGGTATGCATCTTACTACTCCAACCGTGTACTAACTCATGCTTTGTAGGGATCGAGTAATTCTTTGTGGAGCAAATGGCAGGTGTGTTCAGCCTCGCGTTCAGAGAGACACAGCATTGACCTTTAGAGTAGGACATGCAATGCGTGGAGAACTGTAGCGACTCCAACCCTGCAAACCACGTTCTCTACGAGCAGCCTGTATGGCAAACTCTGCAGATGTTCCGTCCGTAGCCCTTATGTTTGTTGTTACCACGTTCTACACTAACTGTCCGAGTTAGTCGGCGAAATGCTTTGTAAGTTTCACTATTCTATCCGTCTCTATTCATATTTCACTTTTTATATCTAGGCTTTCTCCCTGTAATTTATACGTGGCTACGTGCACATCAGCGCACTGTACCCGTATTTCTCCCGGATGATTTAGAAGAAGACACCCGTAAAATCGACGATACTTGTGAAGAGCTACGAGGCTGGAAAATTCTTCTTTTGTGGTTACCCGCTGCTTGCGATCTTACCGGAACAACGGTCCGTCGATCTTCCATCTTTTCCTTTTTGCCTTGCAATCCGTTGGTTTTAGTCTCGTCCTCATTATTCATTGCGCTAACAACGACTTCCATTCATAATGAATATTAACAGCTTATGAATGTCGGTCTCCTCTATACGCCCGTTTCCATTTATCAGATGACACGTGGCGCTCTCGTTCTTTTTGTGGGCACCCTTAGCGTCATCTTCTTACACCGTCGTTTATGGCTCTATCAGTACGTCCTCAGTGGTTCTCCCGTTGCATAGTCCTAAATTGTGCACAGATGGGTCTCTCTATTGACAGTCATGGCCGGTATTTCGCTGGTAGGATACAGCGGTTCCCTTATCAAAGAGGTTGTGAACCCCACCTTGCGTCTCTTGGGTACCGACCAGTCGGACCCTGAAGTCTCCAATGTCCTTGTTGGTCAGACATTTTATTACTTTTAATGGGAGTTTGTACTCATCATACATAGGCGTCTTCTTCATTCTCTTCGCCCAGGTGTTGTAAGTATTTCGTCATCCCTTACTTCAGTGACTAAGAATAACTGCAACCTAGTACGGCAACACAGTTTGTTGTGGAAGAGAAGATCATGGCCCGTTATTCCGTGGCACCTTTGGTTGCTGTGGGCTACGAAGGTTTATTCGGCACCCTCTCCATCATTATGTGCATGCCCATTCTGGCTACGCCGTCAATCGCTTCTAGCTCGCCTTTCTTTGACCTTCCTAGGGGTTGGTACCAATTGGTGAACACGCCTACTGTCCTTTGGTCAGGAATCGCCATCGCGATTAGTATCTCCATGTTCAATTACTTCGGCTTGAGCGTCACCAGGCATGTAAGCGCCACAGCGAGAAGCTTGACCGACACCTGCAGAACGCTCTTGATCTGGCTAGTCAGCCTTGGACTAGGCTGGGAGAAACTTCTTTTCCCCATTTCGCTGCTGCAAGTACTAGGATTCTCCTTCTTGGTGTAAGGAAGTCCTTCATACAGTTGTTACGTGGCGCTCACGAATCTTTCATATTCTAGGTATGGCACGGTACGTCTTTACTCGACATTTTCATGGTAGTTATTGTTTAATGCGGTCTTCTAGTTCCTTTTCAATGGTTTGGTCCGCCCTCCCTCTTTCCTCCACCCGCCCTTGGTTCTAGAGGAGACGGTAGGTGGCGAAGCGGAAGAAGGGGAGGCCTTGCTCGCTTCACAGCATATGGATGATACTGCTGCCCTGCCTGTTGACCTGGGTCAAGGTGGTTACGATGTTTTGCCGAAAGATGTCAGGCTTCATGCGCAAGGTATCTCGTCAGCAGAAGATTGAGGCCTGAGGATTTACCAAGATGATACTTAGACCTAATACATTCATCCATGAACATGTAACATGTACTGATGCGGACGCCACACGATTGATGCGCACCGCCGTTTATTAAAGATGCCGTTCACGGACCCGCATGTGAACAAAAACTCCAGCACCATATGGTCCGTTGCATTTTTGGGATACAGAGAACAATGGAACAAGGTCAAGCAAGCCTCATGCCTTTCAAGTCTCGCAGTTCCCCGAACAAGCGACTTTTTATCGTCTGAAGTGAGCTTTTGCGCCGAGAACCAAGCGGCGAATTTCGGCAATCTGCATGTCTACTCTTCCTGTCTTCTCTCATATCAGTAAGAGGCTGGACGTTGTAGACTGGATATGGGCTGGCTTCGACAGGTTCTTCCGTTGACACGAGGCAGATCGCCAACTTATAAGTACGGTGGAGTCAAAGCTTCTCGAAGGTACGGGCGCGAACAGAAAGTGTACTATTCAACTCGAACTACTAAGTACCTTGGCAAACTTTATTACTCATTCAAAAGAGGTTCAGATCACTTATCAACGCTGCGTGGCACATGTGCAATACCGCCGAACTTGAAATTTATCGTGCTAACCAGCAACTGAGTATATAAATATACTTCCCTAGGAGGTTTACTCGGGGTTGTGCTTAATTTGCGAGTTCGGGTAGTAGATCCACCCTAATAGACTTGCCCGTCGTTACTGCGATAAGTATCTACGAACCGAGCTCCTTTGGAGTTTTATCGATCCCGTCACAAGAAAGTTATTTGCATTTTGCAAGGTTGTACAATCGACAGACAACGTGTTTTGAATTGGCGATCATCGTGGGTCAGAGAGTCGTACCAATTTGGTTCATGTTTCACCCGCCAGCGCAACATGTCCATGCTGTCACCAAGCTGCTAAAGTGTTTTGAGTGAGAAGACGAACCCAATGGAGGATGCTAAGTATGCTTACGAGGTAGTGTGTCAGCTTGAACACGAGACGACTCCTCATAAGGTCATTCAGAGGACTCGTTGTCGCTGTCGCTACTAGTAGTGTCCAGAAGGGTTGCAGCTTCTAACTTCTCAATGTTCCAGCCAATCATCGGTTTTGTAATGGCCAAGGCTTTCAATTGCTGTGCGATGTCTAACAACATCTCATCGCTGCGGAAGTAAAGATGTTCATATAAATCCTAAGCCATTATATCGGAAAATTAAAATGACGCCGCACCTCGCCGATGCTTGGATCCAAACGCAGAAATCATCGACCCAGATTTTGTTGTACACGTAATATACTTCATGATGGTCCAAAACATGTTTCATCTCCAATAAGTAACGCGTGACCATCCTTCTACCTTTCGCCAAAATGGCTGCTACGTCATTCCGACAAGCATCGGCCATTGCGAAAGAGCGATAGAGAGGGAATGCAAGAGCACGCCGATAAGACGGCATCAAAGCTGAAGCGAGGTCGTGATCGGTGAACCCCGACGTGGGGATAGATAGGGGAACACTTTCTAAAGATACGTATGGAGGGGGATCCAGCGCTGAGAACGCAGGTACGAGTGAGCAAATTGTCCAGGCGCTTTCAGGGGTGGGGTCATGCTGTGTCGTGCGTCTGTCATAGGCATATGCGAATAGCAAGGTTAACAGCGTCAGATACAAGTTTCGCTGCTGTGATTTCGTAGGTAAGTCTGTCATAACGTTCTCAGCGCCGATATGAAACAAAGCGGCAATGTCACTCACATTCTTTACGCGGTAAATGGAGCATCGTCATATTCTCGCTCTCAGTGAATATACATTCAGCATCTCCTAGCTCGGGATCTTGCCAGGCAAGAAGTTCTTGAATGTACTCATCATCCACGTAGTCCGCCCTACAGGAAAAGGCAGATGAGCGTTTAAATTGATGTCACGGTCTTGTCAGGGATCCTACATATAATGCTCCTCATCCCATTTCACCTCTTCATGTTGCAATCTTTTCGCTCGTCGTTCTTCTGGTAAGCAACTTTCAGCCTCACTCCCAAGTTCATTGACATCATTTTCTGTGTGAGCAACGTGGGTGAAGTACCCTGTGTACATATCCAAGAACCCATAATATCTCTTCGTGGATAGTTGTAATGGAGAAGAGGATTCTGCGATAGTCTGGGGAAACTGCCAGTCATTTTCAGCGGCTGGAAAATGATCTGAGGATGTTTGTTGAAGCATGAATCATCGCACGTACCTTCCAATATTTCCCGTTGTTCAAGCGAGATCGCATCAGTTAAATCCACAAGTTCTTCCAGCTCGCTTTGTGATGAAGTCTCAGACCCGATGACTTCTATAGCCGGTTGTTTTGGAACTTCGACATGACGAGGAGCCAGTAGCTTTGCTAGTAAATCCAAGTCAGGGAATTCTTGTCCCTTCGTCTCTTTAGTCAATGTAACCGTTAAATATCCACTGCTTGGATCATAGGTTGCAGAAGATTGGTCGTCGTCGAGAACCGAATGAGGAAAGTTTATACGAAGAAAATAAGGGTTGATGTGAACAGTCAACAAAGTCTCATCGACATTAATCTCCACATCAGAAGCCTACTTCGAGTATATCATTGATCAGGCTTGGGACCATAAGTGCTGCGCAGACGTACTCTTACTGATGGGCAGTAGATTGATATTGCTACTGCTTCAAGAGTTTGGGTACAGTAAAACCGTGGCGTTATCATGTTGCAACGACTTTGAAGACCGAGATGAAAATGGCTGTTCAAACTTCAGGTTTCGTGAAAAATGCAGTAAATATATCCGATCCTAGGATTTGATTGAGTAGACGGAATGACTGTCTTTCTTCGAAACCAGATTTGATGCGATAATGATGAGAGTTTCAGAGTCATCCATGCGATGACTCGGACTCGTCACCTGCGGCAGAGCCGAAGCAGTAATCACATACTACTTATAAGTACTTCAGGCTGAACGGTGGATGCTCCAATCATCATAGCCCTCGAGACCAAAATGGACCCTCAGGTAGTCTTCATTTGCATTGTGTAGTAGGCTTAGACGCTGATGGTATTTGCTTGTAGAAATTTATAGCGTATCCATCGCTCGCCGCTGTAGAACAGCTCATCATTCGCGAGAAGCGAGGCAACTGCGTCCCAATATTTATTCAGCTTCCTGCAGACCTTATCACACCATGCATGGCGTATCTCCGAATAGCCAAAGACTCCAAGTACAGCTTCCTACTGGAGTCAGTTATTGCGGGGGAGAACGTCGCGAGATACAGTTTCGTCGGCGCAGGTAGGGTGCCCGCCCGATGTTACTGGCTTCCAATATCAATTGACGCGCGTTAGACCCACTGAAGGTAATCAAAACTGGACCGAAGGAGGAGTTTCAGGGAGATCCACTTTCTACTTTACAACGGGAGCTCGCCGTTCACCAATATGTGAAAATTCCTGAAATTCCAACCTTCACCGGAGGCGCGATTGGATACGTGTCCTACGACTGTATACAGTACTTCGAGCCCAAGACTGCTCGAGAACTCAGTGATCCTTTATCGATCCCGGAGTCTTTGTTTATGCTTTGCGACACCCTCCTCGTTTACGATCACCTATACCAGTCCATTAAGATCGTCTCTCACGTCTTCTATCCAAAAGATGCCGGCACCACGAACCTTCCATTCGTATATCAAACTGCTCAGTCAAAAATCCGTCGGCTAGCAAAAGTGCTTCTGAATCACACAACTCCAGAAGTACCGCAGCCTCCAATTACGTTAGGAAACCAAGCTGTGTCCAACATAGGCAAGGAAGGCTACGAGTCATTTGTGACCAAGCTCAAAGAGCGCGTTGTTGCCGGTGATATCATCCAAGCAGTTCCATCTCAACGCCTTGCCCGTCCAACAAATTTACACCCTTTCAATGCATATAGACATCTTCGCCAGGTCAACCCTAGCCCCTACATGTTTTATTTGGATTGCGGAGAGCTACAGATAGTCGGCGCCAGTCCGGAGACTCTATGTAAAGTGGAAGCAAACAAAGTCTACAACCATGCCATTGCTGGGACCGTCAAGAGAGGAAAGACTCCAGCAGGTTAGTTTTAATGTCTGTATGGGGCAAGCTATTTTGACTCCGTTTGCAGAGGACGAAAAGCTTTGCAAACTGCTCCTTTCATCTGAAAAGGACCGGGCGGAACACATCATGCTTGTTGATCTCGCCAGAAACGACGTCAATCGGGTTTGCAAGGCGGAGACCGTGAAAGTCGATCATCTTATGGCGGTACAAAAATTCAGTCACGTCATTCACATGACGTCCCAAGTTTCGGGGATACTGAGGGAAGGGTTGACGAGGTATTTCGCCGATAACAGTGTCCTTTGCAACTGCCAACAGTTTTTTTACAGGTTTGATGCTTTCCGCTCCATATTCCCTGCGGGAACTGTATCGGGAGCTCCTAAGATCAAAGCCGTCGAACTGATTGCCGAACTAGAGGGTGAACGGAGGGGAGTTTATGCCGGTGGTGTCGGACGTTTCGACTTCGCCGATGACGAAATGGACACATGCATTGCCATTCGTACAATGACATTCAAGGACGGGGTCGCCTACTTGCAGGCAGGTGGAGGCATCGTTTTTGACAGCGTGGAAGAAGAGGAGTATGTAGAGACCATCAACAAACTAGGGGGCAATCTACGAGCACTGACTGATGCAGAGAGTAAGTCTTGTTACTAAAGTATGGTGCTGCGATTACTAAAGGAGGATACAGAATACTGGAGCGAGGTTCAAGCGTCATAGTCATAACAACATTGAACGCACGCAGTAAAACTAATCACTGTCAGCTACATATCGTGTAGTACCTCGTTCTTGAGCACGCATGTATCGAGATCGTCGTAGCTCCTTACTCTGCTCTTCTCTGTCTCGCAAAACTCTCCCTTCTCTTCCAGCTATGCTGAGAACACCTGCAATTAACTCTGCTGCTCGAGGGCTCTCGTCATTCGCAGGAATGGCATACATGACCACACGAGGATCGACGTTCGAGTCGACAATGCCAATAGTAGGAATATGCTGTATTGCGCATTCGCGGATGGCGTGGATATTTGCCAGGGGGTTTAGGAAGATGACCAGGTCGGGTGTGACACGCTGCCCTTTTGCAACGTCAGACCCAAACAACTGCAGTTTGTTCGTAAGTGTGCCAGGCAGCCATCTTTCGCCGACATGGAAAGCCTGCGGTCCGATCCTCTCTGCAGCTTTGCGCACAACAGCACGCAGATCTGGACGAGTACCCACAAAGACAACTGTACCATCCCTTGCAACAACAGCGCGAGTGAGGTTCGCAGCCCTCCGCAACAGTGGGAGGGTCGAGTCGAGGTCAATTATGGTGATGCCGGCACGAACACCGTACGCGTAGGGCATAAAATTTGGATTGAGCAAAGATTTAGCGTGCCCAAAATGTGCGCCAGCAGCAATTAGTGCGGATAATGTTGCTTCAGACGGAGCGAGAGGCCGGTGCAACTGGTGGTGGGGTTGGAAAGCGTTATCTCGCGTCACATTAGAGCCATGCTTGCTGAATAGATCGACTACACAGGATAATAAGCAAAAGTTAGTCTCCTACGCGAAGAAAGATACTTACTGAGCATTTTGAAACGTATCCGGCGGTCTTGCAACAACTGCCAATCATCTGGTGACTGCAGAGGAAATGGTTGGTCACTGGAAGTGAATACATTTCGTCTATGTTGTAAAACCAAAAGCTGGCTTCTACGCATACATCTTGTCGCAGAAAGCCATGGTCTTAGACCTGCCTTGGTAGACATGTCGAAGAATGGATCGTGCTGGTGGCAGTGCAAAATTTGATACCACTGGTCAGGTTGCTTACTTCAGCTGTGCAATCGATTTTTTTCGATTGCTCTTCTGCCCATCACCACCATCCGCGGCTCATCTCTCTTTACTTTTTGTTTATCTCTTTAAAAAATGGAAGACGCATTCGACGGCGCTGTTGGCATCGATCTCGGTACTACCTACTCGTGAGCACCTACGATTCGCTGTCATCATTCTATTAACATCGTTCCTTAGCTGTGTGGGTGTATGGCAAAATGATCGAGTTGAAATTATCGCCAACGATCGTAAGTTTCTGTGCTTTACAAGGAATCTGTACATTTATCTGTGTGTTCTGCAGAGGGTAACCGGACAACTCCTTCATATGTCGCATTCTCTGCGGAGGAGCGTCTAATTGGTGATGCTGCAAAAAATCAGGCTGCTATGAACCCCCGCAACACAGTCTTTGATGCCAAGCGTCTCATCGGCCGTCGTTTTGAGTGAGTGTCTCATGAAGTATCCTTCGATAGCTCTGATAACATGCGAAAAAATTAGTGATCCCGACGTCAAGAAGGTTGGTATGAGGATCCATAACTGAAATAAAATACTAAATATGTCACTCCAGGACATGACTCACTGGCCCTTCGAGGTCGTAGAGAAGGAGGGTTCACCTTTGATAAAGGTCAACTATCTTGGCGAGGAGAAGGTTTTCAGCCCCCAGGAGATCTCGTCAATGGTTCTCACTAAAATGAAAGAGATTTCGGAGGCAAAACTCGGCAAGACTGTCGCCAAGGCCGTTGTCACGTGAGTTATTCTTTTCGTAACATGCGAATTTGTTCCGACGCAAATGAATAGCGTCCCCGCCTACTTCAACGACTCGCAACGTTTGGCAACCAAAGATGCTGGAACCATCGCTGGCCTTGACGTTCTCCGTATCATTAACGAGCCCACTGCCGCTGCCATCGCGTACGGTTTGGATCGTCAATCGAAAGCGGAGAAAAACGTTTTGATCTTCGATCTTGGTGGAGGAACTTTCGATGTCTCGTTGCTCAACATCAGCGGTGGTGTCTTTGCAGTTAAAGCCACTGCAGGTGACACTCACTTGGGTGGCGAGGATTTCGACAACACCCTCTTGGAACACTTCAAGAATGAGTTCAAGAGGAAAACGAAGCACGATATCTCTGAGGACCCTCGTGCACTCAGACGACTCAGAAGTGCTTGCGAGCGTGCCAAGCGCACCCTTTCGAGTGTCACCCAGACCACTGTTGAGGTTGACTCGCTGTACCAGGTTAGCATATCACGTGCGAACTCGAAGCTGGATGTTATCTGATGCATTCACAACTAGGGTGAGGACTTCTCTGCTAACATCACTCGTGCCCGTTTCGAGGAGATCAATGCTGCTATGTTCAAGTCGACCATCGAGCCCGTCGAGAAGGTGCTCAAGGATGCCAAAATGCCTCGTGATAAGGTCGATGATATCGTCCTCGTCGGTGGATCCACTCGTATCCCCAAGATCCAATCTCTTGTATCGGAGTACTTCGGTGGACGCCAGCTGAACAAATCGATCAACCCCGATGAGGCTGTTGCCTACGGTGCTGCTGTCCAGGCTGCTGTTCTCACTGGTCAGACCTCAGAAAAGACTGCGGACCTTCTTCTTCTTGACGTGGCTCCCCTCTCGCTTGGTGTTGCTATGCAGGGTGATGTTTTCGGTGTCGTTGTCCCCCGTAACACTCCCATTCCCACCAACAAGTCGCGCACATTCACGACTGTTGAGGACAACCAGACGACTGTCACCTTCCCTGTGTAAGGCGCACTCATATATATCCCAACGTTACGCTGACGTTTTGACCTCCAGGTATGAGGGTGAACGCACTCAGTGCCGTGATAACCGTCTGCTTGGTGAATTCGAGCTGACTGGTATTCCTCCTATGCCTCGTGGACAGGCCGAGCTTGTTACTACCTTCGAGGTTGATGCCAACGGTCTCCTCAAGGTCTCCGCGCAAGATCGCGCTTCTGGCCGCAAAGCATCCATCAGTCAGTGGCGGTCTTCAGATTTTTTCTGCAACTGACACTTTTGTTCAGGCATCACCAATTCCGTTGGTCGTCTATCATCGGCCGAGATTGACCAGATGATCAAGGATGCTGAGCAATTCAAGCAGGCTGACAAGGAGTTCTCTTCACGTCACGAGGCCAAGTCCGACCTAGAGGCTTACATCCACCAGGTCGAGGGTACTATCACCTCGCCTGAGATCGGAATGAAGCTCAAGCGTGGTGCCAAGTCCCAGGTTGAGACTGAGCTTGCCCGTGCACTTGAAAAGCTTGAGATTGAGGACTCAACAGCAGATGAATTGAGGAAGTCGCAGCTTGCCATCAAGCGGGCACTTCAAAAGGCAACTGCTGGCATCCGGTGAATGATAATGATTTTTGATGCGTATTATGCAAGATAGAGCAGCGTAGTATTTTCATGATGTTGTCTGTTACTCTTCCTGTTTTGCATACCAAAATTTGGCGTTGTATTCGCAATGCATTTCTCTTTGTATTCGCACTGCATTATGTCTGGTATGGGGTGACAAACTGATAATGTGGTATGTATAATGTCATGATGTGGTAACTGCTTTATGGATGTGAAGCCCAACCTCGAGCACCCATAGTTCTTCGTCAGCACCATCACACAGAGCCTTATCGGCTTCTGCAAAAGCGAGAGCGCACTTTGCTTTTTGTCGTGCAGGCAGCGTCGGGTGCAGAATAATAGTATCATGAAGCTACAACAATGTCAGACCAATTGAGCTGCTCTGATATATCACTAACCTGTGAGAGTGTTTGTGATGCCGAGTATCCTTCTCGCATGATGCCCTTGACCTTTTTCTGAACGGCATTGAAACCCTTCAGTTTCCCTTTTGCGGGCAAGCCATCGACGTCCATGTCTTCTGTGACGGAAATACCGAGAGTCCTCACAAAATCGTTTATTACAGCAGTTGGTACAACACCTGCTATCTCCTGGATGTCGTGAGGCGTGATTGGCACCGGAGGGTTGGTGGAGGAAGATAATCGAGACGCAGATTGTAAATATGTGATGGAACGACGGAGGTCACCACCGGAGGTCTCGATCAGGGTGGAAATGACATCAGGATCAACATCAATATTCTCTGCACTGGCGATGTAAGAGAGTCGGGATGAAGTGGATGCCGAATCAAGAGGCGTGAAACGAAACTTTGAACATCGAGACGCGAGAGGTTCGATGATTCTTGTAGCAGTCAGTGACTGCAAGGAAAAATAGGAGTGCTCTTACCTTGTCACATAATTGCAAACAAGACAGAAACGAGTTATCCGGGAGTAGGTCTCCATTATTCGTCGTAATGCACCTTGCGCATCTTGTGTCATGGAATCTGCTTCGTCGAGAATGATGATTTTGTATGGAGGACAGGGGTAGACATTCCCATCTGATGCCACTGCCTGTGCTCGGGGTGTTTGACGGGCGAATGATTTGATTTTCTCTCTGACTATACTGATGCCTCTCTCGTCTGAGGCATTGAGCTCTAGGACTCGATTTCGAAAGTTATCGGGTCTGGTAGAGTAGTGAGTTTGGGGAAATAAAAAATGACATCAGCCGCACCCAAATAGTTGCCTTGCAAGCGCAAGAATGGTGGATGTTTTACCAGTTCCAGGGGGTCCATAGAACAGCATGTGAGGGAGCTACTTTGCATGAGGAAGAACCACGCTATAAATAAGAAAGGCTTCCATACATTCGTCGAGACCAGTGTTTTCTTCAGTACTGCAACTGTATGCTCTTGTGCTGAGACATCATCTATGGTCTTTGGTCGACTGCAGGTAATAAGAGATGCTTCACGTAGCACAAAGAGAACACTGACTATTTTTCTACCCATGGTTGATGTGCTGGGTCTACAGAATGTTTCGACGCTGTTGATGTTGACTTTGTTTGAAAAAATTCCATCCTTGAGCAACTCTTGGATGTTCTAGAAATTGTCTCCTTCAAATCTCAAGCACGCGGAGCAAGATGAAACGCGTCGGGAACGCGTGACTGTCACGTCACGAACACGTCTCGGCAAAAGTTTTCCCACATCACAATAGGTCACAATCCAGTCCACGACGCGACTGGGTTAAAGCACGCGTTTTTTAGTTCCCGACTACTTCGTGATTCTAATTTTTCTGGAATCTGTACACATGGCAGATACAGAGAAAATAGGTATGCTCTTGTGCAAATAGGAATATGTTTTATAGCTGAAATCTCTGTCAGATTCTTCCAGTGCATCGACATCTAGTACTGGTGAGCACAGTCAACCATTCTATCCCAGACGCACTCGCCCAGACGCGTCTTTTTGTTGTCTAACAGCAAAGAAACCTCTTGCCGAGTTGAAAAATGGAAAAGTCATCTTTAAGCAGAAACCCATATCATTTGAGAAGTCGTCAGAAGCGATGCAAGGTCTGCCCTCCTGCCGTTTCAAGAGCGCTCGATCTAAGATATGTATTTCATAGAAATTGTCAAGTTCCGCGAGATGATCGAGCAGCGAATTGAAAGGCAAGACCCCCCGCTTACTGCGATTCCAGACGAACACAAACCTCTGATAGTAAAGCTTGCGCAAGAGAGGTGAGCTTGTAACATAGCGACCGAAAGAGGTCGTTGCTGACTTCTATATCTAGTGACAAGGGTGTCACTCCGCTTGCGAAGCATATCCGCTCCGAACTTTTGCCATCTTTCGATGAGGACGATGACTCTTCACGCGAAAGCATATCAGTTGCTTTGCCTCTTCTTGTAGTAGAGCATACCATTCAGTCGCTCATGATCAGGACGAATTATGGCCTGGATGGTCCATTGGGATACAAACTCCCCCCTATTGTGTGCGTCTGGCGATGGGAGGTCAAAGATGACTATCGGGATTGGCTGCCCAAGTCTGCCAAGGAGAAAGCCGAGGCGAGAATAGCTGAACGTGTCCAGGTGTGTATTGTCTCGAATTCAAGTTCCTTCTTTAACATCTCTTTTAGGCCAAGACAGACCTTCGCGCATTCTTCGAAAGTCTACCACAGGATGAGCGGGATGCTATCCTCGACCCGAAAGGTACTAACAAGCTCCCTACTAAAGATACCAATAAGCCCAATCCGTCGATCAATACAACCGCCGAACAGGCTGATGCAGCAGAGCTCAAGGACTCGTCGTCCCAGCGCGATCCAAGTGTCAGTGCCAATGAACCCGAAAACATCGATGTATGTTCTCCTCCCCCTTGCCCATGTCACCGACTCACAAACAAGCTTGGGTAGTCCGGGAGTGGAACTCCAAAAGCTCGACAGCGAAAAGGTACGGATGCAGAGAAGGTCGCAAAGGTACGCCAGTCTCCTATGTAGCAATCTTATTCAGTCGATGTTATGATTCCAGGCCAAAGAGAAGGAAGAGAAGAAAGCAGCCAAGGCGGAGAAAGAGAAGAAGCAAAAGGCGACCCAGGACAAATCCCGATCTCTTATGGCTAACTTCTTCGGCAAGGCGAAGGCCCCTCCTCGCGAATCACCTTCAAAGCCCGTTTGCGGGGCGTCCAATAGCGAATCAGATTTTCAGAAGACGTTTAAGCCTTTTGTCTTGAAGAAAGACGCAGAAATGGCGCCAGCGAACTGGTTCTTAAAGCCTAGCAAACCAACTTGGAAGAAGCAGACCTCGGGTTTCAGCCCTGCAGACGCTATCGTGGTTGATGACACCCAAACCTCGGGGACGAATGACATTGATGTGTTTGTGTATCGCACACCAGCATTCAATCATGCCGAAGCTAATGCGCAAGGCGCGTACATCCAAGCACTCCAGTTCATGTCACTGATATCATATACAGAGCGTCTCCAGGATATTATACGGTCGCTGCGGCCTCTTCGGCTCACGAAACCCTGCAACCGATCGAAATCCTCCTTCAAATCCTTCAGCGCATGTAACACGAAAGATATATATTCCCAGCTTAATGATGCTGAGATAGCTGGGGATACATCTCAAGTTCGCTACTTATCAAACATTCTTTGGGACAGGAAGATGCTTCCAGCAAAGGTCTTGATTTTCCACGAAGATGCGCGTCCTGGCTACTATGGTTCTTGGACGAAGAACTCGCGCATCGTTGGTCCTCGATCACCTTTCGCTCGCGATCTGCTTGCCCGAGATTACGGGTACGATTCTGGAGAGGAGTGGGAAGATGAAGGTGCAGCAGATGCCGACAACGTTGACGACGATGAGGATGAGGAGGGTGACGGCGAGGAGGGCGATTCTGATCTGGAAAGTTGGTTGGTGGATGATGATGAGATTGAAGAAGTTGTTCCGGATGACCGGGACCTATCACCTTCACTCTTGGACATACCCCTTCCCCCTCCTAAGAGGAAAGCAGAGCCTCTTAGCAAGCAGCCTGAAAAAAAGCGGAAGATCGTGGTGCCTCTCGTCCCCTATACCAAAGGACCTCTGTGGGAGTCGGTCATAGGCCAATGTGAATATGATCCTTTCAAAATATACCGCATACAGCTATTTAATGGTACGTTCTTCACGGAGTTCTCTGAACATTTCCTGATAGTTGCCTACAGACACGCCATACCCAATCGACCCCTTCACCTTTGTTGCAAAGACTGCCGATGAAAGTCAGCAACCAAATTATGAGTCCAAGTTCGCAGTTCCCTCCCTACCCAATCGGCTATCAGGAAACAACGGCGCTGCAGAGTCATCATCTGCTGCTCAGGCTCCGGCGAACAAGCGTGCTACCCCGGCGTCCACGCCGAAGACCACATTCCCCGATGCACACGTCCCTCTGCTTATCAGCAAGATTACGACTTTGGCGACGGCAAACCTCACATTTATCGTGGAAAGCGTTCACCAGGAGCTTCGTGCGTACAAGGTGAAGAAGAATGCTATCGAGGCAAAGGTACGAGAGGTGGCAGAAAAGTCCAAGGAGAAGAAAATATGGATTATCAGCGAAGGGCAACAACTTTGATCGTCGATTCCCTCTTGATATAATGATACCTGACCCACCATTTAAAGTGTTCATGGTTTTGATTTCTTCGCTTTTCGAAGGAAGCATATGGAACCTTCTATCTCATACAGTAGATTAGGGTGGCTCGAAACCTGCAGTGTCGACCGCGTATAAGCAATGATTTGCTCTATGCAAGTATATCCTGTGCATCAAAGTGAGTAACTAGCGGCACTCTAGAGTCCATTGGTATCAGACGTTGGAAGGGTACTACAAAGACCAAAAGAAAATAGATATACGCATAATTATCACAGCGCGTGTAGTAACAGATAATATCATCTTTCTTAAGCTCATTATCATCATGAGATTGCCAGCCTCCAAAGCTGACCAGCATCATCAAAATCTGATTTACTTCCGTCGGACGGGAAGGAGTGGATATCGTTAGATTCGCTGCCTTAACCAGATATTAGCGCACACTCCCAAGGAACAACTCACATTTAATACACTCACGAACAAGCATCTTGGTCACTCGCCCGTCCTTGTCAAGAACAGGCTCAAACCCCAACCCTCTGTAGATCTTCAAGCGCAATCTAGAGAAGCAGTATAGTCAATCGTCTGCTCTCATGTCATGCAGCATGGTACTCACGCAGAGCCATCTAGCTGAATCTGGTGATCCTTGGCAGGATCTGATTCCTCTAATGAACGCGCTTGTTCTTTCAGGGCTGCCAGCTCAGCCTCTTTACTAGCTAGAGAGCCCTCCGCGTCACGGATAGCCTTGGCTAGGGACAGCCTGGATCCGTCAAGGTCGTTGAGATGGGACGCGTGCTTTTCAAAAGAGGGCACGTTCGGTGGTCGCATCGAAGATTTCTTGGCAGCCTCCAATACGCGAGACAAGGCTTTGAAATAGCATGAAAGTGATCACTGGCAAGTCGTGAGTACGGTAGAGATAGCCATACCTTTCAAATCTGCATATGCCTCTTCGTTCTCTTTCTTTCCTCGGGCGTAATTGATCTTCATTTGCTCTTCAGCTGCAGTTATTGTGAGGTAGTCATCCGCGGGATCAATGATGCTTGTCATCTCCCGGATTAATTTACTGCATTGAATAGTTCAAGATTAGGGCGTCAATTTACGTGAAACATGAGATGTTATCGTTCGCGCACATGCATTCTTGTAGCTGAGGATCTTTTGATTGAAGGTCCCTCGCCATCGCGTGATGGTGATTAACAAGAGTTGGTTATTCTCCGCCACAACCGCGTCACGGTCATGTGAAACTCACGTGCAACAAGAACTATGTGATTAAGACTAAGTGGTGGCTAGTAGACTACAATCCATCCCGCACTCTCGACTATCTACTTGATCTTCCAATATATAATACTGTTACCGTACCCCGCGACTGCACGCTGTTCGACCTCGACTTTCTTCTTCCATACGTTACCAGCAAGATCCCTCACCGAAGCTTTTCGTTGACCCAAGATAAATCGACCCCCTTCAGGACGCTCCAAGGTGGTAGGTACAGGAAGACTGTTTCTCTTACCAGTACCAAGCTGATAATCGTGATTTGTTCCCCAGGCGACCAGATCCCGACCCAAGCCACCCGGCCCCCCATGCGCTTGTGTATCCAGAGTAAGCAGGACATGACCAGTGGGAGACACCGAGATAGCGTGAGGAAGGATGGGAGACATGGTCCGGCTGTCTTCGTTATCTATAAGGGGCTTGTGAATGCATATAAGGTTGTAATAATGAGGGACTGACATTCCCGGAGACCGCTAACGTTCCTTGCGCGGACAGGGTTCCCTTGGGCGTTCGAGTACTGGTTGTTCCCTAGTCCTCCCCATTGTCCGTTGCCACAGGTCAGAAGGTCCACATAAAAAAGGGATTCGCCATCTGTGCGTTCGGCGACGAAACACGTCAGATCACCACCTGCGCAATGAATTTAGTTATAGACAGCAAAAGACCTGGTATTCTCACTTGCCTGCAGAAATGTCAATGCATCTAGTGCGGACAGAACCGGGTACGTTTCTCGACAGAACCACCTCTGTCGGTAGCATAATCGTGTCAAGAGTCATGTTTCCACCCAGTCCAATCTGGCTGGAATAACAAGTGTTAGCGGACTCTTACGCGTCAATAGGTTTCTTTACCCGAATTCATTCGCTCCCCAGCCAAGCACCCTACCCGAATCTGTTATTACAAAGCTGGTGCGATCTCCAGCTGCAATTTGAGAAACCTTCATGCCTTGGAGAGAGGGAATTTCAAAGAGAGCATCTGAAAATCTGATGTGCTGGTCATCTATTCCATCCATGTTGGTGGATGTGGAAAGCGGCACAGATGATGCCGCGGAACGCGAGAAAGGTGAAGCTTTAGCGAATGGGTCAGCCACTACCCTTGGAACTAGCTCGACGGGAATGCGAGACGGAGAGACAATGTCGGTAGAATTTGGAGTAGGAATGTCAAACTTCCGTAGACCAAGTTGACCATGTGTGTTTGCGTTTTTGTTCATGGGATGAACCATTGTCCGACCAGAAGATGTCAATGCCAAGAGGTGGTTTCTGCCCGCCGAAATGGATACGAACCTAAGTTGGTATGAGCTCATTGTCTCGGATGGCAGATTGATACAGACTGTTCACCCCAACCGAGTTTCTGTTTAGGCGTAATCTCCATGAAGTCGATGGCATTTCCGTGTGCTCCCCATATCCAGCCGGATCCCCACCAGGACGTAGTACTGGCAGGAAGTGGCTTTGAAGGGGGCATTTTTTGTTGCTCTGCATTAGCCGCGATGACATATATTTTCCCTGAGGCCGATAGAGCATATATTCGAGATTCGGTGAGCCGAAGCTGGATGATGTTCTAACCAAATCATAAACTGAGTAACAATGCCCCCTCAGAGGGCAAAGCGTCTTACATGACCACGCAACGTCAATTTCGGTCCCTGCGGCTCTGATTTTAATGTGGGACTTGAGCCAAAGAACCCGTCACCCCATTGGTATACATCTCCCTTTGCATCTACACAAGCAGCATGTCGCTCATGAAGTGCCAAGTCGCGCAGCGCAACGTCTTTTAGCCAACTAACATTTACGGGGCACTGTACCCGTTGGACTCCGGGTTCGTTTGGGTTGATTACGTTGTACCTGAACATGAGTATGCCATCTAGTGAATATAGAACTGTACAGCTCACTGGTTGGAACCCCACACGACTGCACATATGCTTCCGTCGTCCTCCGTGATTCCAGTGCTAGAAGTAGGAGCTTTATGGATGGACTTGGATATATCTTCTGGCTTCGGAGTTATAATAGCATCGTTGTGGATGGTCGTACTAAACGAATACCAGAGTAGGCCTGCGGTAGCAACTGCAGAAGAAGCTATGACTGCAGAACGAGCAGGTCGTGCTCTAGCTGCTTGTGCCGTATGTGAAATATGAGAGTGCAGGCGGCGAGATCGCCATGCTTGAGCAGCCGCACGTTTGAACATTATACAAGTACCACACGAGGAACATTTGCGAAGTCCAAGCTCATTTAACTCACAGACTCACCCCTGTTCGGGGGGTCACAACCACTAAGTTACAGAAATTTCAGCAGGTTGCTCTTGCTCTGCAACTGACTTATTGCATGCAACGTGAAGATGGATCCTTCAGCCCCACAGACGGTAGCCAAAGGCGTACTCATAACATGCGAGTCCGTCTTCCACCATGGCCATTCTCATATTAATAAAGCTGACAATTGTCTTCCTCAGCTACTGTCTGCGGTTTGACTGCAGGGTTGTATGGTGTCGTCAAATCGCAACCACCAGGACCTCTATTATTGTTTTCAGCTCTGAATAGCGGCATTGCATCTGCAACCTTTTTCAGTATGATGCGCATTTCTTCAGATTTCCAATAGAATTAACTGGGCATACAGGCATACGAGAGTACCTAATTGGTCCTGTACTCGTCTTGTCAATGCCAGGAAAACAGTACGAACTGCGCAGACAGAAACTCAAGGAAACCGCAGAAGTGGTCCCTACTAATGTATCCCAGTTAACCTGGGGTGACATTCGCTCTCGAAAAGTACTTGACTCCAGCATCAGCGGAGCCCTGGCTGGTAGCATCCTTAACACCTGGAAACGTGAGTCGCTCTCTTGTGCCTCTCAACCATTCTCATTCCATTATAGGTGGAAGATCGGGAACTGTTCCTGGTCTAGCGACGGGTGCGGTCATGTGCGGGCTCTTCCAATGGGCATTTAACGAGTTCGACATTCTGAGGATAACTCACATATCCCGAGTGGTGCATACACAGCCTGTACCTGCTATACCTGCAGTACCTGTTGCAACATACTCCTTACCCGTCGCTGCCCCGGAACCACCAAGATCACTCACAGATCGAATATTTGCTATGTTCGGTCGTAGAATATCCGACGAGGAGTATCTTAATAGGGTGAAAGCTCAAAGGGACAATCATGTCCGTAGGATCGAGCAACTTGAACGCGAACGTAACGAAACGCGCGAGACTTGACACCTCATCGCCGCTCTACGGTACTCGTACTGTTACATCATTCCATATCGACTCAGAACTCCCTTTCTCCCATACCTTTATTACACCTCACCTCTCACTCGTAATCAAGCTCTCTATAGCAGTGAGCATCTATTCCCAGCGATGTTTGATGTCATAATCGTGTAGATCGTGCTGAATTCGCACAACAGCAACGCATGCAGAATCGCGTCTCTCGCCTTTGAACA
Organism: Suillus americanus; assembly: GCA_016695465.1. Taxonomy (NCBI): domain Eukaryota; kingdom Fungi; phylum Basidiomycota; class Agaricomycetes; order Boletales; family Suillaceae; genus Suillus; species Suillus americanus. Next base: position 531,476 of record MU177899.1, read on the forward strand.
AGCGTATATATATACCCATCTACTGTCCGATCTACTTTCCGATTTAATTCCAACTATCGAGTTATGCAGTTCCTTGATTGCGAATGGTATGGAACCACTTTAAGAAGTGAGGAACATCCTGTAAGGCCATATCAGTCTTGATTCACGGCACATAAGACGATGCGATGATTACCGCAGATATTTGGCCTGGCATACTGCTCTCTGTAATGAAATTCGGAATACTTCCTCCAGGTGTACTGGACGTCGCCATTCGCCACTCTACTGTGCCGTCGTCTAACTCGAGCAAGCGTTCGACAGAGACATATCGTCCCTTTGTGCCTTTCTCTTCAAGCTTCGCAAGATCTTCGTCACCTGGCCCGGACAAATCAACTGGAATTGAAACCACCAGACTAGATACTTTTTATCAGAGGACACTCGAAAGAGTTCGAATAGTCATACCCAATTCTTGGAGTCGACTCGTAGAAGTATATTGTTTGCAACACAGTGAAAACACGTGGAGAGACAGGGGGAGGGAAAGTGTAGTACATAGTCCAGATGGACTGAGTCTCAGAGATCCGCTTGACTAGCGTCACTTTCTTGATCGCAGCGATGAATCTTGATCGCAAGAACGTTCATGCTGTGTTTCAATGACGACGGGAAACTCACTGCATCTCGTTCTCAGGTTTGTTAACGCCAATTTTGCTCCAAAACTCATCGAACGTCGCATCCTCCTTGGTGTGCTTGGAAATCCTGCAGTGCCAAGGGGCTCCGTCACCTGGTCCCTTTGCGCGGGAAAGCGTTTGGACGGTGCCCTTTGAAAAGGTCTTGCCTACTTTCCAAGACTCGGTGGTCTCTAGCACTTGACGACCAAGCGCAAGGATACTTTCCTCAGCAGGAAATTCTAGAGTTTTGTATGTGGAACGACTGATAACCACTAGAACGATACGTACCTGCAGGTCTAACGGGGTCAATAGAGAGCTGGGACAACATGATGGTTGGAAAGAAACCTCAGATGATGGGGACAGACGCAGCAATAGCAATGAGATTTATCATCTATATATAAAAGATGCACTAAATATATTATCATGTACTATTTGAAAACAAAAGTGCGCACTGCCGCCCACCAACGCAATCGTATACAGTGCTGAGTGCAACGGGCATAGAAACGCGACGACGGATATGTAGCCGACATCTTAAAACCGTGGGCGAATCACCACAAGGACTGAGACAACCCCAGTCATGCACTGGTTTGTGATGATGGGCCGCTCTTAGCGAACGCAGTCAGGTCGACGAGGCCAAAGTATCGACTGCGACCTAGCGAGGTTTCATCCCTTGGAAGCTTCTCACCACGATGCAGAACTACACCAATAAACTTCCGGTCTCCTCGTAGCCACTTTTGTTTGTAGAATCGTACGAAGCCCGGGGCGGTGGCATAGATAGTATGGTCGCGACCTATTCTGACCTGAGGAACATATGAATATCGCAGTTCAATGGGTAGGAAGGAGGCGTACATTCTGCCCTGGGTGGAATTGCGTTCCCCGTTGTCGTACTATGATGTTGCCGGGAATGACGTGCTGGTCTGCGTAATGGGTCTCTAGTATTGGGGAGGCGGATACGCGAGGCAAAGGACGCACCAGAAAACTTCTTGAGACCCAGACGCTTACCCGGCGATCCTCCATGGTTTCGAACCGTTCCTCCAGCGCGTTTGGTGGCAGTCCGCACGGAACCTTTGTGCAACGGTGGTTAAAAAAAACAGGATGTTGACAAGAAACCATTCACGAACCAAGCAAAGAGAATGGACTTTTTGCTGTTTCACAGCACCGAGCAAGAAAAGAAAAGGACATATTGTGACTGAGCCTCGGTGAGAGATGGATGAGCGCGGTGGATGTTGGTCAAGCGTGAGGATAAATTAAGATCACGCGTCGATCACAAAGTCTGAACGTTAACTTCCATCTATCTGCAGTGCAAGCCTGAGTACATGAATTTTGATGTAGCTAGATGTATGGCCACGGTAGTTCCTCGAACATCAATTTAAGTCTGTCCTCATGATGGACGTCATTGGTATAACGAACGAGATAGAGAAGATGCAAAAAGCCTTGTCCATGTCCCGTAAAGTCCCTTTGAGATGATATCAAGAAAAAGAAATATGTGGTATATCAATTGCAAGGGAATATAGGGTAACATATCTGGTGGAAGATGTGGGAGTACACTTGCTAATGGTCCGGGAGAAAAGGGGAAAAAAATGAAGAATAAGGTTAATAATGCATATGTCAAGTTCACCGGATGCCAACGTTCTCGTCTTCTCCAGCTCCGAGGTCGATGAATCGCGTCATACGCCTTCTCGCGCGCCCCTCGTCACGTATGCGTTGCGGGTCAGGACTATCACCTCTCGACGACGCACAGCTGCTGCCCCCAGCTAATGCGACGTGTTTCTCACATAACATCTGGCCATCTACCTCCCAATACTCTGCCAACCGCTCCCCGCAGCCGTTCTCAAACTCACATAGAAGATGGTCTGGATGGTATCGCCTGCCTGCGTGAGTGACTGCGCACGGACCCTCGATTGGCTGGCCACATGAGACTGCGGCACAGAGGGAGCCGTTCGCCTCATGGTAGTGGTATGCGCATAGTGGTTTGCCATCGAACACGTAGAATTCCTTGTCAGGGAATGGTTTCTGCAAGATGACACAGTCAAATCCCAACCACAGCCGTAAAGACCACACAACTCACCTGACAGATGTGACAATTGAAACAATCCCTGTGATATTTGCCTTTCAGTTGACCGTCAGAAGACGACACGGCCTGCTTCTCGATGGGAAGATTACACCGGCGGCACTATGATGAAACTTGTTAGATAGAAACAGCGATCAGCCACATGATACATACCTTGGGAAGGTACATGTTCTTCCAGCATCGCTCACACAGGATATTCCCGCCATCCATCTGGATCCACCTCCCATCGTCGACCTTCGTATCACAGCTCGCACAAATGCGGTCCTTCTTTGCCTTAGATATTCGCGCGACTTGACCCGTTATACCTACGCGTTCGGAATGAATATGCGGATGATGCGGGCTCGTATGGGATCGCGCTGGTAGCTTCGGTGGTCTGCTTTCCGGTGATACAGGGCCTGGTACTGTATTCGACCGATTAGGCTTTCCCGAAGCGCGACTCCCGGAGGGCCCAGCCATTGAGGCAAGCACTGAACCTGAAGCGAGGACAGAGACGGATGCACCTTCCTCAATCAGCGTTTCCATTGCACGTTCCAACGCTCCAGTAGATCGTGTTGTCGTGTGGGTGGCAGCCGAGGCGCTGCGCGTGCGGCTGGGACTAGCATCGATGGTTCGTGAGGTGGATGCAGTAGGAGCAGACGAAGCTGAAGGGTTCCGCGAAGACGACTTCCGAGCTGTGAAAGACTGATGCCTATCTTGGATACTTGGAAACTGGACCTTGTTGATACCAGATACTGAATTTGACTTGCGTATATCGAGTGGCATCACCACAGGCGTGTCGTTGTCAGAATCATCCGCATAGGCCAGCCCCACTTCTGAATCAGTCGACGGGGACATGGGTTCTGTGCCGTTTCTATGACCCCTCCCTTGTTCGGCCGTATGCGTCGTATACACACTCTCATCGTCAGAATCATCGCAACTATGGTTTACAGGTTCCGTATCAAACGCGTCGAGAAATGGTAGACGGACAGGAACAGCTGCAAACGGTGATTGATTCACAGTTTCCCCGCTGAGATGTCGTGAGAAAGGATTCGAAATGGGCGAGGGCGATCGTGATGGAGTAACAATATGGATGTCAGCAGGCGATGACGAAAGAGGAGCGCGTTTGTGATTTGGGGATGATGAGAGGAACTGTACCCCAGTCTTGTCATAAGGAGGTGTGGACAGTGTCTTCGGAAACTGCCCAGTAGTCGGTGTTGTGTTGTGAAGAGGCGACGATGGCGACGCAGGGTGAGGAGAGACAGGTGAATGAGAGTGTCCCGAGTGTGGAGAGAGTGGAGGTGTCATTGCGGCTGCAAAGGTAGAATCAATGAGTATATATCGATTATCCTCAAAAGGCAAAAGTTTATTGTACAGTCCATCGCCGCAAAACAATGATAGAGTAGATGAATCCATAATTATGAGGGAATATAAACACCAAAGATGTGTCAGAGAAAGGCGCTCACCTCGCATGACATGGCTCATGGTAGCGTTGAGGTCCAGATACTTGGGAGCATTAGCTCGACGACCGTCCATCGCAAGAGATGTATCCTTGTGTGGACTAGAGCCAGGGTGAGGATGCGATGCAGCAACCATCGCAGCTCGTGCTACAGCTGCAAATCCTCTCCGTCCAACGCCAGCCATACCAGCCTCACCTCCGCATTTTGTGTCAATATTACGTTCATTATCTGGGACTGGCAAGCGGGTTGCGGGTGGTGGCAGCGGCGGCGGAGGGGCAGACGACGGAAAGGGTGCACCCCCTGATGGAGGGAGTGTCGAAGTACTGCGGGGTGGACGCGGGACTGACACAGGTTGCAGTCGTGCATCGGTAGGGTGGTGAGGTCGAGATACGTCGAAGGAAGGACGTTGTGTATCAAACGAAGGTCTAGTAGGAGCATCAAAAGAGGGGCGAGGCTTGTCCAGCGATGGCCTAGATGTAAGAGTAGAAGATATACGCGAGCGATCAAATGACGGACGCGGAGTGAGACTCGGTGGAATGATAGAAGTGTGAGAAGGGGTATTCGATGGCGTTCTTGCCATGGACGATGGGAGCGGCGCCTGGGGTGTAATGGGAACATTTTCTCTTCGAGCTGATGATGCAGTTCCCGAGCGGCCCACTACAGGTTCAGATACACCTGACTGACGTGGGTCATCTTCGAAAGGATTGGGAAAAGATGACACAGCAAGAGGTGATCTGGAACTAGCGCTTCCCGTATTTGAAGGAGTGCGGGCCCTGGTGGGTACGGGAGGAGTTGCGATTCGAATGGGAGCAGTGACGCGCTCTGGAGCGGATTGGGTTGGAAAACGAACATGAGGCTTATTAATGGATGTTCCTCCATTGAGAAGGATAGATTGTGGTATTGAAGGACTGGCTGGGCTGTTGATGGGAGTAGTACCTGGATTATAATGTACAGTTGGGGGTATTCGCTGAAAAGGATCATGTTGGGAAGACCTGGGTGGATAGGCATGAGGGGGCGGGGTGCGGGAAGTGACGGATTGCTGCTGTTGTAGGGCTCCGGCCCTATTAGAAACAAGAATATTCTGTAACCTCTGTGGTAGAAGAGAGTTTGTTGATTTTGGCGACATGGGCGGTTTCTGAAGGGACAGTAAGGTAGGAGGAGGTTCTGATGAACATACGTGGTCACCGAGCTCGGCGAGCGGGACTGGCTGCAAGCAGCTTGAGCATTTTACGGTAGGAAGAAACTGTGAGATTCTCGGTGGTTGCTTTGGAGAACCGCTGGCAATTTGTGCCATAAGAAAGCACCACTAGTGATGTAAACGACCAGCGGTTATTATGATAGTCTAGTAGTAGTAATGTTAAATAACGATGACATGGAAGTTTAGGAAGAAAACATCTCACTATCGCTTGATATTTGGTGCTCCGACCAAGATGCTGTTTCATTCCAACCGCCTATTAGATATTTTTTAGACCCTCCTGGGATCTACCAGAAGAAAATGTAAGTGCTCTGTCCATGCAGATCTGAAACGTGATATCATGAGAGTGATCCGCCGGATAGGCCCGTATTGCTTCTATTCCTCCGCTGACCTAAATGGTCTGGTTGCTCAATGCTCTCCCAAGCCTATACCAAAATTCAGATAGGCTGAGCATTGAGCTGTAGGTTATGTTTTACGACGACGAGCTCGAGCAACTTGGCCAGGCGGCCGTCACGATCGCCGATCGCACCCAATGATTCTAAGTTCAGAACGCTAATTGAGGTTCATACAAGCGAGTCACACGTACGTCGTCCGGATCTATTCAACTATAAGAGCCATTGAATTCATATTATCATAATAAATACAGTGTGGCGTATGTATGACATGCTAAAGTTCGCAGACTTTTACAGATTACAAAAACACACACTACTAGCGAATGAAAAAACGAACAGTCCATCAAAATACAATAAAAAACTTCTGCACACTTCGGAACCGAATGAAGCATGATACGGGATGCCGTGTCCATGCTAACTATGAGTCTGTTGGGGCTGCAATTGATTAGACTGAACCATCGATGGTGCGTTTTGTCGTTGTTCAACACCAGCGACAGATGGATTGAACCGAGAGAAGAACGAGTCCCATTGACCTAACACGCAATTTAAACACCATCACCTATTTTAGAATTGAACGCAGGACATACCCCAGTCAAACATACCTCCAGGGATACCCTCAAGGAGGCCAACATCAGCCATCGCAAATTGCTCCAGCGTATTCGACGCCTGCGGAACGTCAAGCACGTTAAGGACTTGCACGCTGCTAGGCGTGTCGCTCTTGACACCATTCAAAGCAGGGTTCATATTAGGGAAGCTAGTCCCATCACCACGCGTAGATGGAAGTGGCGTTATAGTAACCATCGACGAGCCGCCGCGCTGCGAATTCTCGGTGGCCTCTGTTAGCGAACAATCGCTTAGTCGTGTCTATGGATTCTAGTTGCTATGTTAAGACGAACCTTCTACTTCATCATCAGATGACGTCACAATCGTGCCTCGAGGTAGATCCTCATAATTCCGAGCCTCACCATGCGCAACGAAGAAACCTCCACCAGGACGCGAAGGATCCTTCTTATACTCCAGACCACTCAAAGCCCGTTGACCCTTTACACCGCCCGTGGGATTCAGTGGAGGTGGTTGATCAAGAGGGAGGGGTGCACCCTGAGTGGCCTCATACAGAAGAGCAATAATCTCGGCTGTCTGAAATACGAATCAATCAATGATGCCGAGACATGGTATGGGAAAGCGGGGGCTACCTTTCGTCGGGCAGACATGTGGTCAGGAGAAATCGAACCTTCCCATCTTCGAACGCAATCTCGAAGCTTTCTAAGCTTAGCAGCCGCTTCAGTATCTTGCCGCCTTGCCCATGTATGGTACTACAACATAATTAACGCAGGACTATACAAACCACACGAGCACAAACCTGGACAAGCGCGCAGGACGTTGCCGCGTAAGGGACTAGTAGCCAAACGTCATACATTCGTTCATGAGTATCGAGCCAATCGATCGATTCGCCGGTCAGTTGAACTAAGGAAGTCCATGTCTCGACGGTTAACCCGAATTTCAGATGTGCAGGGCAAGCATAGGATATACGCATGAAGACCCGCCAGAAAATCATGCACACCGAGCAGTACAGGAGGTGCAAGAGCCCTGGGATATTATAATTAGACCTTTATCAAGAAGCACCAAGAGTAAGCAACCACGTACCGGCATCTTGAGGTGTGTCAGGACCACAATACTGTAGGTTCCCTGGGAGGTTTTTCTTCCACGACTCGAGGTCGGACAGTAGGCTATACAGCATATCATCCGTGGTGAACATCAGGCCAGATGGGCTATAGACAGTCGCACAAGTGAGTTCTACAATGATAACAAAAGTGTATTCACAGACCTGTAAATGGTCTTGAGCACCCTTCCCAGTATTACGCTCAACCTGACGAGCTCGTCCATGTATAAATCATTGGGATCGCCAGATGAGGGAAGCCTAGCATCGCAGTCTTGCACATCAATCATGTAGGGGTGACCATACGTCAAACTTGTCCTTCAAAAACAGTCAGCATTTGATAGACTCATCCCAGTATCTCCATACCATCTGTCACATATGACACATGCACCCCACAAACGTCTTCGCAGTTCGACGCTCTGTTTGACCGACTCTGCCCGGTGAAGTCCCAAGTCTTGAGCCTGGCACGCTCAATCAAAACCAAAAGCAATTCGACACAACACAAAGACCTACCATCCGTATCGCCGTACCCAACCGAATCCAGAGTGCCGAAAGAGCATTCGGAACGAATTGAGAATGGCTATCACCCATCATGCTAAGAATAAGTAAGGCTTGCACGTTCGCAATAGAGGCTGTAGACAAAACATCTTCAGCCTTGATCACGCCATTGACCGCATATCGAATGGAGTCAAAGACACTCTGCGGCACTTCCCTCCTTGCAGCAGCAACCAGGCACATCGAGTACAAGAGAATGGGAGAAGGGGAAGGATGCGCCAAAAATTCTGCTTGCGATACAACAGGCAAGAGAGGAGCAATCTCTTTGAAATAAGCATTAAGGAGATTTTGGAGGACTTCAGGTTCGAGTCGCAAATCGATGGGCTTTGGATGAGAAACTTGCTTCTCGTCCTCTGGAACATTGTGGACGGAGATTACACCGTCGCCATTTTTAGATACTTCCCAAGTGTGATGATAACGTTGGTCATAAGACTCGTATATCCGGGAAGAAATTATAGGTTGTGAATGCAGAAGATGTACAGCAGCCGTCGGTCCTGAAACAAAATTAGATCAAACTACGAGGTATAATTCAAGACGAACCGAAAACTCTTCGATCCCCAGATTCAGCTTGAGGAGACAACGTATTTCGTCGAGTGTCCGTGGACTTCTCTTTTTCTTTTTCTGCGGCCTCTTCTTCCAATTTTTTCTTTTTGAAACGTGTTTCTGTTATGGGCAGGAAGAATGTGCACTCAAACCCATATTGTTTGCAGTGCTGACACAGTGGTGGTTCCGATTCTGCAAGAACGTCGCATCTGACAAAAATATAAAACGCGAGTGGGTGGGTCCGACAGAGCCAAGGGAAAACCCCAACCGCACCTTATTTTGCGACTCCTGCAGCTATCACAAGCCCTTTGTGTTTTTGTGCGCTTCTTCGAATCAGACGCGGTCGGTGTGGTAGCAGTGGGAGTGCTACGTTTTGCTGGAACATCACTCTCCGACGGACCTTCTTGATCCGAATCCTTCTCTACGATCACCTTGCTACGCGAGGGCTCCAACTTTCTTTTCCGCTTGCCAATTGCCGCAGGGGCGGAGGCTGGAATGGGCGACGGTGCGCCGGGTGGCTGCGGCTGTTCTGGCACTGACGTACTGGAGCGGGGTGCACCGTACATCATCATTTGTTGAGGATAATACGGTGCATAGCCATGTGGAGCGGGAGGGTATGTCGGGTGCATAGGATAATACTGAGAGGAGTGACTAGGCATACCAGGGCCAGTTGCGCCATTACTAGAGCTAGTTGGGGCATAGCCCCCAGAAGGGTGTTGTTGGGTGAAAGGGGATGGGTTTATGGGGTGGTAATTGTGATTCATCATGTAATGAAGAGGAGCTGGATAGGAAGGGATTGGTATGCCTCGAAAACGCGCAGCGTCTTGTTGATGCTGATCAGTAGCAGGCCGAGCTGCTTAACGGAGCAATAAAGTATGTAAATATCACAATTAAAAACGTTTAAGGAACAATTCCGTACCAGTGCTCGTTGTTTGAGGATTTTCGACTGTACTAGTAGCGTTGTTATTGCTCCGACGGCCTGGTGGTCGGCGGGAGTTAGATGTGTTCGGCGCGGGGTGCGAAGATTCCGAAGAATTTGTTTGTTTCTTCTGCCGTGTCTTTCTCGAGGACGGCTTTGCAGATTGTGGGTTCGGCTGCTGCGGCACTGACTGTGAGTCGTTTGCTGAGTCTCGTACAGTAGCGGGTTCCATTCGTCAACCGGTTATAATAATTGCTCCTGTAACCTGCCTGAATTGCTCCGAAATGGCATACAACCGAAGGTCATACGTACAGTAGACCACAGAGCCGGTGACTAAATGTCTGAAAACTGAACAACTCCATTAGTGGGACATATCCCCCGACTGCAATTTTGTTGGTTCCGCACCTTGACAGTCTTGACTGTGTTTCTAAACACACGCGTGAGGGGTTGGAGATGCGAGTATGAGGGTGATGGCATAGAGTGCCGTGTCATCATTTTCAGTCTCCGATATAATTTCAGTCTCCGGCCAGCATGGCATCGATCGAGAGCTCCTTTAGCTATTCTTGTATCTTACTCAAGACCATGTGCGCGAGACTACGACCGTCCACACGCTAACTAATACGCTCTGTCCTCACGAGCTGCTTTTGATCGGCGGCGCCTCCGCTGACTCAACGCATGACACTGCCGTCTTAACGTTAGAGTTAAGTATACGTACATGTTGACAGCAACCACGTTCTCAGGCTGTCAGAATCCACACGAATCCATCTCGAATCGCGTTCATTCAACCAACATTTCACAATGGAAGTTTGCACGCATGGAGTTTCGGGCCTCCGCGCGGTCAAAAATCCTCCTTTTGCACCATTGATAGTTTGCTCACACTCAAGGTATATGATGACACCCCGCTGCGTTAGCTTCCCTTAATGGAAGCACACGTCCAGGTGGAGCAGCGCAAATCAAAATTTGAATTGCAAGAGCAGAAAGGGATAGAGTACTTCCAATTTCAGATCGCGATGATTTCTTCCGCAGCTCTTCTAGTGTCCGTCTCTTCCCACCTCGGGCTAGCATCTTCAAGACCAGGGTTTATCCGCCGCTTGTCTTCAGTAACAGGAGCATGAGCATCGAGCCATGAAAGTCCTGCTGGTCGGCACAACACTTCCATGAGGTTGTGTCGCCATGAGCCATATGAAAATGGGTTGGGAGGAGCGGGACCTGGCACAAGAGATTTGTGCGCTTGGTTTCTAATCTGTGGTCACACCATCAGTAAAATCAAGGGACCGTTCATGTCAGCGACCCACTTGTTCAATAGTGGTGATGTTTAGCAATAATAGCTGCATCAAACATGCCAGTGAGCGAACCGCTGTATATGAGAGAAAAGGTTTGCAGCTCACCCTCATGTGATAGACAAGGAGGGCTGTGACTGGCCATATAACAGTGATAGCCAATGAGAATGCCACAGCACTACCTGCCCCTTCCCTCAACGCATTACTGAATTTGATACCATCTCGACGAGTAAGAAGATAGAGGTGTAAGGCGGATGTGCAGATTACGAGGCATAGCGTCAACACCTAGGAAATATTACTATTGTGTTCAGGTAGAGGTTTAAGGTACTTACAGCAGACACCAGGAACGCAAAGAAAAAGGTGTAATTGCGTCGTCCAACACAGTTGTTCACCCACTGACAATGGTGATCACACCCATCGACACAGTTATTGCACTGCCAGAAGCTGTGTAACAGTCCATTACGAAGATAACAAAATCACGTACCATTTTGCAATGGCTAGAGCGAGGTGGGCGATACGTTTTGCACGTTGAGCAGTATTTGATGCGCACACTGAGCATTTGCGTTCATCATACACATCGGCTTACTACATAGAGGGTAATTACTCACCTGTCGTCGCGTACCTTGAGATCCCGAGGCAAAGGTTGCCTGACAGCATCATCTGAAGGCGATGTAGGAGGGAAAGGCGGGTCCGGGTCTAAATTACGAGGTAAGATGCCAGGATCACGACAGGCCTTCAAATTCATTGAGTGAGCGGTGGCGTCGCGAACGATTTTAATTACACACCGTAGTCAGCATGCAGGATATAGTCAACAAGGTCATGTACGCTCCCACCGCCGCGACAGCGGGACTTGCATTATGCCAATACCATACACAGGTTGTTCCAAACCAGACGCCAGATAGACCAAGCACGAGTGTGAGAGACGCAATGAAAGCCCAAGGAGAATCGCCACCTGTAAGTAGCCGGCCGCCGCAGAAGAATCGATTGTTTGATGGATGTCGCCGGTATACGCGTTGCATAGGAACAATGGGCATCGCAGAGAGTGGCGTATGATTATCGGGGGGGACTGATATAAAGACATTGTTTGGAGTTGGAGAGAATGATCGAGAGTCGCTCGAAGCAATGCGAATGAGTTGCGGGGAAGGAGAAGATTTCATTCGGTGTGGAGGGGGTGATAAGTTATCGACAGAGGGGAAAGGTGGGTGCTCTTCTGCATAAGATAAGCGGGGACTCAAAGTATGACCGAGGCTACTACTAGATCTCCGTATGCTATCGAAGCTGAGACCGCGGAACACGCGTTCAAAGCTGTTTCGCATTCGGTTTGTACTAGTTATCTTGTAGGAAGGATCTAAGTGCATGGAAGTGCGCGCGGGAGCGCTAGCACTTGCAACGACATGCTTGTTGTTGAGGGGAAGTAGAGGTTCACGACTTTGCTTTAGCCGCTTAGATAGCTGACCATTTGTGTCTCTTATGGAAGCAGGATCGCCATAGCTCCTCAGGTCAGATTCGTGAGAGATACGGCCAGTCAAGTTAGATAAAGGATGTTGATCTGGAGGAACCGGATGGAAATTAGGAAGGATATCATTAGAGGTCAAGGATATGGATGATGAGGGACGAGAATGAACTGGTCTGGAAGGGTGAAAGAATGAGGAGGAGGGTAGAATGCCACCTGCATGTGTTGTACTTGGAATTGGGACTTGAGGTAGCTGAAAAGTGGTAACAGTCGGAGGAGATGACAAGGGATAGTCTCGGGTGACACGAGCCGAAAAAGTTGGTCTGAAACTAGCGGCATTAGATATGGAACGACTGTGTGGACTTGCTGATGTTGAACCCAAGCTTGCAGACCTTTGAAGAGCCTGCACGCTGTCTTGAAGGCGCTGTACAGGGGCAGCGCTGAAGTTTGATGACGGTAGTGGTAAGTGAGCAGGACGGTGCTTCTTTGGAGTATTGACAGAGGAAGATGGGGAGAAAGAAAGTGAGACCCGCGGTGATGAAGCCATGTAAATATTATTTAACAAGTGACCAGAAGCTGGCCCGCTGTTATTAATTGGTGGCTCTAATACAGAGTGCAACTTGGAGCAACTCTGGTCAATATTGAATGTCTCTGAAGACAACAATTAGCAAGGACGGTGACACGATATAGAGAAAGAAAGGTGTAAGACTCGAGTAGACCGTTGAGAGCGTCGACGAGTAAACGTTGTCCGAGTGCTGCCAACGCGTCGTGTACAATGTAAAGGTTGGAAAAGGGAATTAGTTCCCACGCATATTCCTTTATTGATTAAAATAGGAATTGTTTTCACACGTTTAGAGCAGTGACCACGATCGTGTCATCCAAGTTCGCCATCACTGGCCAATGAATGAGAAACAACGAAGGCATCGCATCTTGCGAGTGCAATTTCTAGCATGAGCAGTATTAAACGTACTGTCCTGTTCGTCCATCTGCAGGACATCGGCGTCCCCCACCATCTAGGCCCAGCAATTGCCTCTGTGACCGCGGCTACTACAGAAGCCTTGGTTATCGTCTTGGTTTCTCAGTTATTTCATACAGCGGAATCAACATCCAACCACGTCCAACAGTGGGATCATGTCCAAAGGCTTTTGACATATGTCTATGTCAAAGCAACCAAGACAGCCCAGGACTTGGGAAAGGTCTTACTGGACATTAGCGTAGTGCTGAAAGACCCTTCAGAGAGTTTCCCAAATAATTTCGGGAATGGTATGGATATGTGCTTTCGAATTCAGGGCGGTGCGTTCCTCCGATTCGCTTATTTCGTACACATTCCTCATGGCAGAATTATTAAGACTCCCCTGTACCCCATCTCCCTGGCTCTATTGAGACCCTTCCCCAAGTCTTCGTCGTTCCAGATAAAGCGATTGAAGCGCATTTGCAGCATTCCGTCTGCGCCACTCCTAGCTATGATACCTCCCCATCATCATACCCCGTCGTCGCTATTGGTGGCACTTTCGATCACTTGCATGCAGGACACAAGATCCTGCTCAGCATGGCAGCCTGGATAGCCAGTGCCAAGGTCATTATCGGTGTCACAGGTATGATAATGCCTTGCAACCTGTCGCTCCCGCGACTAAATTTATCCTCGAGACGACGAGCTGTTGAAGAATAAATCGAACAAGAATGTATTGGAGTCAATGGCCGTACGCATGGAAAGAACACGCTATTTCCTGCAGCTCTTCCGCCCTGACCTTGAATATGAAATTGTCCCATTACGGGACGTGTACGGTCCTACTGGTTGGGATCCTAATATTCAGGCTCTGGTGGTCAGCATGGAGACTCTGCCCGGTGCAGCATCAAGTGGGTATCTCAACGGTTCTCTGGAATTATTTACTGACGCTCTCATACAGTTGACAACAAACGCTCCGCCGAGTCATTGCCTCCCCTCCGTACATTCGTCATCGACGTTATTTCTTCAGAAAGCGAAAAGTTGGACCATGAGGACATGGAGATGTTGAAGCAGACAAAATTGAGCAGTACATTTATTAGGGACTGGATTGTCAAGAACGCTGTATAACTTTAGTATCACTCATCACAGATTTAGTTGTAGCAACTGATCCAGAGTCCAGACTCGTTAGATACAGAATCTAGAATCTAGATCAAACCATTACCTGGTCACGTGGTTTCTCGAACTGGGACAACATAAGTACCTTTACCCTCTCGATGATTTCCCATAATATCCTGCTATTAGGTAGTAACATCTACCCTGCGTTTCATATTAAATCTACTCCACGTACTTACCCGTCGCTTCAAACTGGGTGAACTTTAAATTCAATCTTCCTCTCGCAGTCGATTAACTCGATTTTCTTGCTGCATATACACCGCCGCCCGAACCCCCTACGATATCTCTCAAGTTCAGACCAATAGTCGTCTACCACCCGAAATCCCTCAGTTACGGTCACTTCATCACACAGACTGAGACCATCGAATGGGAGAAGGCAGTGGGGTTTCAGACATCTAGAAGACAGGCATGCCCTTGCCCAACTATTGGTTATCCGAACTTGTGGTAACTGCCACCTAGTACTCGGCGGACATCGACGTACGCAGATGCTGTGATCATGTGCGCGTCGCTGCCTGATATCCGCCTTATGATATACTGGAAGTAATCCTCCTCCGTGGGTCAGTGGCAACCTAGAGAGTACGGAATAAAAAGCATTGGAGTATTTGGCAGAACTTATTCCCCTGCAGTCCTCGCGTATCAATCATACTTACATTTCACTCATTGCTTGTAATGTCTACTGTGTGCCATCGCCATTCAGCCCATTTATCGTTGTAGTGGGATGGATCGACGAGCACGGTCCTCTGGTCACCATTCGATCAGACAACGACCAAGTTGTTACATCCAGGCTCAAAATGGAGTGGCAAGCCGTGGTGGATTTCAGGGCAGCTCGATAGCTGACCGTCCTCGCCTCGTTGCTGCTGGAGAAATTCCTAGTCGTGGACTGTTCATCGTCCTTGCACCCGCTGGAAGCACGTGGCGTCGGATGCGTAGGTTCGTCTCTTGCGCACGATACTGTACCAATAGCCCCAAACTTATTTTTCAATGTGATCTAAAGCACTCCATACGGATCTCCAGCCTAAATCAACTGAGGGATATCAGCCCCTGCAGATGTCACACGCAAAGAACATGACCCTCGACCGTCGATTGTTGAAGATCCACACGATTTCTAGAACCATGCGGTAACGTAAGTGCCGTCCTATCATATCATGATGTGTTACCGATGAGTATATATTGAAGGTACTATACTGTAACGATGATTACGAAAGTGGTGAATGGGAAGATCACGCCTACATTTGCTACTGATCCTAAATCAGACATGTTCGCGAATACTTCGTATAGTCCTTCGCCCTGGTGCTTATTTGGTTGACACGATCCCGTGGCTCGACCACCTTCCTTGGTACGCCCAAGTCTTGAAACGGGAGTTTGAAAAACACTGATCACCCGAACCGCGTGAAACGGCAAATTGTACGCATTGCTTCGCCAATCCTCATGCGATGTCTGAATCCTTCCGCGGCAGAGCAATATTGATGTTGGCCCTTCATTCGTAAAATATGTGCTAGAAAATGTCGAGCTCCACGACTTGACAGAGACGCGGATGGCCTTTCTTGCTGGCGCCTTTTTTACAGCTGGATTAAAGTGGGGGTGTCTTGTGTTTTATATCGGAAGACGTGCATTTGAACACGGGTATCAGACTACTATCGCAATATGCACGGTGCTGATGGCACCTGTATGTTTGCCCGAGGAGCAGGCTAAAGTCCAGGTCGAGGTGGTATTGCCGGTCTTAAACTTGAAGTTTACAACGTTCACATGGCAGGGTTGGCTCGCCGAACGACCAAGGAGGTTATTTGGGCAAGTACTTCTCGACCTACCGATAGTGAGAATGATCATCTGGCCAATCAGGGAATCTATTGTATTCCAGCTGGGACTACTGTGACATTAATCGGTCATCATTGGTTTGTCCTTGAAGATAAAGAGTAACACTCTCTTGAGACCCAGACCTCTTCCCGGAACCTCATGTGTTCAAGCCTCATTGCTGGATTAGTGACCAGGGTCGCCTTAAGGATGATCCTAAATTCTTTGTCTTTGTCTTGGGTTTGGTGGACAACCGTTCTGACTCGTTGTTTCAAGCATAGCCTACTATGCCCCGGTCAACACGTTGCAATCAGGTAAAGGTTTCCTTCTACTTATAAGTTCATTTCGCCTGACTTTGGATGCTATGAAGCCGCTGCGATACAATCGGAGCATTCTCACTTACATGAGAGATAAGATTTATCCCCACGCTGAGCTCGTCATCCTTGCCTTGGAACGTGGAGAGGCAGGGACAAGGTTTGTAGTACTATAGATGCATACCGATGATATCCAACGGCGTAAGCTGTATGATCAATCTGTGATTTTGATCTCCGTAGTTTGACCGCAGCACCATTTTGGCAAGCTGCATCACTAAACCGTAAGCATGTAGCAACACATCAAACTTCTTCCACTAATACTAAGTGAGAACACAGTTTTACAGATTATGGACCTGTACTGGAGGCGCGGAAAGCCACTATTGCGCTGCAGGTGCTGCGGATTGATCTGGTTCCTTAAAGTACCAAGGAGGGACTGCACGTACGATCTAGTCGTGCTCTTTAACATATCTTCATACTGTGCATTCGTGATAACTCATCGTCCAACTTGATGATGTGTTCAGATCCACAAGACCTGCGCCGACGTGCATCTTGGGATGGAGTGTCGGGAATTTCACGGCGACAACTTCTCAATGATCTACGACGTCAGTACGAGATGGAAATATCTCTTTGTACTCCTATATGTTTTGTTCAGCCATTGACGTCTTGCCTTGCAGATCATATACCCTCCTCGACCACGACTCCCCAACGCCGCTTTTCCACCCTTCTTACACAGCCGCGAGAATATCAGCGACATCCGAGTCGCTGCCGCTACCACAGCTCACCTGTGGATCCATCTTCATCCTCACTATGTGGTGACCACACATGCGACAAGGAATCCTTCCCTCAAAAAACAACCACTATCCTCAAAGTCCATTCAGACGAAGTGTGGAACGTGGCCTGGAGTCACGATGGTACTCGTCTTGCAAGCGCAAGTAAAGACAAGACTGCTATTATTTGGCGCATTGGGGTTGGTTGAACTGACTCGCAACGTTTAACATGCTAATTTGTGACTCCACAGCTCGAGGCAGAACTGTCATCCCGTGATTGTATAGCAGAATTCATCTTGCGCGATCACCCATATCCTCTTGGTTGTTTGGCTTGGTCACTAGACGACTCTATCTTATCTACGTCTGCGGATCACCTCATTTTGCTATGGAACACAAAGGTTGACTTTAAATTCTCGTGTCTTGCTTTGCGACACTCATGAGCTGTAGACTGGAGCTCTGATGAAGACACTCGAGAATCATGCTGAGACAGTATCTGCCTTGGTATGGCTACCCGACGGCTCAGGGTTTATGTCAGGTAGCCTTGATCGCAAGATCATATTATGGGTATACCCACCGTATGCCATGTTGCTGTCGCACCTCACCTCATCTTTGACAGGACAAGGAAGGTGAACTACGGGAATCATGGAATGATATAGCCATACGTGTCACTGACGCTGCAGTGACTCCTGACGTGAGACGCCTGGTTGCTGTTGGGATGGGATACAATCCTCCCACAGCGTTGGCTCGTGTCAACGTCCGAGACGCATCGCCACTCATTGTATCTAATGGCGACGGCAATGCAGTTGCGCTGCGTTCTCCAGAGAATCGAATGATCATCTACGATCTCAAGACGAGACAGGTCGAGCTGTATGTTCCAAGCGTGTTTGTTTCAGCATATTTGCTCATCGATCTTCGCACACAGATCTGTTCACATGGAAGGCGAACTTACTAGCGTGAAGATTTCCGAGGATTCTCGATATGCGTTAATCAATCACGCTCCAGATGTGACTACCCTCTTTCTTGTTTCAAACCCAACCATATCGCTGACCATGCATCAAAGGAAATCCATCTGTGGGACCTGGAAGAGTTTAGACTCACACGCAAGTTCACTGAGCTACAACAGGGCCACTATGTCATCCGCAGTTGCTTTGGTGGCATCACCGGTAACTTCGTCATTAGTGGGAGTGAAGGTATAACGACGTTGATAGCGTCCTGCTAGTTTGTACTCACAACATTTCCAGATCGCAATGTATATGTTTGGCATCGCGACACGGGTTTACTTCTAGAGGTACTGGAAGGTCACGGCTTGGGAAGCGTGAATTCTGTGGCCTGGAACCCACGCAAAAAGCGCATGTTTGCATCATGTTCGGATGATAACACGATACGTGTGTGGGAGGCACCTGTCTCCGCGGGTGGACTGCTTGGAGTTCGGTATCTCTGCGTCCGAGGCAGAGATGATTGGAAAGAGAAGGGGCAAAGCAAAGCAACCCTGGGCCTATAACAATAGAGGATTCGTGTGGCTCTTGGGGACTCAGCGAGCATCAATGATCTTTTGTGAATGATTTTGCATTCTTTACCCTCATCGCACAACATACAGTTATCCGAACGCTATTCAATTATCTTCATCACGACATATCATGCATAATATATAGATTGTCAAAGTAGTAACCCCGGCAGGAACATACTAGTAGGATAGATAACAGTGCGTAGTGTTCACTTTATCGTTGTTTGTTTTGTTTTCAAACGTCACGTGAGCTCGTCGCGCCGCGTCGCACTTGTCCCGTCCATCCATCATGATCATGTATCAATCCCAGAGATCCCAAGGACGCCGCTGACCGCTTCACATTCTTTACCTTTGCTAAATTACACCCCTTTATCTTTTTGTATGATTATTCTCGCACTACTTTCGTTTCCGGTGCTTTGGGCATCATGTCACCTGGGGAAAGGAGTCCGCAATGGATGGTCAGACTCGAAGTTCAGAGACAGACACTAAGTAGGTCCATTCCGGCCCTATTACGTCCCACCAGGAGCGAAAAGTTGTGGTTCATCATCTCCGCTCATTCACTTCACTGATCTTTGGTAACTTGGTTCGACTCCTTCAATAACATGTACGTCGCGACGACCTTGCGTTGGACTGACGAGAAAGGAGCTGCTGCCCGGATGACGTTCGTGTACACTGGTATCGAGTGGTTTGGTGGCCTGGATAGGAGTCATGGAATCGCTGCGGTGTTCATCGATGGGAAAAAGTGCAGGAGATCGATAATGGGAACAACAAACAGCAACGGATCTTCTGGACTTTTAACCTGCTGTACAGTAAACTCACCATCAAGGTTAGAAACCTTGGGAAGGGACGAATTGACAGCTTGGCTAACGACATAGATACGTTTGTTGTCACGGACGGCCATACGACCATTTCTCTGACCCTTGACCTGTCAAATGCAAGAACCCAGCCAGGACAGATCCAGTCCTTAGCTTCGCAAACTTAATGGATATTGGAACAAAAGGGCACAACCGGCGTATCTGCCATGCAACTTACCGTGATCTCCGATACTCGCGCTCTTATCATTAACAAAGTTGAACATAATCCCATGTCAATTGGGGAGCTCCCGGCATGGGTTGCCTTGTTCAGCCTCCGGACGCATGCCGTTAGGCCCCTCGAGGTCAAATTCAACTCATTTTGTGCCGGCGGGACATTTCTGAGCAACGGGACTCTGATAAACGTTGGGGGTAACCCTAATACCCTATGGTCGGCGGGTACACGTCTGCAGCAGACCTCGGAGACCTCGATGGCTTGTAGACAGTTCGCATCTTCGAGCCTTGTCCCCCTGCCTCCGCCGCTCATTGCAACATCTTCGAGAATCACTCCCGCATCTGGATGGCTACCCACCGCGGGTATAATGCAGTCATTCGAATCTCGGACGGAAGCGCTATGATCGTTAGCGGGTCAAAGAAGGGTGTGTGGATGAATAACGAGACAGCGAATAACCCTATCATCGAATACTGGCCCCAAAGTTGTAGGATCAACGAAACGTAGTGACATCGTCTCTGACTTCAACTGACTAAACACTACTGCCGGTCAAGCAAGGAGAAATTCGGCAACGCCGAACCCTACTATTATGGTACGCGCAATCGGCAGCCCCCAGAAGTCGGCAGTCACGCAAATGTCACAGTAAGTCACGACATGTCACTGAGCCAGTTTCAAAGTCAGCTCGGCAGTCAAGCAGGAGCGCAAGGAAGTGAGTTAGTATTCGGCGTGAGCAAGCAAGTACAGTATATACTAGTAGAATCTAAGTACGAGGGTGACCATGATTAGTGCCGTAGTTGTAGAATTGAGGGGGATGTGTAGGGAGACTGTGTGTGTTGTAAGGATGCTGAGGTTGTCTGTCTAAGTTTGATGATGACGCAATGGGACCGCCGGATGAATTATTATGTTGCGTTGTAGAGTAAGATGGTGCGCGGAGAGCTGGATTAGCATAGAATTGATGAAAATATGGCTGGTTAGTAAAGTGTGGAGGATAATATGGATTAAAAGAATGTGCACTGGCAGGTGGGGTGAAAAAATGAGTACCGGAAGTGTTGGATGAGGTAGCGTCATTGTCTTGCGAGGCGCCGACGATATAGCCCATTGGCAATTCCCTGAATTGCGGCCCGAATGCGTAACTCATATGTAGGGTCCGACGAAGCTCGTAGTTTTCCTCGTCTACCGCTGATAGACTTGCGAACGCGGACCAGCCCCATGACCAGCAGGCAGCAGCGCAGCACCAGTCGGCACTGGTGTGTGCAGTATTGAAACTCCGTCACGGCATATATCGGCAGGTGACATTTCTGCGTGACTTCGGCACTTTCAGCTATCTCATTCAATTCTGCTTCAAATGTATCCGTTTGACCTCGTATTGAGTTGTGTTAGAGAGAGAATGATGTCTATGTAAAGAATTTTGTGTTTAGGTAGCTGGAAACACGAGTTTTGTGAAAGTGCCGACTTCTGGGGGCTGCCGATTGCGCGTACCACAATCAAACCAATATTGCCGATTCACGTGGTTGCTTGAACAGGTAAACTAACCCCGCCTGCAAATAGTCGGTCGGTCAGGGATGGGTACCGCGGAGAGTGCAGATCAGCTTCACTTTCATCTTCCCGCATACTATGGGCCCTTGCACCAGCTTGACAACCTCCGCACCCTTTTCCCTTTACAGGGTTAGTTCGAACTCTGGTTCAACCGCCACAATCAAAAGCTGAACGCAAGGCGCGGGAAGTGCCTTGGCAGCCGGGAAAACGCTGCCTTCGGGACCACGGGATATATAGCTCTAGCCAACACTCCTCCCGTCATCTTCTTTGAGCTGAGACTATTGTGCCTTCCACCTGTCAATGTGGCACCACAAGATACCGTTTAAAGGGCATTATCTACAGTGGCGGCCAACATTCCACAGCCCGTCTCATTACGGAGAATCTGACATGGACGTACGACGAGCACACAAGCGGCGGCCGACCTCGCGCTGAGGCTATCTACACGAATTTGTTACATCTCTGTGAGCTTGATGGACGAAAGGCTCACCTTTGTGTCTACGCCCTGCACTACATGCCAGAGGAGTCTGTATATACCCAAATACCCGGCGCCCTGTGTTGCCTTTGACATGTCCTTAAAAGTACATGTATCGCATCCATCCGAGACACTTTAGTGCGCTGAACCGGAGAACCTAGTTGTCGGAAAGCTCATCGCTGAGGTCGGCGACGGTGGTGACTAGCCGGGCTAGGTTAAGAGTCGCGAAAAAAGAGATAAAAGTGTTAATCTCTTTTCTCTCCTGCTTAGACATGGCTTCCAGGATTGCGAGCTTACATCGGTGGTTGATATGTATCACATTTATGTGTGCACTGTAGTAGTACGTGCAACGACGACTCGGCTATGACTAGAAATCCCATTACCGGTCCACGTGATTGCTTGAACAGCCTCCCATTTATGTCGTGTACCCTAACTTCTCACTGCACAGTACTTTGGCAGAGCAGGAGAGTAGTCACTGCCTCAAGTGCTTACAAGCACCCTCTCGATGATTTATCACAATAGTCCTGCTATCAGGCGGTAACATGTACTCTCTGTTGTATATCACATCTCTTCTTCACATCCTTGCTATCGCCTCCGCAACTGTCGTCCCAAACCGGGTGAACTTCGATCTCCACCAACGATCCAATCTTCCTGTTGCAGACGATCAACTCCCTCTCATCGCTGCACATACACCGTCGTCCGAGCCCCTCGCAATCTCCCTAAAGGCCCGACCAACAACTGTCTACCGCCCGAAATCTCTCTATGCTCATGAGCAGGCTCGGTTACGGTCACTTCATCATGCGGAGACTGAGCCTATCGAATGGGAGCAGATGGTAGTCTCAGGACCAGACATAGAAGACAGACATACCCTCTCACAATTAGCGCGCATGACTGCCAACGCGTACCAACTTCCAGGCCACAAGAACTGGTACGACCTCGATCGGTCCTGGAACGCCAACGCTGTGAGTGCGTCTCCCCACTACTTATGCTCGTTCTCTAACAACAATTCCAGAGCTTTCCATTTGGGTGGGATAATGACGAAGACGGTTTCCGCGGCCACGTTTTCACTTCGAGAGACAATTCTACAATCGTGCTTTCAATCAAAGGAACCACGCTTCAGGGACCTACATCAAAGAAAGATAAACTAAACGATAATCTACTCTTCTCATGCTGTTGCGCCCGCGTCGATTTTTCATGGATGTTCTCGACGGTCTGCGACTGCTATTCTTGGTCCGCCCTACATCAGCGATGCGACGATACATGCTTGTCCAAAGCTCTCGTAGAAGACAGCCTCTTCTATTCCACTGGTGTCGTAAGTCGATCATTCGGATCAACCACCATAAAGACTAACATCTTCGCATCACGCAGAAACTCGTGGAAGATCTGATGTTTCTATACCCTTTCGCAGACATATGGCTCGTCGGCCACAGTCTCGGAGGAAGTCTCGCTTCTCTCCTTGGTTCCACGTTTGGATTGCCAGCTGTTGCGTTCGAGGCTCCTGGTGAAAGGATGGCAGCGAATCGTCTTCACCTCCCACTTCCACCCCCCATCGGAGATTCTTCGCGGCCTCCGGTGCCTATTACACATGTATACCATAATGCCGACCCGGTACCTCAGGGAGCATGTACTGGTGTTGCATCGCCTTGCGCTCAGGCTGGGTATGCCCTTGAAACGAGATGCCATTTGGGAAAGAGCATCGTGTATGATACTGTCGGGAAACTGGGGTGGCATGTTGATTTGCGTAAGCATGTCATCAAGGAAGTCATTCTGGAAGTTCTGGACCTGGAGGACGGCTGGCCGGATGAAGACGGGAGTGAGTGGGATGTACCTGTCGCCCGTGACGAAGAGGACTGTGTGGTTAGTATTTTGGGAGTGCTTTCGTTATATTTCATTCCTCTGACACCTTGTTTCATAGGACTGTTTTAAATGGGAATTTGGAGATTACAAGAAGAACAAGGGGGGATAATATATCTCTATCGTAATTTTGTATTCTTACATATCAGGGATCGCCACTGGTGAGAGCACAAGGGAGTCTGCCAGGGACTATCGTATATTACTGCCATAACCATGTAGGTATACATCCAAATTATACATGCTTCCGATGGATATTTACTGTGCCGGATGGTAATCCCGTCCACCAATCGTCCTTCCTTGTACGATCACCTTCTTGATATTCCTGTCATCTCCGCAGAACAAAAAGCGTTCCAACCATTCTATCAAGCTCTTGTCCGCACTCTGTGCGGTGACACCTTGGGTCAAGTCACGACCAGGATTGTAGCCCCACACCGCAGGGTTCCCCGTCTCGTCTCGGACGCTTACAAGAAGAGCATCGAACGCCTTCTTCTGCTCAAAGGAGCCGATGCGGTCCTGGAGACAACAGACTCCCGCGCCACCGAGAGTGGCGAGGTACAAGAGAGCAGCAATGGATAGTTTTTGACTGGTGAACCGTCCAGACTGCTTCTCATCGCACTCGCAGTCACATTGACATTCATGGTGCTTGTGACCACGACGACCGCGCGAATGACTGTCTTCTTCGCTTGATGATGACTCCGAGCGGCCCTCGCTGCACTTGCATTTCTTGTTATCGACGGCTTGTATAGCGAGCATCTTCGATGCAATGCTGGCGTGCTGGATCTCAGTGAGTATGGACGGGGAGTAGCCGCCAGCGACATCTGTACCCAATCCGACCTGATCGGAGAGGAACGTCAGTTATGAAAATCAGCTATTGGGAAACGGAGGACCGACCTTTACACCATGATCCAGGAGCATACCCACTCTTGCCATGCCACTGCTCAAGTAGAAGTTGCTCGTCGGGCAATGAGCCACTCCCGAACCACGTTTAGCAATAAGCACCATTTCATCCTCGGTGAGGTGGACGCCGTGTGCCAAAACGGTATTATCACGAAGTAAATGAAACTTGTCATAGACCTCTGCATAACTGTTAGTCTTGAACAAGCTTTTAGCCAGTTCGACCTCGGATTTATTCTCTGAGATGTGCGTCTGGATAGCAAGCTTTGGGTTTTTCTGCGCAATGTCGCCGAGACGTGTCAAGAGTTCCTCGGTACATGAGAGGGCGAAACGCGGGGTGAGAATGGGGTGCAGCAATGGCTCGCCGCAAGCAGCTTTCGGTAGATCTTCGATGTACTTGAATAAAGCCAAAGTAGTATCGACAGATTCTTTGACAGAAGGCTCGATGTAATTAGGTGGGCAATTCCAATTCATGTTGCATTTCTGATGTGCAAACCAAGCGATTAGAATTCGGTGTACCTTTCCAGAAGGATACGTACCCCGACAAAAGCCCTTTGACCTGTTCCATCGTCTCAGCGAGTAGTTCGGATGCGACCAGGATAAACTTACCTGCGGCGTGGACTAGACTGGCCAGAACCTTTGTCGCTTCTAGATGTAAGCTACCGTAATAACAGCATGTTGTTGTCTAATTCAGCGTCAAACATGATGATCGAGAACATGGACGTTAGACTGATCGCTTACACCCGAGTTGACTATGCGTCGTACGGCATCAGGATAAGCTCGTTTGGCATATTCGACGTCCTTGAACCTAGCTTCCGTCGGAAACGTGTAATTGTCGAGCCATTGCAAGAGCTCCAACTCTCCACCGCTGAAGACGTGCATAAGGAGAGGACAGACATGCTTGAGTCAGAATACTTACACGCCGAGGTTAGGAACTTGACAAGCATGCTACAGATACAGAAGATGGTCAAGGTATGAACGCTCTGATGAGACGCTAGACGGACTGTATGGGTATCAACCAAGCCAGGCATGAGGAATTCCCCGTCGTGTAAACGAACGAGAGTGATGTCAGAAGGGGCACAATCATGCTGCGTAAGGACATCATTGAGCTTTGTGCTCTCTACATCCTCGACGATCCATTCGATGTCACCCTGTGGAGATACACAGATTAAACATTGGGGAAGAGCAAGGTAGTCTGTGACTGATTGCGGGTTAATGACTGGACCATAGTAAACGGTGCACATTGTTATCGTTAGCAGTATGAATGGACGACCGTGGGGCGTGCAACACGAGTCGCTAGGGTATAAGTACCGAACACACAGTTGAGATCCGACCATAATTTTACGGTACTGGACTGCCGGTTACATACCTCTTGCAAAACAAGGTATAGTTCATTATATACAAGCAGCAAGTGCATGGCGGTCTGACGTAGTACGAAAAGGGGGACCGAAACAGATGTGCACGAGTCTTCTATTGCGAGACAGCAATCTCCGGGCTAACAGCGTTTCCGAGCCGAATACGAGGCCGTTCAGCAGGCCGAAGTCAGGTACTACCGCAAAGGGTACCTCCATATGTACATGCAGGCGTCTCCGATGGTATCTTATCAAAGGCTTTTACTCTCTGGATACGGCACATGATGGACGTGGGCGTTGATGGTAGGCTGTGTGGGACTGACAGCCGTGAGCCTCAATGATCCTTGTCTTACTATTTCAGTGCTGGAATGTTGTCGTCTTGGAATTATGTGCTTCGGTTCTTCGAATCAAAGCGCAGTCCAATGCTTGGCTCGTCCAGAACTAGTCTAGCTAGTAGTATGTCATAATAAAAAGTGCCTTGATGCTGACGGCTTGCCAGCAGTTTGGTGAGCGTCTTTTTGTGAACCCCTTCAGCTATTCACAAAACTTCAGCGCTCTTCACATCGTCTACTGGTCACATCTAAATGATTTATCCGAAATTATAAAACCTGAATATTCAGTTTCCCACATTCCTTGTCTTCCTCATCTTCGCTATCGTCCAGTGGGCTCTGCGGTAGGCAGCTCCTGGTCCTAAAATCTTTGGTTGGAAGGTCCTTCAACACGTAGTCACATCAGTGCACCCATTCAATGCCTTCCCTTCGTCGTTCTTTCTCATCCCTGTCAGTTCGCTCGAATCCATACCCAACTTCACTATCAAATGCTAGTGCAAGTAACGCTCGTACGCGTGTTGCAGGTCATGGTTCTCGTCGTTCTTCTGACTCGGAAACGACCGAACGTAGGGTCCTTGCGGACATCGAGTGGTGGCGGGTTTCTGATGGACAGCGTGACCTTGATTCGGCCCAGGACCAGGCTGAACCAGATCAGGATGTACAAGACAGCGTGTATGTCTCCGCGGGCGGCGCCATTACCCTGTCGGGCTCTTCGGATAGTCCACAGACGCCCCCGCTGATGTTACACGACCTTCCCCCCATAGACTTCGCCCAGGTAAGACATTGATACTATTCATTGATAGTAGTGGTGCCTGACCGTTGACGTCACTATCTAGTCTATCCCCATGAGTCAGTTTGCTGCACTTTCCATAGCCCCTCACTCTCCCACCAGCAGGAGGCACGGTCGCGACTTCTCGGTTTCATCTCTCGAATCCACTCCTGAGATACCCGAAGCTCCTTTGGAGAGCATTCGCTTCAGTATGATTGATGCAGATACTGGTTCTCATGACCTCGAACTTCCTTCCGAATTCGCGCTACCTCCTATAGGCGTCAACTCCCGGCCTTCATTCTCGCTCTTTGGACTGTGCTCCTACACTTTCGCAGAGTGCCGTGACTTCGGAGATGATGTTCATCACTTTTCCGACGGAGCCTCCTCCTTCTCCCTCAACCAGAACATCTTTCAATGAGCTCCTCCCAATTCCTCCCCATCCGCTCCAGATCCACTTCCTCGCCGCCGCCGGCAGACGCCACCCCACAACTCTCCATTTCAGATTTCATCCATTTTAACCTCATTTTATCGCATCTTTTGCATACCATCCACAGTTTGTAATTTCACGCGTACATCTCAAAATCTTTTCAGACTGGGCACATGAGGCTTGTTTTTGCCTCTCCATTGGAAAGCTGTTTCTTGCCTGCTGTTACAGAGCTTTACGATTTACGCCTAAGCGCAACGCCTTTTACGCTCCCGCATATTCTCTCCTCCGTTCTCGCGCTAATAATGGCGTCAAACTCAAAAGCGCTACGTACTTGTTGCCTCCCTATATCCGTCATCATCTGTAACGACTAGACATGCATCCGTGCCCTGCTTTCCACCGATCTTGTTCCAAAAATGCTTTCCATCCGAATACATATTGGCTGTGCTTTTACGACGCGTCACGACGTTTCCCCTTACGACTTAGTGTACTTGCAGTCACCCCAGACTTTGTACACTTGATGTTTTTGATATCAAAACAAGACCCTGTCTACACCTGTTGTGCGAATGTATTAAGTGAAACAAATCGATAGCGTCGGATCGAAAGGCGTTCCATTCTTTGGGTATCAAGCGAGGACAGCTATTGTGTGGACCCGATTCTTCCACATGTCCATATTCGGCGAGATGGATCCCCGGAACAAGAACTGAGACATCACTCAGTTGTTTCACGGGCGATCTGATGGAGGGTGGGTGCGACAGGCGATAACAACCCGATGGACGCACAAATGGTTTGTAATTCCGGTTGCCTATCATGAGAGCGATCCTATATGTGACGTGATAGTTGGATCAGCGATGCATGCCAGCAAACATTGGGGGCCCGGATACCCTGCTCCACCGCGAAGTGGCGAGAGGGCCATATCTTAATGGTACATTTGATGGTTGGGCATGCCCTAGTGAGGGCCCGTTGGATGGTGTCCGTGTGGCAGTATCTGGCCCTCTCTGAGAGGGCAGCCGTGGCCGAGCGCGCGCTTTCCAGGCGTTTCTTATTACCGCAGAACGCTCAAGGAGCTAAATTCAAATTAAACACATGATTCCTGAATATCGCATAAATGACATACCGCATCCTTCTCGACTCCATCAGCGATGCTTTGGATGATATTCTCAACTACCGTCCGATAGTTGCCATTGGGTTTATCGTCCCTAAAGCGCATCTTGCGCCAATGGGAAACAACAGGATCCCAGTAAACCTCGACGATCCTGTCGTCAATCTGTTCACCTGATGACTTCATCCTGGCAGGTTTATTCATCAGCTGCACAAAGTACTGGATGAGAGTCCTTACATCTCCCACTCATCATCGTCAACAAAAAGTTCGTCATAAGATTCGTATTTTGGTCGTCCCTGCTCATCGCCACAGTACACATAAAGTGCGAAGAACGGTTTCGCGTGATAGTCTGGCTTTGATATATCACTTTTTAATGGGGGGAACCGCAACACGAGCTTGAAATCGATGGAGTTCTCGGAAGGAGGTTTCCACTTCAGTCTTGGAATTGAAATTAGCATCGTCCTCGAGCCATGGTTAACAAACTCACATGTTTGGATCAGTACCTGATGCATACGACGTCTCCACGCAGGTATAGATGAGGCCATCATTGCCATGTTGTAGTGTTGGAATGACCAGCTGAAACACTTCTTCAACGCCATAGGAGAAGCTGATCTTCTTAACCTTAATGCTAATAGATGCGTCAGAAACGGTTATCTGTCCGAGTCAGATCACTCACTCGAAAGCCTGACCAACAGCCATGTGAGGGAGTTCTTGCAGCATCATTGAGAAGGGTTTGAAAAACCATTCTTTGAGACGCTACAATCTCAATTAGTATCTAGATCTTCGGGCCGAGGATATAAAATACATACACCATATCGTTTGTCCAGCGTTCGCGACATGACATTCTGCCCATCAACCACAAGGCAATCAAATGCGAGAAACCGCAGTGTCTCCTGGGGAGAATGTGACATATTAACAGAGGCGTCTAATGGTTTTGCAAATCTTGTTTACTTTTTTGGTGCGAGGGTCTACATCAACGACGAGCTCTCCATCGACAATGGTATCTCCCAAAGGCAACTTCCGTCGTTCGTGATGAGGAAACCAGAATCCTGGAACCTCATAATAATCATTGTGTCTGTCGATCTAGGTGACGTCAAGGAGTGTACAGAGGCGAAGGAGGACGCGCACAAGGTAAACTGCTTGACTGCCTGACGTGAGGTCGGTTTGAAGGAAGAAAAGGACGCGGATGCCATCAGACTTTTCGCACACCCAGTAACTAGCCAGAATGAATGAGAGGTGTCGGCAGGCTGATTTTCATACTGACAAAGTCTGCTACTCACTCACGAAGTTCCAGCTGCTGCAAATGTTCCGATGCAAAACTGATTGGTTGACTGCCAGGAAATCTAAGGACAAGCAAGGTCATGAGCTTCTCGACCCGGTATGTCGGTTTGAGTTAGGAACTGTACCGCTCATGATCCAGCTGGCAAAGTCTCGCTACATAACTCTTCAACCACCGGTCTTGATCAGAGCGTGTCGGAATGACAGCTCCTGGTATGGTTGGGATTCGTGGCATAAACGAGACAGAAACGAGGACAAAAATTAACTGAAGTATGTACGTTTGAACTTTGCTTCATGAGAGTGTGCAAGTACTTAATACAGCTGCTGACTTTATGTAAGCATGTGCCAAGCTGCGGCGCACAGCCGTTCCACAAGAAAACCACGAGTGAAAATCGGACTGCAATACTAAGGAAACTGGTAATGACACGAAGATAGAAAAATAGGTGGTACAGTAAACTCTATAAACCGATCCCTCATCGGTCTTCTGCCCATTCCTGAAGGAGATTTGAGATGATTCATAAGAGTCAAGCGGTTGGGACTTACGTTCTCTTTTTTGATTTGCGCCTTCGCTCAAAATTTAGCTGATGATGGCGGTAAGGAAGACGAACAAAACATACCTCTTCCTCTGGAGTGAAGTCATTGACGATGTTAAAGAGACGACGGATTTCATCAGGGGTCTTTCCCTTAATCATGTTGGCAACCGTTTTGCATCCAACATCGCTGCAAGGTGATAAGAACGAGCCGTGTAACTATCATCTTCGTGACTCACAGCAGCGACTTGATATCGAGATAATTTGCAGCGAGGATGATCTCAAACAACATCTCTTGGTCAACAGTTATGAACTTCTGGTCCCATTCGCTGATATCGGTTGTCCGCTTGCGGGTCTCATCCTGATTCTGGTCGGCGTCTGCGCTAGGCAAGGGTTCACCCCTATGGTGTTCGCAGTACTCTATGACCTGTACAACAGTAGAGTGTGAGCACGTGGTTGTCTATAGAGCAAAGAAAAATGTTGATCGGTAGATATCAAGATGCTAACCTTCCTCAGTACGGCCGAGGAAACGTTGGCAAGAGGAATGGATTGATCGGACTCTCCAACATCTGAGCAAAATCAAAATTACTCCTATGGTGGCAAAGATAAAAAGAAGAGTACCTTCAAGCATGTTCTTAATGAGAACGCTGCGCTCGACAACCTCCTTGTCGACTACGAACTCCACATTATCGGAAGTGACAAGATGAACCATCTTAATAGGGCTGGTAAAGTGGTGACTGTGGTAGTAAGAAGACGGTACACTTGTAGGACTTTGCAATATTGGGGGACAACTGCAAGCGTAACGCTTATATAAGTTCCCTATCATTATTTAATAGAGAGAAATTATATAAATTATTAAATAACTACATCTATTATAACTCCCCGAGTGGATCGGTCTCAGCCAGTCTGCCGTCATTGTGTTGCTATTGGATCAGGGTCTGCCTATTGTACGTAGCGTCCACCATAGGGCTTAGACCCGTTGGACAAGAACCAAGGATTTGAAAAAAAGGGTCTGCCTATGTAGTAACGGGAGACCGGTCTCAGCCTGTCGCCATTGTGTTACCTGTTGTGACAGCGAAGAGCCAACGAAGTGAGTCGTTACCTAAAACTAGACCTCGCCTTACTACACCAAACCTCCCAGCCAAATTAACCGCTTGACGCCATACTCCATTTTGGCATAGATACTGGTCATCTTCTGAGCTTCAGTGAGACTGCTCTCGAAATGAGTATTGTGGGATAAAAGAATTCTCAGCGTGTCACCCACCTGACTACATCGCGATCCGCGATAACAGGGGAATTCCCTGCGTCTTCACAAGCTCGCCTGATGCCGTCTACCATCATGTCAACGACTTGTCTGCAAGTAGTCGCTCCTGCGAGGTCATCCGCAGGCTCTGCATATCCAATGCTGGATCCACTTCTAACTCGAGCAGGGTCCACTGGGAGCGCTTTGAAAGCCGCAAAACAGACGTTGGTCGCACCAGCCGCGTTCTCCGCAACTTTGGACATGATCCCCGACAGATTGGCATTTTTCGTTGGCTCGCGACGTGGTAGCATTGGCTTGAACTGACTGGAACTACTGACCGAGACCGCTGGCGGTGACCTCGTCGGGGCGTCTTCCGGACAGTTTCTGATTGAATAACTCGTCATCCGCATACCGATTTTATCGCTGGAATGCCAGTAAACCGAAAAGCCAACATTCTGCACTGGATCCCTGCTCGCCTCTTCCAGAGGAGATATGATATAAGCGCCTGTTTGACAGTTTAGCTACTTGACCCGTCAACAAAAACCAATATGACCTTTCTCAAGTCGTGCGATCGCACCCAGAGGGATGCAGATATACATCTTAGCCTTCTCCAAGCTATAATCATAGCTCTTCGGGGCAGTCAGATGTTGCCGTAAGCCAATAATGCGTTATTGGACGACGTACAACAATATACAGAGCGCGGGCACTCTAGTCTATGTTCAGAATAATGCTGAACAGATCCATGGCTTATGCTTACCAAGAGTAACACCTTCTCCTCGAATCGATCGTCGAATTTAACATTTAATTGCTCCGGGCTAAAGATCGTCCACCCAGACATCAAAGTTTCGCCCTCAGACAATACGCGAGCGACAGAAGTTGCTATAGCTTCTGCTCTGATCTTTGACAGGCGAATGAGTTCTCTAGGGTCGGTCGATTGTAGCTTGATGAGAAATTCTTCGAAAACAGAGAGAGTCCTGTAGCCAAGCATAAAGTCGATGACAGCTTGGCAAAACCAATCGCTAAAGGTCGCGCTGTACATTCTAGTGAGGGAGTTTACACCATCGTTGAGCATGCCCCCCAAGTCTCGTTTTCCAGTTCTAACTTATCAAGTTAATGGTAAAAGATGCAAGCAAGCATTATCTAACCTGGTAAAATCGCCCTACCGACAGATAGTCAGCTCATTTAGGTTAGGTTTTAGAAGTGAATTAAATACTTACCTTCAAGGCAGATGTGCCAGCACTTTGAGGGAGGACTAAAGTAAGCGCAAGCTTTCTGACAGGTCGCTCTACACCTACTATGCACGACTGATTGCATCCCCATTGTTGGCCCAGACTGTGCAATTCTCCATAATTCCGTTATCAAAAAGAACAACGACCACTGACCATCATTAAAGATAACCTCCACTCCCGACTTCCCGCTTTGGGGAGGACTCAGAAGCCCTACAGCCTCAAGCTGCATGCTCATCACATGCCTTGCAAAGGCAGACTGCAGCTGATGTGAGAAAGGGGGACAGCAGCGGGACGTCCGGCTCACTTGGACAACGTTAGTGCGGTCCAGACAGTCAATGCAATTAACCCTGAATACACCCTTCTGTTTTGATAGGAGCATGTTGTTCGAAACCCAGAAGAACCTAAATTATGGAGTTCACAATATCGAAGAAAGTCAGACGACAGAATATTCATACCCTTGGCTTTCAAACACACGTTCGAGTTGATTGATGAGCTTGGAAATATTTTCGTATCTACTAATGATCAGGAACGCATTATCCGTAGGCAGATGATACTCACTTCATCCCCCTCGTTTCGCGGTGGAAATCGAACTCGCAGTATCTGTAACAACGTTCAAGCCCCGTCATCAGAGTTCATCATTGTGAACTTACCGAACATCCTTAGCATCCAGTTTAGTTGCATATTCACGATATGCATTAGTGATCATTCCCTCCTTCCCACGTTGTTCTGCAAGATTGACAATGGTCTAAGGAAAGATAAACGACGTGATCATATTAGACATTGATTGTGAGCCTTACGTGTGGACCGTACACAGAGACAGCACGACGAAAATGGCGTTTGATAGCATCCAAATTCTGTGCAGGGGTTCTTTCGGGTGCAAGGACAGGAGGTGGTTTCATACTGTAACCTGATTGCGTCCAAAATAGCGGAACTTGGACTGGGTCATGCAATGCATCACGTATTCATCAGAGAACTGCTTACTTGAGCCTCGAGTTTGCACATAGCTAAAAACGTTGCTTATCCCGTTCCTCTGAGGAAACTCAAACTCAGCGTAATAGTACAAGCTAAGCTGCTCACCTGAACTCTCATGATTACTTCTGTTTCCACAAAATTAGCTACATGAGCTTCGTCGTCCACACCCCTACGCTGATATCGCAAACCGGCCCTATCTCTGGAGCGTCGCGAGATAACAATGTAATCAACAGGCCCCGCTGAAACATCTTTCATGGCTGAGGTATCTTTGGGTAGATCAAACGAGGCAATCTGAATGTATCCCTGCATTATTGGTGTCACGTAAGAGTGAAGCTGAGGATTAGATTGATCAGTTAATGCTAAACGAATGTTTGATTCAAGGTGCTTACACCAGCGTCCATAAATGGCTTGGATAACCATTCATTCCACCAGAAGTGAGGGTCGACCCGTCTCCACAATGGTAATGTGACAGATGGCTCAAAGAGAGCGTCCACTGTGTCGTCCAGTGGGTTAACAGTCGTATCTTTCGGAAGAGCATCCAGTTCTGAAAGTAGCTTGTTTCGAGCATGCAGCTTGGTAGATTGCTCATGTTTGTGTTGCAAAGATCTTGTGATATCTGAGGAAAGTGATGACTTGCATGTCTGGCAGGCTATGATGCGTGCACTCACCGAAATGTAGAGCAAAGTACATGTCGCCTTTTGTGAATTCTCTCAGACATCCGCGTAAAATGCGTTTCTCAAGCTCGGAATTACGCTCCTCTGAGCTCTCCGGTGGTGGCGCAGTTGCAGCTATGATGGAACTGATCACCTTGTCAGGTACTCCATTAGTATCATGTATTATAGAATCAAATAATTCTCGTTCATCGAGAAGAGATTCCTCTATGTCCGCTCCTTCGGATACGCTTGATGCGCGCTTCGATAAACGGCTCCAGAACGACATGCGATTTGCAATCGTCGATACGGGAGAATGGGTCATTGACACATCGGAAGCAGGAGTTGAAGCACCAGACGATACAGGTGAGGCAGGTCGATCGGTGCTGTTAATGGAGAATTTCACTTGATCGCGTGGGGTCAGGATCTTCACCTCCTCCTCGTCTGCGAATTTCACGTGAGGCCCCCCCGAGGTCCCTTCATCAAGGAACTGGATATCGTCTACATCGCTCACAAGAAGCGAGGGTCTGTTTACGGACGTGTTACGAGATGCCATGCGTGAAAGGATTGATTTGGCACGGTCCTTCACAAGGGGTATGGATACAACGCTTTTCACGCCATAAATCAAGTGTGATGCATCAAACACTGAGCCTCATGTGAGTCTTACTATGTTCGAAGACCAGAGGTCGCTCACATTGCCCGACGTCAGATCGAGATGTTATGACCAAGAGGTATGAGGCTGGCCGGAGTGTGTTCAGTCTTGATTTCACCACGGGTGAGTAGAGGATGAAATCTTGTTACCATTGAACAAGGTCATTAAACCCACGATTCCATAGATGACCACGCCCTCTTTCCAATCAACAGAGGGGCTTCCACCATCACTGGGCAGCTCTGCTATGTTTGCAGTCTTGCCCCATGAAACGCGGACATATGACGCGGGGTAAGGCAGTCCCGCGCGATGCGGACGCATGAGCAGACCATCCTCCGATGCGAGCAATGCAATGTGCTCGTGAGGATTGGGGTGTGGGACTGGAGGGACGACATAGTTTGGTTGCAGACCAGTCGTGGCCGTGGGGAGTGCTGCTGTACGACCAGCCATTGGCAGCTCGCTGGGAGAAGTTTTGGCAGAGCTCGATCTCGTCGCATTTTTGGATGACTTGGAGAACATCGGACGTTTCATGATTGCACGAGTCTTCTGTCGTGCACACCGTTGTTGTACTTGAGGACTACGTCAGGTCCACCTGACTCCACTGCGTGGCTACCGTGACTATATCAACCCACCCTTCTAAATTTGAGTCGTCACGTTGTAAAGGTGCATGGAGTTGTTGTAGCCCAGTGAGCCAAATTAGAAGTTAGCCTTACACTGTACAAGAAGTCGACAAGAAGTACATATTGTCAGATTGGAAATTGATTTCAGGCTCCAAGAAAAGCACCTCATGCGAATTTAAAGGTACGCTATGACGCTTGGAAGGTGGAGACACAGTTCGACTTTTACTACTACGGATACATATCTATACAGTAAAGCATCACGCCTGTGCTGCTGCCGTTTCGGGGGGGTTGGCTGAACTGCGTCCTTCTACACGCAAGTCATAACCGTAACCATGACCAGGTGAGCCGGCAACGTTTCCTGGCCCTTCGTAGTGCAGCTTCGTGATATCATAATTTCCTGAGCACGAATGTAAATCATAGTGAACATAAAGAAATGACTTGGAGCGTACCAATGAACTTCCAGCCATCCTCCTTCACATGATAGAGGTTGCAAGTGTTACCTGAGAACGCATCCCGGTGTCCAGCGGCATAGATACTTCGCCGTCCTAATTCTTGTGCTTCCTCATCCGTAAGATCCCACCGGTATCCCTGATCCAATACACCATAGGCAAACGTGCTTCCCGAACCCACTGAGAACAAATCGCCTTTTAACCGCGTACCGTCAGAGTCAACGTAGAATACTGCTGGACCCTTCGGCATGAATTAGTTGTGGGATATCCATATGTTTACACTGCCACTAACGGTCTTGTCCCAGCCACAGATCATTGTACCCTAAAAGCCGTTAACGGACTTGGCGAGAGACATGGTATATGAAGACTGACCATGCTCAAACCCATTCCTTTGTAGCTATACACAAGGTTGCTCAAGTACTTGCTAGCAGCTGATACTGATATCCGTTCTCGGTTTCTGAGTTCATGCAATCGACAATGCATGCCAAGGTATGTTTCCCAGTACTGACAATCAGCTGAAGTGAATGCGTCAAAGCCAATAAATACAGAAGGTCAATTTCATACCAGCACCACCAGCCATCGTACCCAACAAGTAAGGGTTGATCTCTATAACCTTCTTGACTGTTCCAGATGCTAAAGACCGTGTTAGTAAGGCAACAATGCTGCCTAATATATACACACCGACGTAGCTTCCAGCGGTAGCACGCGAGTCGACAGCCACAATTACGCCGCCTTGGAATCTAAATGCAAGCGTGGTTGTTCCGTGCTGGATTTTGATTCTGCATGACGGGTCTGCGTGATCATCGGTGTGTAACCTCAGAAATGCAGCAGGCTACGAGAGTTTTTAATTGTGCTGAGGACAACAATGGTAGACCCACGTCTGGAACAGATGGGACAACGAAGCCTGGCACTCCCTTTGCCAAGGTGCCGAAGCCAGCCTGAGAACCCCACGTTGCATCAGAGAAATCATTGTCCTCATCGATCGCTGATTTAGAAAGACCTCCTGCGCTTGACCCCGAATAACGCTGTAAGATGGAGTTCATGGTAGTTGAATATGAGATGTAATAGCGTAGCTGACGCGGCTTACGACCGTGACGCGTCCAAATGATGGATTATGTGTACCTCTGTTTGGCAAAGCCTTCTGAAAGTAATACAGCCAAACTCATTTCCAACTAAAGACTACTTTGTACTTCCACTGTTAACGTTCCAGCCAATTTCCAGCTTCCAGACTTGTCATCTTGGGCAATTAGGTTTCACAAATGGTATGACATCCATGCACTCTTCGTTCTAAATTCCTTTCGATATCTCCACAAGTGCCCTTCGCAAGTCGTCCTTCAGGTCCTAAAGATGCGAACGTTCAAGCAAAAGAAAACCAGTAAATCACGCTGAGACTCACTGCTATATCTTCTACACCAATGCTTAGGCGTACGAGAAGGGGATTTTCCTTCGGATCCGCCCTGATGCGATGCTCTACCAAAGACTCAACACCACCGAGACTGGTCGCCGGCTGAGGTATGTCAGTCATCAATGCATTCACTTCTTAGTGGAAGTGTCTTACCACAAAATACTCCAGTGAGTGCGGAAGTTTCTCTGCATACTCTTTTTTTGAAAGCTTTCATTTGAATGAGGAAAGAATCATGCCTTGTGCGCGCATTTACGCACCAAGATCGAGAAACAGGCATTGAATCCACCTTCCATTTGTACCGAAGGGTTAAACCCATTGGCATCAGTCTCTTGAAGGCTAGAGTGCCAAACTTTGGTGATCACCCCACCGGGAATACCATCGTACTTCTGACCCTCTGGAACAACAGCTCTGCTAAGCCATTGTGCGATTTCCGTGCCGCTTGCCGATTGCCTTGGGATGCGCAGATGCATCGTTCGAAGGGATCGTAATAAAAGCCAAGATTCCAGGGACCCCATCATATTTCCCATGTATACACGGTCGTGCCAGAGCTGACAAAAATGGGCCTCAGTTGGTTTGGGAATGCTATAACAAGTACCTGTTCACGTTCAGCCTCTGTCTTGACGATAATGATTCCACAGAGCAGATCTGAGTGGCCACCAAAGTACTTGGTTCCTGTGACAGGTCAAAATGTTATCATGTCGTGCTTGGGATGAAAATTACCATACCGGAGTGAAATACGCAGTCTGCCCCCCATTTGAATGGGTATTGAAGAGGCGGAGGACCAAAGGTCGAATCTATCAATAACTTCCCTCCGACATCATGAATCTCAGTGATGGCACATGAGCACCCCTGCTGACAATCTGTGTCCTTTTGAAACATACCTTGTCCGCATAATATTGAATGTTTCTGACGGGGATCCAGATCATCGATTTTTAAAACCAAAACAGCTCAAAGACTTGCCTCGATTCGCCCGTAGGGTTCAAGGGGCTCTCAAGCCAGCAGAGATCTCCCTCTTGGAATTCATCGTCTAGGCTAATGATCGAGGTATCAGTAAACCTCCCTTTGATATAAGTGGCTATGGCGCCGTGACAGCCCATGTATCCTCCGGAAATTGCAATGCGTTTGGGTTTGAAGTGGACAAGAGCCTATCAGGCCATAGAGTCACTTTGGTCAACTACATGCATGTTGTTACATGACATGTTACGCCAACTCACAGAAAATGCAGCAGCTAATCCTGACGCATAGGTGATTGCATGTCCTTGCTACGCAAATAAGGCATGCTCCAATCATTTCTGTAATAAGACCTACATTAACTTTGCTCAAGATTTGTTCCACCCTCGATGTGACATTTTGCGAATAGCGGGAATAGACGTGTTTCTCAGGATTCATCGCTCCAAGCCCCTCGGGGTCGCCATGAGGCACAGCTCGGAATGCTACATAGATAATGAATTGCTATCCTAGCAAGTAGCGGCGAACTCACTCGAGGTGACAGAGATAGAAGGAGCCACTTCGCTTCCTGGTCCGTGATCACCATGAACGAGTTGTGTACCGCTGAGTTGGCATGTTGGGCTTTGGGGACTCATCTTATTTACCTAGTAGTAATGAGATGTCCGTGAGCAAATTTCTGACGATAAGATGATAGCATATATATGAGTGTAGATAAGTGACTCACTCTAAGACAGACATTAGGTCAAGTGTCATTAATTTCCAAGGGGCGGGCCGGAAGCTGATAGTGGCTAAGCGATCTCTTGTGGAGGTCAGGGATACATTCCTTTACGACAATACTAGTGTGTTGAACTAATACTACGTACTGATGTTATGGTTTACATACGAGAGGCGTGTCGCACTGTGCTGTGATTACAATCTTTCCAACAAGTTCTTTCGACTCCTGGCATATTCTGCCACACGATACATCAACCTTACCCAATCCTGCACCCCATTCTTCCCGACGTCTCTCAACCACTCGCTCGAATCCCCCGACTTCTCCAAATCTTCCCATCCCGACCTCAATTCCGTTTTCAGATCGTATAATTCTTTCTCCCAGTCTGTGACTTTGATGAGCGGAGTCCCAGACCCCATGCCTTGCGCAAACTGATACAGCGCGTCTCGATAATCCCATTGGTCTTCCCTGTCGAATCGGAACCAGGCTTTGGCGATGTCTAGAGGTGTCGAAGCACCAGTGTGTCTAATTGGGTCAGCCCGAGTGATGATATCGACAGTTTCTGTGATAGGATCTAAAGATGAAGGGTCGGAAAATGCTCGCACAATCGCATACGCTTGAGCCTCCATGAGTGGAAACGGCGCGACCCTTATGATGAGGCCCATGAAGGCGATGGACGAGATAGGATATTGAGCTTGAAGCGGGAATAAATGCTTTGCAAGAGGAAACACGTGGTAGGTTGAGTTGAAAAGCTCGCCGGGAGATAATGGAGGGAAGTCCGGTGGTATGTTCTTGTTGATCATGGATGCTCCCTCCAAGAAGGGGAAATGCATTTGGAATCCGGTTGCCAGAATACAATGGTCGATATTATCTTCCGTCGTGCCATCGTCAAAAGCTACTTGTCCATTAGCCTTGACTTCGATAAGCCGACCTCTCCTTATAAGGTTTCCAGCGTCGTTCGTCGTTGCACCAGGGGTAGCGACAGAATGAATAACAACTGAGGAAACTGTGCACATCTCGGCAGCGATGTCCTGACCGCTGGGTCCGCTTCCAACAACAAGTATTTTATCCCCCAGAAAATCAGGTTTTCTATACCATGCAGAGTGAGAGGCTCTACCATTCTTCACCCAATCTGCCAACCCTGGCACTTCTGGTATGCGGGGTAAATGATAATGTCCATTTGCGACGATCAAGTGGTCATATGCGAAGTGTCCGCCATCCGAAAGGGTTACTGTCCACTGCGTTGATTCCCATCGTACATCTAATACCGTGGTGTCGAACTTGATGAGGGACATGAGGTTGAAGTATGCGGCATACGACTCAAGATACGTTTGCACCACACGTGCTGGCGGAAACAAGGGAGTCTCTGGCGGAAAGGAATAGCTGGTATAGGCCATTATAGGATGAGGCAAATTCG
The DNA here is from genome assembly GCA_016695465.1 of Suillus americanus. Taxonomy (NCBI): domain Eukaryota; kingdom Fungi; phylum Basidiomycota; class Agaricomycetes; order Boletales; family Suillaceae; genus Suillus; species Suillus americanus. The sequence goes on from MU177899.1 coordinate 571,970, forward strand.
TGGTTAATGAATCGTAAATAGGCGTTATGGGAGCATTGTAGGCGTCAGCAACCGGCGGGGCAGGTAGCCTGGACGGGATAGTGCTCAACAACTGTTCACGTTTTAGCAGTGTGAACTTACCATACTCCCCCAACCTTTTCCCGAGTCTCGTACGCGATGACCGACCATTTCCCTGACTTGAAGTAAGCGGACTCTGATATGACTTTCAGAGCAGCAAGACCTCCTGGTCCCGCTCCAATGATACATATCCGCTTCTCACGCGAATCATGTCGCCGCAAGTGTAGGGGAACACCTTACAAACAGAAGCGATTAAGCGCTAAACAAATTTGAGGGCTATAGAGCGAAGTACTTGACAGTATTTCCATGGACAGCAGATACGGTAGTTGTAGAGATCAAGACGGCCGGTAATCACATAAAGTGAGCACAATCGGTATCAAGATATGGGAGTGAAATATATAAAAAGAACGCAGAAACTTACCACACAGCTCTGGGTCGTTTGACAATGGCTCGTTCTGGTTAAGGTGTCGATTCGGAAGGCCGCGCTCTGGCACGACAGAGTATTTAGTGTGGAATCTGCGGGAGCCATCCGAATCGCTTGGAGACTGGGAGTAGTTAGTAGATTGACTGTTGGGAAATTCGTGGGAGGAGACTCGCGAGGAAGGTAGACTAGTATGACCAGTGGGGACCATCACCCATGGCCTCACTTTGAACCCAATCAAATCCAGTGTCCACCACTATGACATGTTTAACATCACTGAGAAGTGGTTACAACAACCGATCATCTCACAACCTACAGGCCCCGCAGACAAATTTTGTATGATGCTAAAAACATTTTTTTGCCGAATTCACCATCTCGCAAAGTCCTGCGACACAAGAGTACTGTTTGCTCCCACCGACTCAGATCAACGGTGCACCAGTGAATCTCAAGCTTGCAGTTCGATTTACTACTTGAGTAATCAAACTAACGTCATTGGACTCTAACGTGGTTTGTAAAGCTAGCGAGAATGCTGGTACCGCCAATTGGCACTAGTGTCGTACCGCGTGCGCCGGCACCATCGACATCGTTTGTCCATCTTGCGCGCATCCACAAGACCCGTTCAAGCGCCAAACTCTTCGTTAACGTCACCCTTCACGCTGCCTTGAGCTCCCACTTCATCTCCGTCTGAATCGTCCGAGTCATTACAAATCGATTACGTTTATTGTTTCGAGTGTCCGCAGTTGCTACAGAAGAACATACGCACCAATTTAAACAGTTTAGTGAGGCTGCTTGTGGGCTGAGCATCTTGCATAACACCTTGAAGCTGTAAGTCCAGATCAACATGCGAGCACAGCCCCTGAACTTGTGGATGCTTCCATTCGCTTACCCTGCATAGGAAGGAACGCAAGGTATTCGGGCGCTGCGGAGATCGTGGTTACTACGGTATTCAAATATTCAAGCTTAGGGTCATTCGGATTGACGGGGATCTTGAAGAGTCTTGAAGTTGCCGAATCAAAAAGCTTGCGAGGTAGGTGCACGTAATGTTTAGTCAAGTCGAAGAGAAAATATAATGATCAGTGACTCACGGTGGATGATCAATTTGATGTCCGCAGTCTACATTGGGTGGGGGTTACACAGGGCGTGCGCTTGTAACCAATCGATTGAGAGTCAAGCCTAGTCGGCTGTGAGATGAGAAGTGTTCTTGGATTACCGTCTGGTGGCGGTGGTTGCGAGGATAACATAGATCCGGCGATCATGCACATGATTTGCACTGACGTCGACGCTGCACTCGGAGGTCAGCGAAATTCTTAAGCGCGATTTGATGTTACAACTTTAAGAGTGGGACTCACAGCTGCAAGTTTAAGCGTAAAAGTACACGGTGATAAAAACCATTGACAGATTTGGCGACCGGTGAATATAACTAACAGAACAGGTGGTAATTATGCATATGTAGTACATGTCAATCAGTGAATACAATGAGACTCTTGCGAGCTGTCCCAAACAGGTGAATCAGTGATCCACCGGTCACTAACTTAATTACCCATTCATCAGACATTCGAGGCATAGGACATTTTGCGGGCTCAAAGGCACGCGACCGATAATTCAGACCAATCCATAACAAATGGCAAGTAGAAATCTGAAAGGGACTAATGACTCAAGAGGAACATAGAGCCCGAAGATCTCTTGGAAGCCAGAGCAAGAGATATTAACCAGGTGTGTGCTCCCTTTCAAGCCACCTACACCATTGACTGTACAGAAATTCTTCCAATGCATTCCTTGGACACACATGGGATTTATATAGATCTGCCATCTTTGCATCATTCACGGCCAGCGGAGCAGGGGGGCAGAAGAGCCAGATCCGTAATGTGAACATTGCCAGTTGAGATTCTGATGTTCTCATTGCGGAGATAACTACAGACACATGATTGTTGCTTTATTTCGGTATATTCTCCCGGGCTTGCTGCCGAATTCTTCGCCTACGAATGGTCAGCCGGTGTTCCAGATGTCTTGCGATTACTTACTCATAGGCAACCTTGTCGTTTCTTTGGGAGAGATAAACCGTGATATTCCCATGCAATATAGACCGGTAAAAAAATACGTACTTGAACATGGTGTAGGCGTCGCTTTGCGCCGGATCATTTACATTCGGATCATCCAAAAGATCCTGGATGCCTAGGAGAATCTAATAGCATGGAGATCAGATTGATAGCATAGATACTAATACTCCACGGACTTGTTTTATGGTAATTGCTGGTTTCCATGACTTTTCTTCATCAAGGATGGAAAGACAGACGGTTCCTGACGGATAGACATTTGGGTGAAAGAGAGGAGGCGTGAATTTACCTGTACGCCATACACTCATATTTAAGCGAATATCATGTTCGGTTGTACGTACACTTCGGTGGTTTAGACGGATAATCTACACGGTACGATTAGTCAGTGGCGGCATTCCAGAAATACAAGGGTGGATCACCTTCTGGGAAAGTCATGGTAAGCTTGAAAAGACCACCTTCCCAAGGCGTCTGCGGGAGTAGTGATGAGTAAATGGCGCACATGTTGTGATTCAGACTTACACCAGCCTTTCCAGGAATACCCACTTCCCACTCCATGAGGTTCATGGAGCCATCTACACCTTTCACTGGCTTCGCGTAGAATCCCTAAAATATGGAGGGGAGTATTATTTCAATTGAGCAAGTGGTGCAAGATAACGAGAGTCCAAATGAAAGCGCTTCATTCAAACGCATAGAAGAAGCAGGGGACTCACGAAGGGGTGGTCCTTTCTCCATTGCTTGCGTTCCTCGGCAAGACGTGGTCTACAGATTCCAGACATGGTAGGCGAGAATTAGGTATGGACAACCGTCAACGAGACAATGAGTCACAATAAACAGTTTCCCAAAGGAACACCTTGGAAAGAGCGAAAGGATTCTGAAGAGTGTGATCTGCTTAGTCATCTAGTTCTTTTAGTAATCGTGAACCTACGGTGTTCAATCAGGTTCGGTTCCAGGATCCACTAAATCTGTAAGTAATGTTAATGTTAACCCTTGGTCCAGGCAGAAAATAACGACCCTACACACGCCGCGATGGCGCTTCTGAATGCAATCTTTAGGGGTGCAAAACAATCTAAGAGCCCGATTTTGTGACTCGGAAATGGTCGATTACGATAAGATGCTGAAACTTCAAAAAGTTCAATCGACACGTGGAATCGGCATTCTGATGTGTACAGAGACTGGGCCACCCTTCGACAGCCGCAGGAGCGAATTTATTATTGGATGGCGTTTGCGCAGGCCGCAAAGAGGCATGCGTAAATTTACGAGGCACGTTGCAGGTGAGTTTTCAATAGTAGAGCATGACTACCTGAGATAGATCATGCTGACCAGTCTAAGATTTTAAACCATCGTAACCTTATTACATAGCATGTGACTCAGACCGAAGTGCAAGGTCGTGTCTCTCAATGTGTTGACATGATTCTCATGTTCCCCTACGCCACTGTAATGCGCGATGGATATAACGCGCTTCCCGCACGGAAGATGTCACACCGTCCCCCTATGTGGATGTTCCTGGGCCTGGAGGCGGCGTATCTCTGCTTTAACCCTACATTGCTCTAAAGAAGCGAAGGCGAAACACTCCCCATATGATGACGGTATTTAATCAGTTTGATGTCATCGACATTGACAGCATCATGAAAGCGCCCCGCAGCAGAGTTTGACGATCATTTCCCAAGAGTTCTCACTCTTTTCGATGCTGGTGGATAACATTTGGACAATGATCGTGTGACCGTTCCAGGGGATCATCCAAGAGATTCGTGCAGTTATTGAAACAGTCACTGTTATGCCCTGTTGCGATGGCTTAACGCTGATCCGTTTGGTATCCTCGTCACAAGATGTATTCGACAGTTGAAGAAGACGAGTCACATCGATTGAGCTCCGGGTCTTCGATGAGCTCGGCAGTCAGTAGCCGTGGACCTCGAGGTTTTGATATTCTCACACATGTCAAGCTTCAGGTTTCAGCACTCAGCCGCGAATGGCATTAATAATTGCAATGGGACTTGTACCTTAAACAGCGATGCGGCATAGCCGATATGTTATGCTCTGCTAGAAGGCGCTGAGGACATACTACTACTAGAGAATTGCCACCCACGTATGAGTGTTGATAGCATTACTCGCCATGTTTGGGAATTGGTTCATGAAAGAGAACGTTCTTGCTGTAGCCTTGAGAGCCGGCGTGTTGGAGACTACATGTCGCTTACTCGTAAACAGCTACAAGAGCTTGCAAATATGTCTCATCCCAAAAGGAAAGTACCCACATCTGGTATTGGGGCGAGGTCCGCGGAACAACTACCCTCCTGGACTTAGCCACGCACGCACGTATAATAATCTGAAGTAAAAGTTTCTCATTCGAGCCGAGCATCCTTGTTTGGTAGTAATATCTGCCACTATCACCACGAAGATTCAAATAGGTGGTGGCAGGCGGCGGATTAAATCGATTAAGTCTTGCTTAATAAGCTCGGTGCTGTTAAGAGCTAAAGTTAACAAAGGGCACGCGTTAATGATAATCAGCACCATATAATCATGCAGCGCGTATTCCATGCTTTCTCTCCAATACTTAAACATTTCCCGCCGCACTCAGATAGTACTGGACTCGCTTCAATAGTTTTCTTGAAAAGACCGTTCTCATCCTTGTTCCGTACTCTACCCTGCAGAGTGCTATTCCGAGGGCGCCCTGTCCCCCGGCGGTCTACGGCCCTGTGACACCCTTTTCAATGACGTCCCCAAAGCAACATCACTTGCGTGAGTTGGCACTACTGACCACTTTTGCCTTTCGCCGACGTTCTTTATGTTGCAGACCTAATGAAGAGACCCAAACATGAAGATGCCCAAGGCTCCGAATCCCTACTAGTAGAAGCTCAGGACACTAAGCCAGTTAGGTCGAGAGCTAGGAGAGGAGGGCTCTCTCTATTACCCACCATGAGCTTGGATGTTCTTTTCGAAGTAAGCTTCACTTCCGACTATGTAGTATACATCTAGCTCAATCATTATCCATCGCAACAGATTTTCGGGTTTCTGAAACCGCTTGACCTCCTCAGTCTAGCTCGCACCTCTAAAGCATTTCGGAATTTGCTCATGCGAAAATCGAACGTTTTCATTTGGAGAGCCTCGCGGTCACTTATCCCGAACCTTCCCGAATGTCCACCAGATCTGAGTGAGCCACAGTATGCTTGCCTTGCATTTGATCCACACTGTCACGTGGGTCGTCTTCCATCATTTCCATAAAGGCATCCTCCAACACGAAACATACAGAATTGTTGTGGAGTCGGTTTCAACATCATTTGGCAGTTTCGAGTGAAATATTGCGGGCCGTGTCTGAGAATCCATACAAAGTACGAAGTTCCCTTGCACTTTCTTTGCCCTAAATGAATATTATTTTTTTCAGTATGGAACCAGCATATTCAAAACCTGTGATCACTCGGCTCTGTCCAAACTTAACTGAACTTCTCCCAACATATATATTCCGTGACTTGCGCTTACGTATGAGTACCATCTCTCATGCACCGGTCCGGTTGACATTGATAACGGATAGGGTTCACGGAAATGATCCAAACATCGCAGTACGAGGCTCTCAGCCTTCGGCTCAACGGCCTGGACTGTGCCGAGCAAACGCTGGTCATCGAAGAAACAAAGAAGGCCGCGCGTGCTATTCGCGAGGTATGCCACATTTCATTCGCGGGTTTCATAATTGTAAATGATGTGGCCTTGAAGCACGCTGATGCTTGCAAAGCATGGCTCTCTGGAGTCAACAGGGCCCGATCTGATGAGCTACACCAGATACGAGAGGGGCGGAAACGAGTGTAAGATCAACCGTAAGCTAACATATATGTTCACTGACATCCTGTTCTAGTATCAAGGAATGGTTAGAAACAGAAGGGTGGAAACCTGAGATCGATTATCATACTTGGTGGAAAATATCCAAACATCGTGCCATCAAAGATTCACGACCTCTTACTACTCGAAGTTCGTGTAATGATTTTTTTTGAAGCTCTCTCAATGATTTGATCTCACAGTTTGGAGCCGCGTCCGCCCAATTCTAACGGAATATATGTCAGAAATGCGAACCATTCGCATGGAAGAAACGCTCTATAATTCTCGACGGAGGGTTCTGCTCCAGGCATGGGTCGATTTCTTGGGTGAACCTGCATCATTTCCGAACACTGACGTCGACGTATTACCTCATGTCGCTGACGTTGCACGGTTCAAACCTTTCGACGACATCATCAGATCACCTCCCCATGTCGTAGTAGAGCGTGATACCTTTTTACCGGCTTTTGTTGCTCTTCCTAACCTGGTGAGGAACTGGCGGAGACAGGTCGATCAACAACTCGCTGCAATCATCACGAATGGATATCCAAAGGAATACGCACCAGCTGGAGACATCCGCCAACTTGCAACCAGTGTCTTCGTCTGCAACACATGCGAACAGCTCTTCTTCTGGATCGATGCTGTTGCGCACAACTGCAGCCTTGATTTTCCAAAGGGCTCAAGCAAAGAAAAGAATGATTCTTTTAAGGAACAAGTAGCCCGCATCGCGTATTATTCGCTCGGTTCTTCTCCATGGTCTCCGAAATTCAGGTCCTCCACAGTACTCGCCATTCATGTCATTCGCAGTTGCTGTCAGGATCCTCGGACCGCTACGCTTGCACATATGGACAATACAAGCGGCCCATTTTACTGCTTCGCATGTCATCCTGATGGCAAGACTGTCATGCATTGGAGGAAGGGTGTATGTTCTGTGTTCTTGATCTCACTTTTGGTATCTGAAACCTTTGCAGCTCGAACATAACCATTTACACAATAATCGAGATCAAGCTTTTGAAGGTAGCAAGTCACGACTGCAATCGCAGCTCCTATCCGGGAGGCCGCCAAGAACATATCGATGCCTTCTATGTCGACGAAGTGTAGGTGCTGGTAGGCTTCTGCGAAGCATGACTTGCCACATCGAGGAACAGTAAGTGATACATATTGTCTCATGATCAGGTTGGTGGCGAACATTCATATCCATAGGCATGGCATTTTTAGTGTTCGAGAGGGAATCCATTATGTGAAAGAGATAGATTCTATCCCAGACCCTATCACACTATCATGGAACAGCGGAACAGTCTGGTCAGAGCAAAATCCATACCTGTGATGTATTCTATGCATTATTCCGTGTACAGCAGATATTCAATATCATATGTTCATTTTACCGAAGTGCTATGTAACAGTGACAATTTGACCCCTACCATCTTTGAGTATGACCAATTCACACTCGATTTTGTCCCCAGTATCAAGACAGATAACCTCGGTAGGATCTATGGATGAAGTCTTTATTTGGCGTTTCTCAAAGAACGAGCGGCCAAGCACGACGTCAAAGTGCGGCTCCTCGGATAAGAAGACGGGGACAGAAACGGTCTTTGACTTGCTGGGTCGCGAGTGATTCAAACTCTGTGCTGCATTTGAGATGCCGTTAGTATGTGTGCTATCAGTGAAATCTGCAGCTGTCTTCAAGGTGATCGGCCATTTGCCAAGGTTGACGAGGCCACTATAGCCATAGTGCCCTGGTGCTGCGTCTCCTGGAATAAACCCATGCCTTAACGCAAACTTGCGTGAGATGTAGACATGGCGGTAACCGTTCTTTAACAGCATGCGAACTATGAAGATCTTGAATTTCAGTATGCATGTAAGACCAAACAAGCGCCTGCCTACCATTGTCGACTGGGCCGATGGTGCCCAAAACAGTACGTACACCGTTTTCGCTATGAAATCTCTCAAAATCTCTTCTGTGCTTCGCAACCCCTGAGATCGCTTCGGCATCGGGTGGATTAGGATGAATTGCCCTAGACTTGTGAGACTTGGCGCTCCGCGCTGACCGAGGACGCGGCGAAGCTACACGCGTAGAATTGAATAGGTAAAAGGATGGGTTGCAATACGCAGGTGGCTCTGGCAGTTGGGCTGCGGGATCGTGAACGTGGAGCGTTGGTGTTATGTCGGATATAGGCTGTTCGGATGAAGAGGGTGCTTTTTGTCTCCACACAAAAATGGTGTAGTCACTTTCTGTATCGGGTATTTTTAGTAAGGAAAGGGCGGGTGGATGGATAGGGATTAATACCATCATCCATATTCCACACTGCGTCATTCCAATTGTATTTGATCCAACCAGGACCAACGCGCTTTCCATGAAAGCCCGTATTTGACTTCCTCGAAAGTTTGTCATACAGTTGCTGTATAGTATCATCTTTGACTGATAGACATACGATCAGCTTCATCATGTTATTGTTGAAATGCTTACGAGAGTGGATGAGCGCGAAAGAAGATGTGGGCGTGTGGACATTGAATACAGGAGGAGAGACAGACATATCGAGATTAATCAATTAATAGGACTGGTGTATATGGAAGGCGGGCGCCCTGCGCCAATGATCCAGGTATGTGGTGGTGGTGGTGGTGGTACAGGTACACTGAGTGTATCCCCACATTTTCTCACGACTGTGGGTCTTCCGAATTCCGACGGCGTTTCGGTGAAACCAGCGCTGAGAGCGAATAAAAAAATCGGAGAGCCCTAATAATTAAATATCCAGTGTTCAACGTGTGTAGAGAGCATGTGAGTGAGAGGCCGCCGCATGCGATCGTTCGGCCGATTTATGCGCCACAACAATGTTAACCCGTTTTGGTTGAACACTTCTCTTCAATTATACACAACAGCAAGTCCTCCGAGTCACTCTTGCTGGCCAGACGCCAGAAGGAAGACACTTATGTCTTTCCTACCACGTCTTTTCAAATCACCAGCAGCGAATTCTAGAGCATATTCCTCTTTTTTCTCGTCTAAACCAGGTGGAGGTCGATATTTCAATTCCGCTAAACCTCCCAAACCTGTCGTTTCTTCCGGCAGAGCAAAGGTTGATAATGGAAACACCAGCGTCACACCTAGCGATGGAATGAGTAGTAGCAGCTCCGGGAATGGGAGCAGCAAGATGAAGGTTGGAGGTGCAGATGAAAATCCATCGATTCCACCCTCGAACGCAGTTGACACAGCACGAAGTAACCCTTCACTGCCATTTACATCGCCTTCGGCGTTTTCAAGCCAATTTCATCATCAAGTTCATCCCACAATATCGTCACAGGATTTTAATCTCCACCAATTTTTCTCGTTGCACCGACCACTTCTGCTCTTATCTCAGCCGCCATCTACCATCTTTGAGTCTGCGCCCCAGGACGCGCCTCTCTTCCAGTCACCAGAAGAGATACCAAACACTCAATTACAGTTGGGGCAAATTCCTACCCTCGACGAGCCGCCAGAATCCTCGTTTGAGACCGATGCTGATGCCGCGAGGCAGCTTGGTCATGCATTGGTCATGAACCGCGTGGGTGGAATAGTGTCTTGGAAAAACACCTTGGCAAAACTTGGTTTGGGTGGGGAGACTGCAGAAGATAGCGCTGTTAACGCGAAAGAGTCTGCACAAGAGTGGGTCACCATTTACGCTGATAGCACAAAGCGTAAGAAACGAAAGAAGATGAAGAAGCACAAGTATGTTCCATATTCCAATGCGAAGGGATGATGGACTGACTGATTCCTCTCCTATTCAGGTTGAAGAAGCGCCGCAGAGTCAGTCATCCCTCTTCAGATTAACTTCCTTGCTAACATATATTTGTCTTCGCAGCTCACTCGCATGCAACGTCAGAATGCAAAGTAGATGATCTCCAGTGGACATTTGGCCACCTGGCATGTTGTGATGTAGCCGTATTAATTTCGCAGATACATATTTTACATCCCTCGAACCGCACCCCTCGCCCAATCATCATTTTTCCAATCATATGCGTTAAACGATTTCTGATTTTTTATTATGGCTGAGGGTGAATTCAACGGGTGTGTTTCCAGACCCGAACAGCGCCCCTTCTCTGTCCCTCTCCTTCCCACTCAAACCCACCCTTCCATACCTCTTCATAACCCTGATCCCGGAATAGGTCCAACACGCCCGGTTCCCGTAGAAGCGCACCGAATAGTACTATATATTGTGGCCACTCGTGCCGCCAGCCTAAATCCCAAGATTGTGAACTTTGTTCAACAACCTGAAGTGTTTCCATGAATGTGACGTTTGGTACCGATGAAGCGAAGGATGAAGGAGGGTATAAGGTGTCCACACGTGATGGAAAATGCGTTCGCATATATTCCAAAGGCGCTTCGAAAAAGATATCTGTTTGGTCCTTATAGTCGCTAGGATGTTGAAGCCTGAGTGCAAAATATCAAACCCAAGCGAAAATTATGACAATGATGATAATTTACCCCAGTGGTGGCTCACACCCAAGAGCCCACATTTTCCCGGGTGCTGCGAGCTCGGGCCGATGAAGGTAGGCCTGCCATGGGGTCGAATGACAAGGTGTCAAGAACCCCACTGACGTCAGGTTCTCGGGAGGCAAGCTCCGCAAATACGACATGACTTTGATTTGTCCTACGCAATGGAAGAACACCACATATATTGAGGCTGGGACGGCCAGTAAGAGAAGGCATAGATCTCGAGTGCGAATTGGGAGTGAGAAGGCTTTGCGTTTTCTCTTCTCCCGGGAAAGTTTGACGTCGGCTTTTGCGCTGCAATGATACAGTTCTACTAGGGACCTTGACGCAAAGATGTGTAACATCGGCAGGAGTGGGTGGAGAAAACGCCATTCTTTATGTCCGACAAATGAGAATACCGTCAATGTCCAAACGATACAGCCGAGCATTGTCTTCAGTTTTTTCTCGTCGTTCTTCACTGCAAGGTACATACCATGCAGCACGAATGGCAAGGATGTAGAACTGAGAATTGGGAGGGCCTGAGACAGGTAATAATGCCAAGAACTGGAGCCGTAGAACAAAGACACGGGCGACGCATTGACACGCAAGAAATTCAACAAACTCAGCGTAGGTCCGCCATAAAAGGCTGAATCGAGCGCAAAGACTATTAGGGTAGTTATAGCTCTGTGAAATTCCTGAGTTGCCATTTACATCGCGCAAATGGACAAACGCAGCTAACCCGATGACACAACAATCGCGAATGAGGATGGGCCCCTGACTCAGTCGGAGCCCGAGACGCAGGACGAGAAGGCCAAACAAGTAAACCCATATGATAGCATTGGTGGGTCTGATTGCGCACGCCAGCGCAGCAAACACAATACACATGCGCATTCTAGTCCTGTTCCTTACATATGAGATGTTTTGTCACAATGACGACCAGTTTGGGTGACTAACGACTGCACCTGCACGGACCGCGCATTGTCCCAAGGATAGTAGCTTACTGCAGCTGTCGTCAACGATGTCTCAAGGGAATTCGACATGGAACGTGAAAGTGACAGCGAGTGGAATAGAGATGTCAGAGAGACAAAGTACTGCAAGAGATCAACTTCAGTTGTCAATCACACTCGAATTCAAGCATTCGCACCGCAGTTGGTACAAAAGAATCGTTGAGAACTTGTCTTGTAATTTCACGGATCTCTATATCTGTGATGGCAGCCAACAAACCATGGACGATGCGTGGGCCTGCTATCTGACTCGTCGGATGAAGATGAAGAATAACAGAATAAATAGAAAGCTTACGAGTAGCTCAGGGTATCTTTCATCAAGGCCCAGCGTTTTGATAAGCCAAAAGGGAGGTATATTCAACGCAGGATAGATGATGCTCCGAAGGGGTGCTGAACTAACCCACTCCCATGTGAGGTGGCCATATCCAAAGACGTAATGGTGGGCAGGTTCTAATGCTTGGAAGTATTCATCTGGCTGGAAGAATCCTTGGGTGCTAAGAGCGATTGCGACGCGAAGGACCAATGCCAACAGTGCCATAGGCACTGCTCATGGATGAGTTCTCAATTGCTTAGAGATTATTGCCGTGAGAAATCAATAGTATCTATATTGATTTCATAGTCCCTCTCTCCCAAGTAACCTATCATGACCATCTCATATCCACTGTGTCTTCCTTGAGAGTCGTGATTACCTGCTGGTCACCCCTTCTGTCACCTTGTGAGGGAGACTATTACTCCTCGCAGCGATGAACACTGGCCCTGAACTTTCAAGCCTCCGGAACAGTCGGTTCCTAAGTCTTACTACCAAGTTTTTAGGTCTTCTATTGTGGACCTAGAGGGCGTATGTAGCATCCCCAAAAGCCTTTGATACTGTTATCTCAACAAGGCATCATCCATTCTACAGTATTCAAACCCTCCTTTAATTACTGGTAGAGCAGTTGATCCTTTCCCCCCAAGTAACACACTTAGTTCTGACAGTTCTCCCTGTTCGATTCTAAGTCAACTGTGATGGCCGCTCTTTGCATTCAAGGATTATTCCTGCTAGATGAATACTTCCATTGGATATGGACACCTCACACGGAGTGGGTTAGTCCAGCACCCCTTCGGAGCATCATCTACCCTGCATTGAATATACCCCCTTTTCGACTTATCAAAACGCTGGGCCTTGATACAAGATACCCTGAGCTACTCGTGAGCTTTCTATGTATTCTGCTATTCTTCATCTTCATTCGACGAGTCAGATAGGAGGCCCACACGTCGTCCATGGTTTGTTGGCCATCACAGATATAAGGATCCGTGAAAATACAAAACGAGTTCTCAACAATGCGTTTGTACCAACTGCGGTGCGATTTCTTGAATTCGAGTGTGATTGTTACGTCTGCAGAGTAGTAAGCTAATTATAATCATTCATCATCCATCCTACCTGTATTCTACATCCTCTCTGCTTTGAACCTAGATATCCTTCCTCCCGGAACGCTGGTGACTGCGTCTGCCGCGCTCCTCGCAGAACCTGCGCTTAATTCTGTCACAGTCGAGCGCATGACACCAGGACCAGCATTCTGGATGTGGCTATTGCCCACGGGACCGTCGTTATGGATGCGGCCATTGCCCACGGGATCATCATTATGGATGCGGCCATTGCCTACGGGACCAGCATTATGAATGCGACCATTGCTCAGAAGCTCCAAGACCTCTCGGACGGCCTCATCCTCGCTTCCGCTTTCCCCCTCCTCGCCGCCAACAAGATGGTTGTTTTCAACTTTTCCCAACCGGATAGCTTCTTGCAAGGATTTTTGTCGAGAGGCCGGGATAACTGATGGACCAAGCGAAGTAGAGGTAGATTTGTCATATGCCATGGCCATATGATCAGCCCTGAAGCGCGACACACTGGGTTTTGGGCGCTGATTTGGGGTAATGTCCTGTAGTCGACTTGTTGAAATGTCGGGGTTGAACAAGAAGAAAAATACTGACCCCTTGGTTCCATTCTTCATCATCGTGCGTGTGCGAAGTCATCGCTCGGGCAGCTTCTGCACCAATAACATGACGTTTCTTATAATACTCCAGGGCCACTTCTCGCTGGTGTTGTGCAGAATCCCAATCAAATTCCTCTTCGAGCAGGCCCTCATTTGATTCGTCATCGGAGTCACTGCCCGAAGTGTAAGACCCGTGTGGCAATGATCCATCCGGCGAGCTGGGATTAGCAAAAGTTTTCACGACCTCCTCACGCTTATGTATATCCTCCATCCGCTTTTCCCTTTCTTCTGCTTCGGCTCTTTCCAACTGTAGCCGTTCCTCTTCTTCAAGCTTGTCCAAAATGTGATCTCGTGTGCGACGGCGCTGTTCCCTCTCCGAAGCAGATAGAGATGATTCTGGTGTGAGATCCGGCTCATGAAACGAAGCCGCTGGAGAGTGAACATCACTGATATCCGCAGCAGGTTCAGTGATATCTATGATTGGGAGACCCTCGTCGTTAAGAAGCTTTGAATACAGATCAAGAATTCAATACACATGGTGGACACAGGATTGAAGACGCACCTCGCCCTTCTCATTCCGTCGAAAGCCTTCACCGTCACTTGCACCTCCGAGGATCTCATCTATTTTAAGAGCGAGATGTTTGAGTTGCGAAGGTGTTAGCTTTGAGGACGGACTCGTGTCCGGTCCTTTGAGTGCCAGTGAATGAAACAGGGCCTGCAGCGCTAAAAAGCTCTCCTTCTGAGCACATCAGAATTATTTAAGATGTAATTACCCTCAGTATGGCTGTCATTCATGTCCTTGGTGTGGCCCGACATTTAGTCAGTATAATGTCAAGCCTTGGCTAAGGGCGCCGCTAACGCTAAAAGTCAGACCGGTGACATCGAGGTCATGTGACTTGCACTTCTTGCTAGTATTTTGCACGACATCCTCAAAGTATCCCAAGGCCTCATACTAGAACAATTTCATTTCCCCATCCATCATTAGCAGACATGGTCGTCGCACACATAGAGCAGAACACATCTGCCACCAAAAACCGCCGAAGCATGAGTAAGAAGAAAGCACGCACGGCTGCCAACACCACACAAGTTGACGGCGACGATGAGATGTCTTCGGGGGTTGTTCCTCCTTTGAACTCGAATCACACGGCCGAAGATGACGATTTGATGATCGAAATTGATCCTACCCCCGCCCTAGAGGCAAGCTCAGCGCCCTCTTTTCCGGCTTTGCCTGCATCTGCGACACAATCTACTCTGAAATCAGAGACAAGGCGGATTCCAATACCTCCGCATCGCATGACACCTATAAAAAAGGACTGGATAAATATTTTCAGTCCTCTCACCGAGATCCTTGGGTTACAAGTGCGAATGAATGTTCAGAGGCGGTGTTTAGAAATTAGAGTGCGCGTTCTCCCGTCCCTGGAGATTCTATGCTTATCGCATCGCTGCAGACATCAAAAGCTACCACAGAAATCGGTGCTCTGCAGAAAGGAGCTGATTTTGTGAAGGCATATGCTCTTGGATTTGACGTCAACGCGAGTGCTGATTTCTGATTTCTTTATGCATATCTAAGTTATTGATTTACAGGACGCGATAGCACTTCTACGAATGGACGATCTTTACCTCGACTCATTCGAGATTAAAGACGTAAAAACACTTCATGGCGATCATCTTAGCAGAGCAATCGGTCGGTATATCAGCACATATTATATATTACTTCGCTTATAATCGTTTCAGGACGGATAGCGGGACAGGACGGCAAAACCAAATTCACAATCGAGAACACTAGCCGGACTCGTATCGTGCTTGCCGACACGTAAATATCTGTTCTCTTAATTCGTCTTGACAGCATAATTGATGCCTTTGGCACACAGGAAAATTCACATCATGGGCTCCTTCCAAAACATCAAAATTGCACGCGATGCAATTGTTTCTTTAATCTTGGGTTCACCACCCGGAAAAGTTTATGCCGGACTTAGGACTGTCAGCAGTCGTATGAAGCAGCGGGCCCTGTAGCTTTTTTGTTGTATAGACGGATTTATCATCTTTGTTTTGCATACTTCATCATAGGAAAGTGTGATACAAAAACGTTGTGTACAAATCTATTACTGGCAATACATGTTAAGCTCAAACGTCAGCCCGTGAGCAAAATAGATAACAGGATGAGAGGCCAACGGTCAAGCAACCGTGGAAGCCAGGATAGCATATAGATTACTCTGTGTTGTCGATCTTCTTTCCTTTTTTCTTTCCTTTCGTCTTCTTCGATGCTTCGTATTGGTCCACTGCAGTCATCTTCAGCAAACTGTCAATAGATACTTCAGCAATGCGGATAAAAAGAGGGGGAAAAGCGGACACACTTGTCCCAGGCAGCGTGATCCACAGGGGGTCCATCGCCGTTCCCTACCATTACCTGAAATCCTACGCTAGGAACACCATCCACGACAACATATATCCAACCTGGTCCTGGTGGATACACGGCAGGTCTAGGTGGGCCAGTAATCTGTAGTGAATGTCCATCACTAAAGAGTGAAGAGCTCAGGTACACCAGACGGCTGTTCGCGTGAACAGCATGGGTTACAAAGCCAAGATCCATCAGTGCAACTAAGGTGCATATTATGACTGTGAGGTTGGAGGCACGAACTGAGCGGTAGCAGACTTACCTTTGATATTCGGGGCTTTGTTTGTGGAAGGCGGAAATTTGACACTCAGGGTGAGGTTCTGTCCATACAGGAGAGCCTTGGGGGGCTTGTGCACGAGCGGCCTGTTCATTTTCATGTATGGAGGACCGACCCACTCAACTCTATACTCCGTTCCATACTTCACCTCGCTCCGATCCAAGTTCGGGTTACTCCCAGCTACCATGATATCGCCATAGGGCGTGAGTGTCGCAACCGAGTGGTACATCCTCGGAATCGCACTACTTTTCATTCCCTCGGAGGAAAAGCGTCGCCCAGCTGGGGCGGTGGGATCATATAAAACTGGTGTAAGGACCGGATGGTCTGCGTTCGATTGCCCAACTTGATCGATAACGTTGCCGTAACCTGAAATTCCAGTTCTCGCGCCATTGACGATCAGAACCTCGCCAGTTGGGAGCAAGACTGCATCTGGCATGTGACGCGCCTCAGGCATCTCTTCGACCACCCACCCGGCAGCAATTCCTTGGTCGGTAAGCAGCAGGCGAGAGCACTGAGAAGATGCTGGATCTTGAGAAGATATCTCGTAACCTGGTTTCTTGTCGTCAATCGTGGAACCTCCGCACAACAAGATCTCCGCAGTGTAACCATCTTCGGGGGACAAAGGAAGGAGGAGGCCAGCAGCTGCCATAGGATACGTAACTCGGCATTCGTTAGGGATTCGCGGAAGATGCTGTTCCTGATTCGTCCGCCAGTCATATATTATGGCGTCTTGATTGGCAGCCATGAAGATCCTATCGTCTGGAAGTGAGAATACGATAGGAAAAAGGTTGGCGTTGAGGGTGCGGACGAGAAACGGTAGATGTATGGGCAGGCCAATCGAGTTGTGGATGGACTTTGGGGGCCAGTATTCGATAGTAGGGTTATTCACTGTCTCGTTATTCATCCACCCACCCTTCTTTGATCCGCCAACGATCATAGCGCTTCCGTCCGAGATTCGAATAACTGTATTATACCAACGGGGGCTAGCCATGCGGATGCGGGAGTGATTCTCGTAGATGTTGCAATGAGCGGCAGAGGCAGATGGACAAGGCTCGAATATGCGAACTGCCTGCAAGCCATCGAGGTCTCCGAAGTCTGCTGCAGACGTGTAACCGCCGACCACAGGATTACCCCCAACGTTTATCAGAGTTCCGTTGCTCAGAAAAGTCCCGCCGGCACAAAAGGAGTTGGATTCGACCTTGAGGGGCCTAACGGCATGCGTCCGGAGGTTGAACAGGGCAGCCCATGCTGGGTGCCCCCCAATCGACACGGGATTATGTTCAACTTTATCGATGATAAGAGCGTGAGTATCGGAGATCACGGTAAGCTGCATGGCAGATACGCCGGTTACGCCCTTTTGTTCCAGTGTCCATTGAGTTTGCGAAGCGAAGGACTCGATCTGTCCTGGCTGCGCCGCTGCGTTTGACAGGTCAAGGGTCAGAGGAAGGGTCATTGGAAGGGTCGTATGACCTTCCGTAACAACAAAGGCATCTATGTCGATAACCGGGCTGTCAACTCGTCCCTTCCCAAGATTTCTAACCTTGATGGTGTGTTTCCCGTACGGCAGGTTAAAAGTCCAGAAGATCCGTTGCTGTTTGCGCGACACGTTGCTCCAGGTATCGATCTCCTGCACTTTTTTCCCATCGATGAACACCGCGGCGATTCCATGACTCCTGTCCAAACCACCAAACCACTCGATACCAGTGCCCACGAACGTCATTTGGGCAGCAGCTCCTTTCTCATCGGTCCAACGCAGGGTCATCGCGACGTACATGTTATTAAAGGAGTCGAACCAAGAACCAGTGAAGTGAATGAGCGGAGATGACGAATCGTAACTTTTTGCTCCTGGCGGGACGTAATAGGGCCGGAATGGTCCTGGTGTGTCTGTCCCTGAAGGAGTCTGACCGTTCCATGCGGACTCCTTGCCCCAGGCGAATGCCCAAAGCACCGAAAACGAAAGTAGTGCAAGAATAATCATATAAGAAGACAAGGGGGTGTGATTTAGCAAAGGTAAAGAATGTGAAACGGTCAGCGGTGTCCTTGATGGATAAGTGCGACGCGACGCGATGCACTCACGTGACATTTGAAAAATAATTCGAGTAATTTACTGTCCTGCGTCCTTGCCGGGGTTGCTACTTTAACAATCTATACTATGCATGATATGTCGCAATGAAGATAATGATCAATGTTTGGATAACTGTATGTTGTGCGATGAGGCGTTCGATGAGGGCAAAGTAGCTGTGAGAATGCAAAAAGCATCCACGAAAGGTCATTGATGTCCGCTGAGTCCCCAAGAGCCCCACTTTACTATAATCCTCCATCGTTATAGGTCCAAGGTTGCTTTACTTTGCCCTTTCCCTTCCCAATCATCTCTGGCTCAGACGCAGATATGCCAAGCCCTCGAAGCAGTTCACCCGCGGAAACAGGTGCCTCCCACACACGTATCGTGTTATCGTCCGAACACGATGCAAACATGCGCTTATTGCGGGGGTTCCAGGCTACGGAATTCACGCTTCCCAAGCCGTGACCTTCCAGTACCTCTAGAAGTGTACCTGTGTCGCGATGCCAAACATAGACATTGCGATCTGGAAGTGTTTTGTGAGTACGAACTAGCAGGACGCTATGAATCGTTTATACCTTCACTCCCACTAACGACGAAGTTGCCATCGATGCCACCAAAACAACTACGGATGACATGATGACCCTGTCGTTGCCCAGTGAACTTGCGTGCAAGCCTGAATTCTTCCAAGTCCCACAGATGGATTTCCTTTGATGCATGGTCAGTGATATGGTTGGGTTTGATACAAGAAAGAGGGTAGTCACATCTGGAGCGTGATTGATTAACGCATACCGAGAATCCTCGGAAATCTTCACGCTAGTAAGTTCACCCTCCATGTGAACAGATCTGTGTGCAAAGATCGATGAGCAAATATGCTGAAACAAGCATGCTTGGAACATACAACTCAACCTGTCCCGTCTTGAGATCGTAGATGATCATTCGATTCTCTGGCGAACGCGGCACCACTGCATTGCCGTTGCCATTAGATACAATGGGTGGCGATGCGTCTCGGACGTTGGCACGAGCCAACGCTGGGGGAGGGTTGTATCCCATCCCAACAGCGACCAGGCGTCTCACGTCAGGAGTCACTGCAGCATCAGTGACACGTATGGCTATATCATTCCATGATTCCCGTAGTTCGCCCTCCATGTCCTGTTCAAGGTGAGGTGAGGCGCGATAACATAAACCTACGATAAGCATACCCATAATATGATCTTGCGATCAAGGCTACCTGACATAAACCCTGAGCCGTCGGGTAGCCATACCAAGGCAGATACCGTCTCAGCATGATTCTCGAGTGTCTTCATCAGAACTCCAGTCTACAGCGCATGAGTGTCGCAAAGCAAGACACGAGAATTTAAAGTCAACCTTTTGTGTTCCATAGCAAAATGAGGTGATCCGCAGACGTAGATAAGATAGAGTCGTCTAGTGACCAAGCCAAACAACCAAGAGGATATGGGTGATCGCGCAAGATGAATTCTGCTATACAATCACGGGATGACGGTTCTGCCTCGAGCTGTGGAGTCACAAATTAGCATGTTAAACGTTGCGAGTCAGTCCAACCAACCCCAATGCGCCAAATAATAGCAGTCTTGTCTTTACTTGCGCTTGCAAGACGAGTACCATCATGACTCCAGGCCACGTTCCACACCTCATCTGAATGGACTTCGAGGATAGTGGTTGTTATTCGAGGGAAGGATTCCTTGTCGCATGTGTGGTCACTAAATAATGAGGATGAAGATGGATCCACAGGTGAGTTATGGTAGAGGCAGCTATATCGCTGATATTCTCGCGACTGTGCGAGAAGGGTAGAAAAACGGCGTTGGGGAATCATGGTCGAAGAAGGTATATAATCTATGAGGCAAGATGTCAATAGCTGAACAAAACGCATAGGACTACAAAGAGATATGTCTATTGGGATTTCATACTGACGTTGTAGATCATCAAGAAGTTGTCGCCGTGAAATTCCCGACGCTCCATCCCAAGATGCACGTCGGCGCAGATCTTGGGGATCTGAACACATCATCAAGCTGGACAAGAGTTATCACAAATGTACAATATGGAGATATTTCAAAGAGCGCACCTAGATAATACGTGGAGTTCACCCTGTTCTGACGTGGTACTGTAAGGAGCCAGATCGTTCCGCAGCACCTGTAGCGCAGCGGTGGTTTTCCGCGCTTCGAGTAATTCAAGATACTTCTGCTTTCCGATGAGGAACCGCGCGTCCTAAAAATAGAACCGTCAAGACTGAGGAGCATGTCCGTCATACAGGAAGATAAGTATACCAGAAGAGCGTCAGCATCAGTCACCCCAAGTTCAACGAGCAAAGGTTCTGCATCAGCCCAGGCACCGCGCAGAATATGTTGCCGAAATTCCGACACCACAGGTGCTTCTAACGAGTACCCTGACTCTGCTTCGAGAGTGGCAGCAGATTCTCTGAAGGGAACGTGATAAGGGAAGAGCATGTGAGCCAAAAAAATCGCTTACATATACCCGACGTCTCTAAGACTTTGGATAACTAATCTCACGAACTCTTCTCGATCAAGATATGGGTCGTCGTAGAGGGTGGTGCCTGGCAGTGACACTCGCGGGATGGATGAACTATGCTTGGCGAGGCCATTCCCCATTGTTGGAGATCCGTTTAAAGCAGTGCCATTTGACACTGGAGCAGAGTGGCCATTCTCCTTATTTATTCCATTGGAATGACTAGCCTTGTCCAAGGTGACGCAAGACGGGCCTGCCTCTGGTACAGAATCATATGAAGAAGATAAATTGGAATGATTATCAGGCTCAGGAATTCGCATGGCGCTTGGAGTGGAGTTAGTGACGCGAAGACTATTGTTGACAGTCAGGGAGGTCGAAGTGGAGTCCAGAGTGTTTATACTATCGATTCTTTGTCGTTTGTGAGGCCTTGAAAGCTCAGTATCTGGATATAAAGGAATGCGGTATTAGTAGACATGATCTGGACTTTGAAGACCAAACGAGCCGCACCTGTTGATATAGTGGATTGCAATTCACCTACAGATTCCTCGAGCTGTGACCGATGTCTGGTAGCCGGTATCGAAGTAGTTGTATGGGCTTGTACAGCAACTGCCCTTGATTGTGTGGTAGTAGACTGGCCGTGACTCTCAACCGTTGCAGATTCCAGGCTTGGAGACGGCCCTAGGCGTGTAGGACAATTGTCCTCTGCAGTATTCAGCTGAGTAAGTGAATCAATGATGGCAAGTTGATGATTCTGTGGCTAGCTATGTTCATGCAACACCAGAAGTGCAATTGCGAAACTAGAATATTTACGATGATTTTCTGGATGATTTGGCAGTAGTTGGTAAAGGATGAATACCTGACGAAGACAAAGCTTCAGCTTGATGGGTTGAAGGGGACTTGGGAGGGCCTGTCTAGTCAGTACCATAAGTTCCTGAAATGGAAGTCCGCCGTCGCGTGTCGAAGGTTCGCACCCTTTCGCACCACGCCGCGAGCAACGTTCTGGGCACTCTGCAACGTTAATACGTTATTGCTATTAGCTGGTCCTTGCCTGTGCCCAGCCTCGTCATCATGTTTGCTTACTGCCGGGTTTTGTGGCTTATCTTTAGCTCACGAATTACTGTGAAACACGTTACATTGCCGTGTATCAGCAAATGGAAAGGATCGGAGCCAATATTTTCATATGATACGGCCCTTGCGGCCTCACTGAACTCATCTACTGTAGTCAATGGAGCTCAGGTCTGCGCGTTTGCAACGAGGTGCACACCGCAGCCCATCGCCATCTCTGATCTGTCATGTTCACGTCATTTTGTCGTCTCAGTTTATGAGGAAGAGCCAATATTATTGCACAATCTCAGTTGAATGTATGGTACTTGATAATGATTTCCCCTCAATCCGATGTGACGACCACAGAATGGTGAAAGTCGATGCTAAATGGTACGATGAATGCTAGTTTTGAATGTGACGACCACAAATAAGTAATGAATGGTGATGTGAAGACGAAGAATGCGTGCTGTGATTTCCGTAAATTTTCTGCGACTACTAGAAGTTCTGCCGTATACTTTGATGAGGTAGATATGTTACGTATGGTCGATATAGAAAAGCGAGTGACAAGCTAGTGCGGTTATTTTTTGTTTGAGTGCAATGTGACGAGAGTACGATGCAGAAGCGATAGAGTGAAGTCGATCATGTCGTAGACAGAGCCGAGGAAGTCGTTTACTCGGATCATTGGATTTGTCACGTCTGAGGTGCAAAAATATATGCGTAACAAGAAATGAATTTTGGGGGGTGCGGTTACAGAAGACCGGCATCGACATCGCGCTGGCGCTCTCGCACCCGATCTCGCAAGCCGCTCCTGCCATTCCCATAGCCTGGCGCATCACGCGAGCTTGGTCCGCCAAGCTCGTTGCGCTTGAAGCGGCCCCTGCGTTCGTGTGTCTCATCGATGGAATTAACGAAAGGTGTTTCCTCAAATTGCTGCATCGAGGACATCATCTTCGGAAGCGGTGATGAGTTGCGCCGTACACTTGGACGACCCCGAGTCAACGGAGCACAGGTCCAATTAAAGACTTGCTCGACGCTGCTGCGGCTGTCCTGACGTTCGCGAAGGCCAGGAACCAGGGTCTGCTGGCGCACACGAGAACGGGAGTTGGAGCGACTACTTGCATTGGGTTCGCGTCGCCGCCCGCGGGGCGTCGCTTCGACGACAGGGCGAATGCCAGAAATAGCCAGCAATGAAGCTAATTTTGGTGTAGGGGGGGAGGCACGATTGATTGTGTTTCCTGAACTGGTGGAAAGTGGCGGCGAGCTGCGTTGGGGGGAGCTGACCTGCAGAAGAGAGAAATATGCAGGGAGACTCGCACGATTGCGGCTCTTTTTATACTTGGAGGTAACAGTGAGCTTGTTATACTCCTGCCCTCGCTCCGAAGGTTTCTCGTGGAAGGGAACGTCGCTTATAGAGTCGTCGTCATCTTCAGCGGAGGAATGTACTTGTCCGAAACCTGAGCTAGATGTAGAAGATGTTCGACGGTGAAGAAGGGGAATGGTTGAGCGGTTATTGGTAGCCGATGGTTGGCGAGTGTAGCTAAGTCCTGAGGACTTACACGGATGTAAGAAGCCTGCGGACCGTGCGAAGCTATCACCGGATACACCTGACTCTAAACCATCTCCTTCATAGACGGCTTCGTCGTCAATACCGACAGAAGCATAGCCCTCCTCTTCAGCATCGGTGAAGAGAGACCACGAAGCTGAAGATGTGGACGAAGAGGATACAGAATACCGGCCTCGTTTCTGGAAATTACTGCTGAGCGCGGTTCCTAATGCAGATGGCATGAGCGGTGGGACTTCGCCACCGGGAGTAAAATCGATGTATGGAGACGAAAGGGCACTGCTGGCAGAAGAAATAGACGGAGAATTGTACATGTCCGAATTTTCGCATTCGTCGCTGCAGTAAGCACGACTATATTGATATAGGAAGTCAGAAGTAGGTAACTGGGCATAGGGAAGTGCATACCCATCATCGCGGAGGTGTTTGGAGCATGTTAGGCATATCTCCTCGAACATGAGGCTTAGTTGGGCAACAAAGGGTACCGTAGAGGACTAAGCTTGTTTTATGGAGAATTGGAGCACGCTGTTGAAGGCGTCGTCAGAGTGCTAGTGATGGGACTTATGAGAAAAATGGAAAGGAACAGCACGGGCTTAAATACGGGGGAGGCGGTACGATGAATAGAATATTTGAGAAATAATAAATACGAATTAGATGACTCAATTCAGACAAGACCGGGAATCCAACTTGAGTCAAAGCGTGTGATCTCACCGGAGACCCAAGGAACCACGTCACATAGCGTCACATTAGATCATTTGTCAGCAACTCTACCCATTGTTCTTACCATAGTGCACCGTCGCACGTTTGATTGCGCGACATTGAGCTGTCACCTGACACCATCACTCGTGCTTTGGTTGGGTTGGCTGGACGATTGGTGAAAGTGATGTGATACATGGCCCATATCACAGAACGCCAAGCTCTTAGGTCCTGATCTCACCCAGTAGACAGAACGTCTGCGAGTGACGTTACCACGGGTGAGATTCATGGTTCGCACGTAATAAAGTTAAGGACAGAAATACTAATTCGTCACCTGAGGATAATAACAAATGTCTCGCACAGCTCCTGCAGCATGCACCCTAAAATCGTGCTTCTTGAGGTGCACTAGCCGCCCGTCGCACAGTCACGACTGTAAGGGTGAGGACCAGATCAGTCGACGCAAGTCGTCGTCAGTGATTGGTGCCGGCGCTCAGCTCTGGACTCCGTAGAACCGTGATGAAGATTCACCCCCATTTCCACATCAGGCGTCAACCTCAGTCTGGAACCATTTGGTCACCGTCGGTCAATACAATATTGGATACACCCCGCGTCATGACCAAGAGTGTGTCACGCGGGCGTAATACTCGATGTGCTGGGCAGTACTACCTACCCACGCGTATGTATCATCATTTACCTGTTAGAGACTGTCACAGAGCCAGTTTAACATTCAGGCCTTGCTCAGCCCTCAGCCCTCAAGACTTGCAGCACGACCTTGGCATCGTGGGACACATGAAGCTCAGTTAGCGCAGCAGTCTGCTGTTATTAATAGTCGTTAATATTCTTCTAAATTTCTTCCTCGATTTTCGTTTCCCCACATTTGGATCCGAAGTGCAGTTAACGTTTGTGCGGGACCCGTGTCAACGTAAGGGAACAAAGAGAGACAAAGTTTCAGTGGCTCCAACATCCAAACGGGGCCCGTCTTCAGTTTCCTTTGTTTGTTGCGGTATATAAATACAGCCTCTCCATATCTGAACGACCGGACAAGCACGGGAAAGGTCCATGTTGGTTCATCCGACCAAAACAACGGGATCAGGGAATGGAGGACCTGTCAGGCGTGCATATTTGTGAGGAATACGCCACCAAGTGTAACACTAGAATATTCCGGCATTCTGAAAATCTTGCAAGAACCCATAATTGCTATCCAAATTGCAATCGCCAACCAAAATTATCAACTATCGCCATTGTAAGGTAATATAGGAACCGCAGGTGGAACTTCGTCGTGGTTATCACTGATCTCACGCTCCTCCTTCCTACGGGATGCTGTCGATACGGAATTACTTTCCATCTCAGAAGCGACACCTCTAATGGTGTCGGCTTCTGAAAGTAGTGAGTGATTGGCGTCATCGGGAATGGGTGGAAGTACATCCTTCTCCGCCACATCTACATCTCCGGAAGAAGATTCTACTTGTTTGAAGTCTATTATCCCGCGGGCGCGAGAACTACTTCGTGAGGGCGGCACCACGATATCAAGGGTTGGACTGCCACTTCGATGTTCTTCCACGGTGGCAGCATGGGTAGGTGCCCCTTGAGGAGGGGGTGGCGGCGGGCTAGGTGTCGGAGAAGAATTGACTGCGGGTAGTGGTTTGTCCGGCTTGACACTATTTTTCCGTGACAGCAGTCCCTTGATGCGCTCGTTGGGACTTGCTGTGGCTCGGATGTTACTGAACGCCGATTTCCGAGGCAAAGCCTTTTCCGTGACCAGATTTTTGAGCATGTTCGTGGGCGCACCAACGTTTTTCAGAACGGAAAATTTTTCGTGAAGGTAGTGCGCATCAGCGAGCATCCTGTCAAAATCGTCACGAGGCGCAAAGATAGGGCAATTATTCTAGTCACCTGTCTTTCGCTTCTTGACTTTGCAAGTCGATCTTGCTGTATTCTTCGGATAGGCGGTGATTGATCGCAGCGAACACCTGAGACATCACATACTGCAGCAGGTCACGAATGTAAGCGAACTTAGGTTAGCACGTATAACATAAGTATCACAAACCTCCACAACTGGTGCGGTCAGATACCTCGAGAGCACCTTGTGAAGTGTGACAGTCTCCTTGACGAGAAGTTCCATGTAATCATTAACACTTTCTCCTTGTTTGGGCCGATCCCAATCAACGTTCTATTTGCACTCGGTTTAGCTTTCAAGGTCCCGAGCCGCGGAGGAGATTACGGCAGAGGGCGTAAAACTTGCCTGTAAAGATTTGACATGTGCACTAGTGCGATCGCCCATAATAGAAATCAACTTGGAATGAATTTCACTCTGATGCTCTTGGAAGTCCTACATTTAGGACACGAGTGAGATTCGGTGATGACGTACGGCGGTTCCGGACGCACCCTCTTGAGTTTATCAAATTCGATTAGCATTACTGCCTGGGTTGGACTCAGGTGACGACGGAAGGTTTCTCGTACATACGGAATGAGTGCGATCATTATGGACAAGGACTGTGATGCCAGTGCTGAAGGGATGACGTTAGTGGTTCCTAAGTGTCAGGAGGGATAAACAGTGCCTACCAAGATGTTTTGCTGTGATGTTCTTCAGACCAGCTGACCGCATGGCTCCAGCGCCAAGAACAACTTGACAAGTCCTGGAGTTAAATGCCTTCAGAAACTCTATCACCCGACTCATCGTATCGATGTTTAGCATGGGCAGATTGACGACAAGTTTAAGGTAATCGAATAACAGGCCGAGGACAGCACCTGTGGCAGAAACACAGAAATACGGTCCTTCGATTCGAAGGTACTTGGATGACGGCGCGGATCCGTTCTGATTGCTTGAAAAAGGTTGGGGTGGTAACGGATTTGGAGCCGAAGTCGAGCTATCTGTCTCTCCTACGATAAGCTCAGGGGAGTCCCGGACTGCGGAATCTACTAAAACATCTGCCATGTGCTGCAGTGCTGCAGGCACTTCCGACATCGGATTCCAAAGTTCGTCTTCGACAAGTTTCGCAGATTGGCTAATTCGGGCCTGATGGAACGCTTGTAGGAAGTGCTTCGCCTACGAGTAACATATTATTATCATATCTGATTGACTTGGATAGAGGGACGTACCTGACCAAGGACCACTCCCCTCAGCCCCATGATCATCCGCCGGCATATCACTTCACATTGCACCACGAAGCCCCACGAAGCATTGAAAAAGGTAAGGAAGCCAGGTAGATCAAGTTGCGCATGCTGTTCGGAACGATATCCAATAACTATTGCCGCTAGCTTGTTCGAGAGGTCCGCAGTTGAAGATAGAATATCCAAGAGTTCTTCTTGGAATGAGATGATATCTACTGATGGTTTCGGCGCTCTGTGGGATATGAACCAGGAAGTATGGAAGTACAGTGAGCGATAAGGCGGAGAAGGAGAAACAAAATGCCATACAGCAAACTTTGTAACACTTCTATTAGTATGCCATTTTGGGCCTGGATACCCTTGATACCATTTAGAAGACTCGTATACAGCTGTGAGAGAAGCGATAGGAACTCTCCATGCTCTTTCGAACGAAGAAGATTTGCAAGTCCACTATAATGAGCATAGGACAGTCGATAGTAGTACCAAGAAAGTCAACGACCCGCTTACCTTGAGGCAGTATTAAGACATTTGGACTCCTCTTCACCCGTGTTGAAGGACGGCAGATGCTAGAGAACAATCAATGATTATGTACCATTGAAATGCCCAGCACATACATGCTTCATGATACCTTGCACTTCACTTGTCACAACTTCTCTCCATGAAATTGTGGCTTCGCGAATCCCTTTGGTACGCAAAAGGCCTTGAAGAACGGGACGCAACCTATCCTTAAAGGAGAGATTCACGTTACCGTTCAGCTCAGGTGCTCCATCCACTCGATCTAGTAAGTCAAGCTTTAGCACACTGACGAGTTCCGTGGTAAGCGAGGTCGCTATCTCCATCGTCAATGCACGAACGTGCGCAGGAAGAGAAGAGAATGCGGTTAAGGAGGACAGTGGTATTGATGGAGCCTTCCTAGTCCCTTCATTTTCTGGGGGAGGCGATTCCGGCATAGGTGGAAGAGGGGACAATCGTCCATTGGTAGAGACATGAACAAGTTCCACGCGAGCTTCCCTGCCAGAAACTGGATGCTGTACTTCAGCAGCTGCTGGATCCCAGAGTGCTTCTACGCCTTCAATGACTGTCAAAGCCTCGCCCCACTGTCCCGCCGCAACTAATCCTTTTGCAACACCAGTCATCTCCAGCACACCCCCGATTTCTTTGACACCACTACAGACAGATTTGAGATTGAGCAGTTTACATTCTGTCCTCACAATTTCTAGTCCTCGCTTGGCGCCTTTTTCATCGACCTCCTTGAGCAGTCCGCGAAGCTTCGATATCCGATCAAGACATTCTTCCGATTCGGTCTGCAAGTCTTGCAAGTTGGTTAATGCCGCAAAGAATGAAGTGGACCGAAGAGAAATCTCTCGAACGAGATGCTGTTCAATAGTATCTGCGTGATGAGAGAGCTTCTCAAGAAGAGGGAGCGAATATGAGAGTGACGAAGGGTCTGAGGAATCTTCATCTTCTTCCTGGTGTTCTATAACGGCATTGAATATCTGTGGGTCACCAAGATCAAATTGAGCATCGAAAAACACCTGAGGGACAGAGCTAAGCGGTGTCATTAGCTTTCCTGCACGAGGCATGCGTGGCGTAAGCGGAGTGTCTGTGGAACCACGAGAACTAAATGATGCGTCCGTCTGTTCTTGACCACCCCGACCAAGCTGCATATTTCGCTCGAACCTCTCCCATTCCGGCGCAATGGCTCGAAGATACGGATCGAAATCCTTGCGTTTCACGCGCGGTAAATTAGCTGGGGGCACAGCTGGGAGGGAGGAATGGGCTTTTGGAGGTGCCTGGCGTCTATGAGGATTATTGAGAACCGTTGAAATCGCTGGAAACAATGAGCATCACGCATCACACAATGGTAGCGCAGCCTACCATTGAATCCCTGCGTTGAGCTACTCCATTCCTGGGGTAAAGCACCGAGGGCAATATTGGTCGTTGATAGATTGGGTAGTTCAAGGCGAAAAGGTGTTGCGAAATAGTCACCTCCACGACCTTCAGTAGTCTCTGAAACGCTCCCTGGACCTCGAACACGAGAAGATGTATCCCAGTTTAAGCGAAATGGACGTGCAACTTGTGGTATTTCTGGTAAAGCGGGTACTGGCGTGGCTGGCCTAGAGGGACTTGACGCATAATCAGACATGTTCTAGACTTGCTTGTGTGCAAGTTCAGTATTCGGAGGCCACAGAACCCTAGACTTGTAAGAACGTCGTGGCTCAAACACGAAGATAGCCAGCTCGTCGCGTCCAATAAGGTTGCCAGCTGTTTGCCAGCCAATGTCGTCGACGCGAACGTCGGTGAGCAAGTCAAGAAATCTCATAAATCATGCCTCGGAGCCCTCGCGAACTTTGTAAGATATATGTCCCATAAATGAATACTTTAGTAGCAAAATATCTTAGCTTTGGTGGCAATCGCTTTATATTAGGTAAGGTTTGTTACAAAAATGCTTCAACGCTCTTCAACGGATAAATCGTAGCACTATATTTTTCGAGCATGGCATCGGTTTTCAGTCTTCCTGAACCGCTCCAGAGGTTCCTCAGCCAGTTCCCCCTGTACACTTACCCGTCAATTCTGGTTACCTCAAGACGTCCTTTGCAAAAGCCTACGCTATGGATTGCACCTCCTCGAACAACGGCAGTCGACCAAACCTTCAACTCCGATATTTTGAGCACAGACGTCGAGTGTCTCAAATGGCAGGCATACATCGCTTTGCGTGGGCTCACTAACATCGCTGTACGGTGGGACATCTCTCCAGAAGGTGGAATCGATGGTCGTTTGCCTTGTCTACATACTCCTGCGTTTGGAGATGCTAGCAGTGAGCTGTTAGCACCACGCTCTATCCCTGGTTGGGTGGATGGACGAGTTGGTAGTGGGAACGATCATCTCAATGGTTACAGTGATGAAACACTCAAAGACGAGAGCCACGCATGGGTCTCCTTGCTCGAAGGAATAGTACATGCTGCCTTGGTGCGTGCATCCTGTCTCATATGTAGATCATACCCTGACTGCTCTTGCTAGACTCTATCAGAACCTCCGCAACCTGCTCTCTCTCAACTCCTCCGGACAGCTACCGCTGGAGGGAGGGCATTAGCAGCCACTCTCAGCCCACCACCTGCTCCTCTGACTGGCTTGAGCTCAGTACTGCCATCATATGGAACAAACATTACACTCTCATCCGTCCAAGGACAGTATGCGGAGGCCATCGCTTCACTCTCGGAACGGCTTGGAACTGACAAATGGTTCCTTGGCTCAGAGTAAGCCACTATAATATTCGCGAATCCACCAGGTATACTCACTGACACAACACAGAAATCCCACTGCCTTGGATGCACTTGCATTCGCGTACCTACACTGTCTTTTGTATAGCATGGACAGCACGAGAATCGAGGTCACTCGACGCGTGAACCTTGTTGCCTGGGAGCAGAGAGTACGGATACAAGTAGAGGCAGCGTTCACCGTGGCCTAGTGATCTGATCCGTGGATTTAAGCACATGATATCCGTTACTACTGGCATTCAACCTCCAGAACAAAAAGATATCTAAAAGATGGTTACATCTTAACCTTTCCGTTGACGACCTTGTGACCATTGGGTTTTCCTTGAAACCTTTTCGCAAGCGCAGCTATCATCTTGGTGAACCTGAGGTTTATGAGCACAAATTAGCCCTTCAAGACAATGACAACGGAAGTCTCACCAGAACCAGTTGAGCCCTTGAAGCAAGACATTGCCACCTCCATAAATGACGAGGTATGGTGTCAAAACTTGGTCGTGCGCGCTATTCAAAGTCACAAAAAAGTCATACGACTGCATTTAAAACATTAGCGTAAAGGACACCGTGACCGAGTTCAAATAGGCACCGACCATCATTGCGCCCCAGATGCAGCGTACAAAAAGGAAGGTCGCAATGAGAACAATGCCATTGACAAACTGAAGGGCACTGCCTGTTTTTCCTGTCTTGTCCAAGAACCTACCAGCAAAGCTCGTTTACATCATTATGAGCATATCAAATTAAGACCTACCAATGGATATTCAAGAATACAGTGCTCCTGTGAACAGCATGAACAAGGAACTGGACGTCTGCTATAATACATCACTTACAACTCCCAAAACAAGAAGCGTACTGCATAGTAAGGAACAAAGGGCGTCTAAATGGGCATGCTAGTTGGTCTTTCCATGAGGCTCTGATATGATTGTATCACTCACAAATGAAAGGCCGTATATCAGAAGGCACGAAATGCCTGGGGTTAGGTCAGAAGCAAGCTTGCGAAAAAAAAACACGTTAGACACGTACCATGGAAAACGAATCCAATGTCACTAAAATGGATGATCGATTCTAAAGTGTCCCAGATGAAGTAACTGGAGTGGAGTCAAACACTATATTGGCGTTCGCTCAGAGTCGACTCACCCAGTTGCGATGGCTATTACAAACCCTGCATCATCATGCCAACCAAAGGCGCGATTTTGGTCAAGGCTTGGAAGATTGAGACAGCGCCCGGCGAGGAATATGATCAAGATAGCATGGACGAGCGATGCCACGCGTATATCCCTGTAGTTGTGAATTCTTACTTGCCCAAGAGGTGTAGTGTAGTCAGCCTCACCAGTTGTTCCTCCCTCTCTTTCCTGCTTTCCCATATGACACAGGAAAGAGCACGCCACTTACTGCGGGTGAGAAAGTATTGTGCACAGTAGTAAAGAACACGAAGGAGAGCAAGATAACATCGGCAAAGTCAGATATCTTGCCGATGCCCAGTTTTTGCGCAGCTGGCGCAGCAAATTCGCGAATTTGCAGGCGCACGTCTTGGATCATGGGACAGAAAGGTATACGTAACTGAAGGTGTGAATCAACCGTAGAGGCGATTGAATTTGTAGTCTGCCCTTCCTAAAATTATTATGCGAACAACGGAACGGTTTCAGAGATGGGCGCTGGCACTGGCAGGAATAGATGCAGCAGGATTTCAGGAAGAGACATCTGTTGTTTATCACGAAACACAGAAACTAGGATATGAGAACAAACTGACAGCACAAGACTCTGCACAAAGAACTTAGGTTGATCGAAAGCTATTTCAAATTGTTCACTATGCAGGTCCTGGCTCGGAATAATATGATAGTAAATGGCTTCATTGTCAAAGATCTCTTCCCCAAGACATATATATCACATAGATGCACTTCCAACCGAGACAAAAACCGATAAAAACAAATAAAACATGGAGCCGTGGCTATGCAAAAAATGAAAGAATGAACCATGCAAAGTGACATGCTCAAGATGGATAAAAAGACCTTGGAATGAATCGAAGCAGCGAAGGATTTGCAGTTCCAAGCAATATGTATACGACTGGAGTGTAAGAATGTGCAAGCCATGAAGCATCGTCCATCTGGTTTTGGAAAGTCACGATGACAAGGAGATGTAGGATATGTGTAACGAGCGTGGGCAATTTGAGTGTGCGTAGGATGCGTGGAGGTGTCGCGCAGGAAAGGATGTCTGGAGTCTCCTTCGGTCTCTCCATAGCCAGAAAATGAAAGGGGGTATGTCACGGTATGGGGTATAAGGAGTAACATATCACATCACGATACAGGTGCAACCTGTTTGCGGCGGTGCGTACGGGTCCTCACCCTTTCCAACGGGTCCCCACACAGAAGGTACCTGAAGATACGTTGTATGAGCATAAATCACATAGGCACACGGAACGAAATTGTAGAGCAAGCGAAGGCGCTGAAAGCACCAGCAGTACCAACGCACCAGGTGGTCTTTTGTGGTCTTGCAGTAACGAATCAAACTGTAAGACGGAGACCGAGGGTAAGATCTCATGTGCCTGACCATGGTGGGAAGAAAATAGGATGGTACCTTGCGCTAGCTTCGCTCACTCTCATTCGCGGTCGCGCGAGATCCTCTCGCAGTCGTTGGTTGTGCTCTGTGAGCCTGCGAAGCTTTAGCTCCGACATAGATTGCTTATGTGGACGAGCGTTCATAGTGAAATAGTGCGGAAATGAGAACAAAGATGTTAGCGAAACTCAGGAAATCTGAGAGAAGGGAACCTAGTATGCGACTGCGACGACAGATGGCTTATAAGCAAAGAAATTAGTGGACTTGAAATGAAAAACAACGCACCTGCCCACCGGGCCAAGATGTACGGGAGAGAAACGAAGAACGATCAACGGTGGGACATACCGTGTCGGAGTTCCAATCCATAGGCGTTGCAGTGCAATCAGAACTTGAAACCTTCTTACAGTTTCAAAGTATAGCACTCATCATGGTACGCCTTTCGTCACCGTTGACAAGCGATAGGAAGTCAATGCCGAACATCCGAATGCGGTCCACTGTGTCGAAAGCGCTCAAGTCATGTCAGATGCCATCTACACGTTCGGCCTTCAGGGACGTTACTGACAGCAAGACTGCAATGATTAATACAGACAGACCACGCGTAATGGCCCGTAATAGACTTGTTTCACCCTCCCAGAGGATTCGGAATCGGCATAAATGCACCTGCGAACCTTATTACCAGTCTCCTAGATCAGAAGAACCCCCCGGCTACACTGAATATCGCGAAGACGACGAATTTACCGACGTGGAAGACGCCATTCAAGGACACCAGAATCACGGTGACGAAGATGGTTCCTCGGACTCTGACTGGGACGAACATGCGACTCTAATTGCTCTCTTAGACGACGGGTATTCATAAGCTTCAGGGATTGCTTCGCTGCTCATCATGATCTCAGGGAGGCTTCTGAATTTGCTGATGGCGTAGCTATCATTGATCGACTCTCACCAGCATTCCTCACTCATCGCCGAGAAGCAACAGAACAGTTCAGGGAGACTCTCGTTCCGGTGGTCACTCGAGTAGGAGAGGCTCACAAGTCCCTTTCGCATGACAACAATCCGACTTTGCTCCGTGGAGTCGCCATATTTGACAGAAGCTCGAAAGCCCTCGAAGATGCTGCAAGGCGTGAACACGATCAAGTGGTTCGGGCGTTTGCTAGAGTGAAAGTTAGTTTGCGAAAGCTGTCTTTATCTCGTCCAATTCAGCAATGGCTTTCCAGGAAACGCTTGAAATTTTTTCTCTTCAGCTCCAAGATGTATGCGCTGAAAGTGACAAGCTCTTCGATAGTTATGAAAAGGCCATCAACGAACATGGTATTTTATCTCAGACTTCTTGAATTATGAGCCTGACCACAGAATGGTCATTCCACGCAGTCCAACGACTTGGAGATTATTCGAAATCGGTGCCCGGGGACGTCGAGAAACTTATATACAAACTTGACCAGACAACGAAGTCTGTCGCAGCCGAAGATCATGCAAAAGCCAAGGAGAAACTCCTGCGAGGCATCTTGGACAGATACTGAGTGCAATTTACCTTCTACCGCATGTCATGTACCTTGCCCGGACTTCCGTCATGTCACTTTACTGATTCTGTTCTCCATACAGCGTGTTCTTGCCAGTGGATTCATCGCGGAATTTTCGTATGACTTACGTTGTTATTTAAATGCCAATTCTTGCAGCTGTTATCCTACCGTTACTGGTTATAATTCATTGAGGTTCAGATTGTGACTGAATTGCACTAAAAAGCGCTGGCGCATTAATTGCCTGAGCCCTCAGTACTTCAGTCTACTAGGAACTGAAGTAAATCAGATGTACTTTTCTAAGATACGTTTCTTGATAGTTCTGCCCAGTCACCGACTCGCTGTTCAACTTCGTTATCCCAATGTCCCCATGCGGCTTTGCCAGATCTCTAGAAGCTTGATTCAAGACTAGCTAGTGAATTGGGCTGGTTAGGAGGGAACCCTAGAAAAGAATTTTATGAACAAAATACAATTGTCCAAATTTGGACGTTGTCATTTCAAAGTAGTCAAACCGGGTAATTGTACCGTTGCAGACTTGTCTCCCCACCGTGATCACCACACTATAGTATTACTACCGTCTAATCCTGTGGTACCTGACTTCTGTGTGACACGACACGCGACAAGTACAGTTATACGGGCAGTTTATACAAAACTGGTGGGTACTTTGGTCCTCAACAACTGACCACACTCTCATATCTCATAGTTTTTGCTAATCAGGGACTTTCACCATACACGAATACCATAAGCATGAGCTCTCGAGGCGGAAGGCAGTCAATGTCAGAGCTACGGTATCGTCGGCTACTGGAGCACAACCAGCGCCTTCGAGAAGACTTGGCAAGGCCAAGAATCCGGGTTAGTGAAGCAGCCGCCAGGTGAGTTCCATTCGTTTGTCTTATTAAAAACCAGGCTGAGTTGTTCATAGTTTAATTCGCTACTGCAAGACGACGAAAGACCACCTCGTATGTTTTCTTCATTGTACAAGTTTTGTGTTGAACGTATGACGAATGAAATTCACCCAGGTTCCGTCCGTGTGGGGTCCGGTCACCAAGGCAGACGATGTGTACGGCCAACAAAAGGCTGGAGGCGGTTGTTGTTCGATACAATAGCCTGGACGGTTCTGCGAATCTTCGTTCGCCCACTTGCCCGTCTATATGTTAGCGCCCAATACAGTTCTCGTTTATACCGCTGCATTACGATGTGGACTCCACTACTTCACTGCCCCCAATAGTTTGTTTTCATCTCCTACGTGTACCTATATTCAGCCTTTCATTAACTCGTTACAAACTCTACACTGCTTTCAATGTTTTGATCCATTTTTTTGGAACAGAGGGTTTCGAACATGTATAATCATGTTCATCATGTAAGGATGCTACCTGTCTACAACTTGGCTATGAATTGGCGAATGCCACTTTCATTCAGGGCTCCAACAAACTGATCAACCTTTTGGCCATCCTTGAATGCTATGACTGTTGGCAGCGCCCGCACCTGGAGTTGATGACGTGAATGAGAGCTGCTCAAGCTCATGTCGACGTATGCGTACCTGGTATCTTAGTGCTAGGTCAAACTCCGAGTCTGTGTCCACTGTGACCAAATCAAGCGAACGGCCGCTACCAGTTTTCACTGTCTCGTCACCGGTCAATTTTTCAAGCAGGGGCGAAATCATCTTGCAAGGGTTGCACCACCTATGATATGCAGCCGTTAATATATGTCTAAACGCCTATTACACCCGAAGCTACGCACTCTGCATAAAAATCAACCAAGACGGCTTTGTCACTCGCAGATGAGTTTAGAGCGACTTTTTCAAAAGTCTAGAAAATTCAGGTGTGCATGTAGCGCTTGTGGTTATGTTTGACCAAGCTAGTGCTATGATACGGACAGGAAAGGGTGCTTGCCTTTTCATCGGCATTCAAGTAGTGCTCCTGGCACTTCATGGATCCATGAAATTGACGCAGGCTAACCGCAGACCTCAAACCATGACCCGCCGTCGACGCAAAGGGCAGCCGTGTCGAAGCTTTGAAAGTGACGGATAACATTGGGGCAACGGAGCGTCACGGTTAAGGACGCCATATTTAATAAGACAATTCGGAATCCAGTCCCACGGTGACCGCGTTGTTTCCTAGCTCAGCACCAGGTTTGCATTCAATGGTCCGATAAATCCACGGCTGCGCTGGCGACACCGTGTAGCTATAGTGTAGTAGCAGCAGACAGAACTACTACTTGTTGATACTACGAAGGATGCTTCAAAATCCTGTGCAATCTCGACAGCAGTGCCAACCTCATCACGAGTGTGCATGTGAAGGGGTCGACTTCCCAGCTTCCGTGGCTTTCATGGTGTTGTGACGTCGAAGATTTGCACGCATTTTTCCGAGTGTTTCGAATGTGTCGACTGAGGATATATTACACGCCGCACAGATTGTGTTGTGCCGAGATCAGAGAACTCGGAATGTGCGCTGTATTTCACGTGCATGCCCTACTACAATTGATCAGAGGACCTGAGGTTCTCACAGCAAAGACCTTGAGTGGGCGAATTTCGGACTTGATCGGAAGATTTTTTACCATGAAATTGATGAAAGGGCCTCGGACCGTCTGCTTGACTAGCACCCATCTTACTTTGTGGAGTCATCGGTCGGTTTTTGTGCTCTATTGAATTGACCATCTCATAATGATATCTAAATGATATCTCCGTGAGTCTCAGATACTCTAGAGTTCTACCAAGTTTTGCCGCCGTAGGCCAAGCACAACCAGTTTGCTCCAATCACGCATCGCCCAGTGTGCTTTTGCGAACAGGCGAGCCGTAATGATGTAATGGTAGTAATATTCGATTGGCACTAAGTCCAAATGCTTATATATTATATAATGTACATATGATAATTAAATTAGTAAATAAAATTCATTCAAAGATAATCTGCATTAATCTGCTCAACTTTGCATTATCTACCATGCCGGTCCGCTCACTCCCTCCCCCGACCAAAAGACGCAGGACGGCTATTGAATCCACTTCGGTCAAGTCTCTGGAAGCTCAGCTAACATCCGCCGTCACAGAAAATGGCTCTCTTAACCCACTCGTGGACCTGCTCATACTGGCATATGGCTTGTCAGATGCGAGGGAAATGTCCAAAGCTGTCTATAGCATTTATCGCGTGTTTATCTTGATAATATCTCGTGGGATGCTAGTCCACGGAGGTGACAATGCTGCCAAGCTTGTCCGCAAGTGGATATGGGAGAAGTTAGATTCCTACGTTGAACTGCTTATTGGCTTACTGCAAGACGAAGAGCCTGCGCTGAGGGTACGTGTCACATTATTGGTTGTGCTTTGTATTCTCACATTGGTATTAGAAATCCTCGCTGGAGATACTTTTTTCACTTTTGAAGCATCTCTCAACCTCCCTAACAAAGTCTTCCTCGACCGCACAACCGCAATTTCACCTTGCGCACTTCAAACAAATAGTCCACGGGCTTCTATTATGCCCTCCATCCCCTCGGTCGAATGAGAGCAGTAAGCATAGTTCAAAGACGATGCTGGATGTGCGAGAGAACTTCGTAGAGGTATGGTTCAGCATCTACGATGATATCCGATGGTGTTTTTTGCGAGAAGCAACGTAAGGCCCAATGCAAAATCCATATGCAGTGCTTAAATTTGCCTTTAGAATTGTGCTGTCGAAATATTCATCTACAGAGTACCCTCACCTACTCGATAATCTACTCTCCGTTTTGGAAAAGTTGTCAACATTTCCAACGGATCCGTCAGAGCTTAACTCGTGGTGGGTGGAAGAGCTCGGCGTAAAACCCCAAAAAAACAAAAGTGCCAAGGGAGATGCTGAAGAAGACGATGTCACAGAGTCAGTGGATGGAAACGACGAGGATGACTGGCGCAAATTTTTCGATGAGGATTCGGATGCGAAAGATGCGAAAAGAAGCGGTGTCAAAGCCCGGGCTCACACCCTGACATTCCACCAGTCTCTTTACTCCCTTCAAGCTCATCGTGCTGTATTCACGCGAACATGGCTGAACTTCCTGCCCCAGCTGTCATCTATCTCTACATCGTCCAATCGAGCGCTGACAACAAGAGCATTGAATATAATGCATCGTGGTGTCTTGCCACACCTCACTAGACCCGTGCTTGTCATGGACTGGATAAGTGCATGCGTGGATCTTGGTGAGGAAACATTCCTGGTATTAACTATAATGTATTAAAGCATTCTGCTAGGAGAAACAGTTGGACTGCTGGCACTTAACGCTTTATTCACCTTAATGCGAGACTATAATCTGTAAGAGCAAATCTTCAAATGCCACACCTTATGTCTCACCCACCTCCACGTTGCAGAGATTACCCTTCATTTTTCACCCGATTATACGCATTCCTGCATCGTGATGTTCTACACTTGAAACATCGTGCTCGATTTTTCCGTTTAACCGAGCTATTTTTGAGTTCTACGTAAGATCTATCTCTGCAATTTCCACTTGTTGTTGCTGAGACAGCCCAGGCATTTGCCTGCAACTTTATTGGCGTCGTTCGTCAAGAGGTTGTCCAGGCTATCATTGAATGCTCCACCAGCAGCTATCATCATGGTTGTTCCTTTCACGTATAACATTCTCAAGCGACATCCAGCCCTCATGGTAATGATACACAATAATTCTGGCACCGATGCCGGTATGCATTCAGCTCCTTGGCCACCATTTAACTAATCACGATGTCAGACCCGTTCATCACCGATGAGCCAAATCCAAACTCCACCAACGCACTCGACTCCTCGTTATGGGAGCTCCACTCTCATATTCATCACTATGATTCTGCAGTGTCAACCATGGCCCGCATTTTTTCAGAGGCTTTTACCAAGCCTGGTTATTCAATGGAGGATTTTCTCGATCACACGTACGGAACGGTAAGAGAATTTCCTTTATACTCTTGTGCACGCGCTTACTATAACAATGTTGAAGCTAATTGAAACCGAGGTTGGACGTAAAATAAAAAAGGAACCTGCGTTAGCTATGGAGCTAAGAAAAGATTTATTTCCCATGGCAGGTGCAGCGAATACAGACGACGGTTCGGCTGGTAGAGATGCGATTAACGAGCTGTGGGTGTTTGGATAAATAAATATACTGTAGTACAGCCAATACTCTAGCTTGGAAATGAGGTAGCGGCATCGACTATGATGCCCATAAGCAATTGTCCTCAGGCGTGAGT
This sequence comes from Suillus americanus, assembly GCA_016695465.1. Taxonomy (NCBI): domain Eukaryota; kingdom Fungi; phylum Basidiomycota; class Agaricomycetes; order Boletales; family Suillaceae; genus Suillus; species Suillus americanus. Next base: position 611,860 of record MU177899.1, read on the forward strand.
CCATGATATGTAAATAGGATCAAACATACCAGTATTGATTCCGTCTGACGTTGAGCTTGGGCTAAGGTCTGCTAAGGTCGAGCGGCATCCACTTTCACCAGCTGCAGATAGATAGATGGATTCGATCAGAGTTTCAAAGGTGCGCTGCACGCGAAACGCGCGATTGATATGCTCAACAGTGCATGTGCAGGTGGAAAAGGTGTTATGTGGCAAGTGCGGCGGGGCTCATTATGGATCACTCCACCTCACTGCCCATCACCTTATCTTTCGTTATGATGATTCTGAGAAAGAGGAGATGTGGGCGAGTTCTACATTCCGGTTTACGGCGTGCTGCACTTGATAACCCGCACTGCAGGTACCTTACCCGCTGATATCTCTTGTATTGAAGCTCCCGCAAACCTTGCATGGACAGAGCCCGTTAACGTTTCACACTCGCATGTTTGAAACATTTTCGCTGTCCTTTGAGAAGGAACGGGACGCTATAGATGTATTCGAAAGTGTCAAAGAGCTAACCGTGTGCAGTGAGCACTCAATCCCTCGATCTAAGTCGCATCAATTGTTAACATTTATTAGCCTCTGTCAACCAGCTGTATGCATTCTTCTACACCCCTAACCCGCCCTTTGATGCTACGGGTGGATGGTACCTTTACTCTCCAAGAGAAGAATTCGGCCGTATGGGCGTTGGAACTCGTACAAAGGCTTGGCGTTTCACTGACCTCAACAAGGACTATGCGGTAAGTATCGGGGATCCCTGCTGAATCATCCAGTGTCTGAAATCAATTCAAAGTTCTCGCCTACATACCCGTCACGGCTGGTAGTTCCATCTCGCATCAGCGACTCAACGTTGCGATACGCTTCCAAATACCGCAGCAAATGTCGGATACCTGCGCTGACCTACTTGCACTGGGCAAACTTTGTTAGTATTAGGGCATCTGAGACAAAGTACACTGTTAAATCTATCCGATTCAGGGCAGCATCACAAGATCAAGCCAGCCGATGGTGGGCATCAAGCAGAACCGCTCACTGCAAGATGAGAAGCTCGTTGAAGCTGTGTTTCAGTCTCATCATTTCTCCGAATTACGCCCATCTGGGCCGGTTTATGGTGCCACTAGCACAAATTTGATAGTTGATGCACGGCCGACTGCCAATGCCGTGGCTAACACAGCCAAAGGCGCAGGCACCGAAAACATGGATAACTACAAGGACGCCAAGAAGGTATATTCGGGCATAGACCACATACATACCATGCGCGAAGCCCTTGCCAAGGTGGTGGATGTATTGCGCGAGGCGGACAACGTTGCTGCGAGCGTTACCGGCAGCCTGCCTGGAGAAGCACAACAACTTGTGGTAGTCGACCGGCAGGCGCTACGTCGCTCTGGATGGCTCAGACACATGTCGAATATAATGGAGGGCGCAGCTCTCATTGTTCGAAACATTCACATCAATTCGTCACATGTCCTCGTCCATTGTTCAGATGGCTGGGATCGAACGTCCCAGTTATCTGCTTTAGCCCAGCTGTGTTTGGATCCATATTACCGCACCATCCGAGGTTTCCAGATACTCATCGAGAAAGATTGGGTGTCCTTTGGGCACAAATTTCTTGATCGATGCGGGCACCTCTCCTCCGACAAATTCTTTACCTCGTTACCGGAAACTGGGGGGACAAGTAGCAGCGCCGATGCGGCGCAGGCCTTCTTGCTTTCTGTCCAGAATCGATTTACGTCCCAGAGCCACCTGAAGGAGACGAGCCCATGTTTTCACCAATTCCTAGAATGCGTTCGTCAGCTGCAGCGGCAGTACCCCTCTCGCTTTGAGTTTAATGAACGCTTCCTTCGCCAACTGCTATATCACCTCTATTCGTGCCAATTCGGCAACTTCTTATACAATTGTGAACGAGAACGACGAGCTGGTGAAGATGGCGTTGTTCCCTCAGAGCGGACAACTTCTATTTGGGACTTTTTCAACTCGACATCAGAGCTGGAGAAGAACAAGAATGACACATACGATCCCTCTTTGGATGATCCCTCCAGTAGGGATCCTTCAGCTGACATGGGTGTTCTTTATCCGAATGCCAAGGATATTCGTTTTTGGCATGAGCTTTATGGCAGGACTGAGGAGGAGATGAATGGGAGGATAGTTGTTTCTCAGACGAAGGAGGGTCCAGAATTTACATCCCCGATCGATTCCCTGGAGGATGATCCTGTCAATCCAATCAGCGTTCCTGCGGGAATACCGCTTCCACCGTCACCTGCCAGAACGCCAAACCTTCCGAATCCTTCTATCGTGTCATCCAACGCTGGGAATGCGTCTGAAGCACTGACTGCAGGCTTTCGTGGACTATGGTCTTCGTTACCAGACATTCCCCAGAGAACAAACGCAGATAGCATTACAGCTCCGTCCCCCACATCACTGCGGCCTTCTGGCCCTCCCCTTCGACCATCATCTCCAGGGAGTAATTCCTCACCTCCGGCTCGCTCTCGGACTGCGAATTCCACGGATACATATTACAACACCGGAGTGAGATCAGTGTGGGGGAAATTATCCTCGAATGCTACCGCGGCATTCTCAGCGATGCAAGACGCTTATGATGGAGTCGCAAAGGACTTCAAGGCGTTACCGAGACCATCAGGAGATAACGAAGATGGCCAAGGAAAAATATCCGAACTCCAGCCTCGTGAGCGCCTTGGAGACGGAGAGCACTCTTATCGTGTAACCAGCCAGTCACATTCTGTCGGCTCAACGTACAACCCTTGGGATAATGCAAAACCCCACAAGGCTGTACATAACATTCCCTCTGATAATCCTTGGAGTACTACTAGGTCAAGGTCGCCTAGACAGGGTTCTTTGTCACAAGATCTCTTCGATGGGAACAAACCATTACCACTTGACCCAACAGTCGCACATCCGCCTCGTCGCCTAGAGTCCGGAGATTCTTCAGGATTCCGAATATCTGGGCAGAGCCACGATGTCGGCGTACCCTATCTCACGGTTGGACCTGATGAGAGTTTTGTTTTAGAGCAAGAAGATCAACCTCCCTCGACAAATATAGATCCTCTTGGTGTAGGATTTTTGTAATAAGTATAATTAATTCACTTGGCTGTCAGCTACTGTCAGTCTAAGGACCCACGCTACGCATATTGTGAGGCTCAATTGAACTTTTTCCCTTCATCAGATTGCCACGTCTGAGCCTGCTATCTAAGGCTATCTATCGTGTTTTTGAGGACGTAACTCTGTTGTAAGAGGATGGCAGGAGGATGGCGTGATTAATACCCAGCTTATATAAGCCATATATTGAACCTTTAATTGTTTTGCGCAAACGTTTGGTCTCACATCTCCTTCCTCCTTCCCAACTCTTTCCTCGTTCTTTGTCCAACGTCTTTTGTCTCATCATGGTCGCTAACGGTCACTCGCGTCCTGCTCTTGCACCCGGGCATTTATTGTTCACCTCTGAGTCTGTAGGTGAAGGTCATCCCGGTTAGTTTCATCGTGGTCAAAGCTTTGCAAAGAAACTAATCTGTAACAGATAAGATTTGCGACCAGGTTTCGGATGCTATTGTGAGTACCCACTTGATATCAATCATTGCGGAAAACAATCTAATCAGTTTCGCAGCTCGATGCTTGCCTTGAGCAAGACCCTTGGTCAAAGGTCGCTTGTGAAACTGCATCGAAGACCGGCATGATCATGGTCTTTGGAGAGATCACCACTAAAGCTCAGCTCGACTACCAAAAAATCATCCGTAACACAATCAAACAAATTGGTTACGATGATTCTTCCAAGGGATTCGACTACAAGACTTGCAACATTCTTGTTGCCATTGAGCAGCAGTCTCCTGATATCGCTCAGGGTCTGGACCACGGATCTCTGGAAGACCACGGTGCTGGTGACCAGGGTATCATGTTCGGTTATGCTACCGATGAGACTCCGGAATTTATGCCTTTGACCATCATGCTTGCGCACAAGCTCAACCGTGCCATGGCCGATGCTCGCCGATCAGGTCTTCTGCCCTGGTTGCGCCCTGACTCAAAGACTCAAGTCACTGTTGAGTACAAGAACGATGGTGGTGTGATGATTCCCCTGCGTGTGGACACGGTCGTTATTTCGACCCAGCACGCAGAGGAAATCTCCACCGAGGAGCTTCGCAAGGAAATTTTGAGCAAGATCGTCGCGCAGGTCATCCCCGCCAACCTTCTCGACGACCGCATCGTCTACCACGTACGTGAATTTTTACTTTCCAGTGATGCTTGCAACTCACAAGTTGAATTAGATTCAACCGTCTGGCCGCTTCGTCATTGGTGGCCCTCAGGGTGATGCCGGTCTGACTGGCCGCAAAATTATTGTAGACACCTATGGTGGTTGGGGTGCACACGGTGGAGGAGCCTTCTCAGGCAAGGACTTCTCCAAGGTTGACCGTTCTGCAGCGTACACTGCTCGTTGGATTGGTATGTTCATTTGTCTTAGATCAATTGTACGGTGTTTGAAATCTCGCACAGCCAAGTCTCTCGTTGCTGCTGGCCTCGCTCGCCGCTGCCTTGTTCAGCTCTCATACGCTATTGGTGTTGCCGAACCCTTGTCTATCTACGTCGACACTTACGGAACTGGCAAGAAGACGAACGAGCAGCTCGTTGACATCATCAACAAGAACTGGGATCTCCGTCCTGGTGTCATGGGTAAGTCCTTCCTCTGCCTGGAGAAGGACAAATGACCAATGTTTTCTAGTGCGCGAACTTGACCTCCAGAAACCCCACTACTTGAGGACCGCGTCTTACGGCCACTTCGGTATGTTCTTGACGTCATTGGGGGTATTGCAGAAACTGATCCTATACAGGTAACCCCGCATACACCTGGGAGAAACCCAAACAGCTTAAGCTGTAACCACTCTTTTGTCTCACTGGGTCCAATATTTCTCCATCTAGCATAGGAAGTTCATCCTTCCCTAATTTATCATCCATCATAGCACGCACCTTTTCTGTAGACTATTGCACACCATCGCTTTCTACTCCGCAGCCAATACGCTGCCTATTATCACGACCACTGCCCGTGACTCTGCCAGGATTCCAATGACGTTGCATGTTGATGCCCCCTACCTATATCCACTATATCACCTCGTAGTACCGAAGAATACAATCGCGTTCAACCGCGTATTTTTCAGTGATTTTAGGAGTGATTGTTGAAGTTACTATGCAAATTCTCGAAATATCTCTGGGTCAAACTTTCAACGTTGCGACAAGTCGCCCGAAAGCACTAATATATTAGTGATAAAGTTACAAGCGGTGTCAGGTCCCAGGCCAGGATCAAAAATTGTGACGCACGTGCGTGGTTCGTACATATACGGACCAAGGTCAGATTATCAAGGAAAAGATTATCACGGCAAAGTGGTGAAACACCATGCCAGTTTTTCTTCAGGCAAATTTTGGTCTGTAACCAATAGTACCTGCACGTTTATCACGCAAACGGGCATCGGATTCCCCCCAGCTCTCACGTTTTCTTTCATTTCACCCCTGCAACGCGAGTAAGTTCGCTTCTTGATCGTCCAAGTGCTAGATCCTCTGACGGATTTCCGATTTAGTGTGCGGTATTTTAGGGCTGCTGCTTCATGATCCATCGGTGGATGCAGCACCAGACATATGCGAAGGTCTCTCTTTGCTGCAGCACAGGGGACAGGATGCGTGTGGCATTGTGACTTGTGGCCCAAAGGGCCGATTCTTTCAATGCAAAGCCAACGGTATGGTTCGCGATGTCTTCGATGAGAAGGCCATTTCAAAACTGATTGGAGGTATGGGTGTTGGTCATGGTAAGCCCTCGGGAGAAACTGGTCACGCCCACAATTATCTGATATAATCCTTTGCAGTTCGTTATCCAACTGCTGGGAGTTCGAACCACGCTGAAGCTCAACCGTTCTACGTTAACTCACCATATGGTATTGTATTTGCGCATGTGAGTTTGTTTTCGAGACTTGTCGCTCAAGACTGAACGTGATTAGAATGGGAACCTCATAGATAGTCCTTCACTTCTGCAATATATGGACGCCACCGCACATAGACATATAAATACTTCGTCCGATTCCGAACTCCTGCTCAACCTTTTTGCCAACAATCTCCAGCAGACTGGCAAATTTCGCATAAACGAAGACGACATCTTCAATGCCATTGGAGGCCTTATGAAGCAATGCACAGGAGCATACGCATGTGTTGCAATGCTTGCTGGCTTCGGGATCATTGCGTTCAGAGATCCGAATGGCATTCGACCCGTTGGAGTGGCTTCCAGACGTAGCAACTCTGGAAAAGACTACCTTTTTGCCAGCGAGAGTATTGTTGCTGATGCTCTCGGGTTTAGTGAATGGGAGGATGTGAAACCTGGTCAGTCCTTATTTCTACCGTTAGCCGCAGTCACTGACATTAGTTACTGGTAGGCGAAGCAGTGATCATCACTCGGTCAGGAGTTTCAAGGAAACGTGTTGCAGAGCATGCGACCTTCGCACCCGATATATTCGAATTTGTCTACTTCGCTCGCCCCGATTCAGTGCTTGACGGTATCAGTGTCTACCGCAGTCGAATGGCTATGGGCGATGCGCTTGCGGTCGAAGTTGACAAAGTTTTGAAGGAACGCGGCATCACAGTGGATGTCGTCATTCCCGTCAGTGGTCCCCTTCGTTCCACGATTTTTTCTAATGTGTCTACAGGTTCCTGACACATCTCGTGTTGCAGCTTTGAATCTTGCTCAGAAGCTCAACTTGCCCTACCGAGAGGGCTTCATCAAAAACCGCTATGTTGGTAGGACATTCATTATGCCAGGTCAGCAAATAAGGTCAGATATATTTGTTTTCATCAATCCACAATATTGATGGTGTTTTTCAAAGACGAAAAAATGTCAGACGGAAACTGAATGCTATGGCCTTGGAGTTTTCTGGGAAGAATGTTCTCCTTGTTGATGGTAAGTTGTGGATCGACTGAGTAATCTTCAGGTCTTACATTGACATATGGCTTCAGATTCTATCGTTCGTGGCACAACCTCAAAAGAGATTATCCAGATGGCGAAGGATGTTGGCGCAAAGAAGGTCATCGTCGCAAGCTGTGCTCCACCCATAAGGTAATTCCTTTTATCAACCACCGTCGTATCACTGACGAACATTTGCTAGGTATTCTAATGTCTATGGTATTGATATGCCTTCAAGGACAGAACTTGTTGCATACGGGCGCACCACCCAGGAAATAGCTGAGGCCATTGGTGCAGACCTTGTCGTGTTCCAGACTCTCCCCGATCTCGTCGCATCTGTGCGACAATTCAACCCGTCCATTCCAACTTTCGATTGCTCCGTATTCACAGGGGAATATGTCACTGGTGGTGTCAGCGAAGAGTATTTACATCAACTGGAATCGCTACGCGCAGACAATGTCAAAAACAAGTTGGCCGCAAACGCATTGGAAAGGAAAGGTGAGGGCAGTATGGTCAATGGATTCCACGACCGGGAGACTATGGTGGCGTCTAGCGGTCCAATCAATCGCGCGGATGACACAGTTGGATTGCACAACACCTGGAATGTCAGCTGATATCCAGTTGCTTTCTTGCGTAGACACCAAGTGGAACCTCTATCATTATCCGCTATTCCGTCACTGAGAGGAGTAACTCGCTAAGTATCGCTAAAGTAGAGTGTGTTGGAGTTAGAGGATATGTATCTAATAGATACTAATTTACATATAGATAGCGTGTATGGCAATGACGGAAAAACTGCGCACACACGATATTAAAGTGCCATGCGACAAGCTCGCTCACTAGACAAATGCAAAGGAAAATGATCTCGCAGAACGTTCAGGCAGTGTATCAGGAATCAGGAAGCAAGGCACGATGGAACAAGACGAGCTGAAGATAATGGTTCCAGAAACAGAAGGCCATGGAACCATATCATACCGTTTAGCATCGTCTCCCAGACTGCTTATAGTTGGACTGATAATATAAGTCTCAGAGGATGATATTCAATAGCTTCTACACGCACAATCTGTAGGCACTGAACACGACGATCTTGTCAGCACGACAACACAGGGAACTCGCCACGCTGGCAACATGTGGCCGACGTAGGCAAACGACGAGACTGGCCCTTGGCCTCGGTTGACATCAGAGGCAGTCAAAGTAGCGAGAAAGGAAGTCTTCCAGACAGAAGATCAAGGTTTTGCGTCAAGTTCATAGTATATCTTCTTGTCCCAAGTGCAAACCGCTCTGGGGCCTCACATGTTTGGTGAGGATACCGATTTCGGGTAGCCGCCCGCCTTCGATTTGCGGGGGTAATGTACATGGTACAAGGAACATGCCCGCCATTTTGAGTGCTTATTAAATGGCGGAACTCTTCGTTATCAAGGGTGTGATCAACAAAAGCAACGTAGCCACGCCTGGACGCATTCGTGCCAATTGTGGCACGAAACTGCGATCACGTGGAGGCCGCAGTACTAGGGTGATATTCAGCTCACATACAGAGGAAGAACTGAGATCCATGACCATGAGGTAGTACGATGGACAGGACAGAGACAGAACCTGTTTCATTCATCCTCGTCTGACAGCTGGTCTTCGACATCCAATGCTTTCTCTTGCGCGTTCATTGCCCCTAGAATGTCGTCCGACTGCCCTTTTTGAGAAGCAAGTCTCTGCCCTATTGAGATAGTGTGAGTGATTGAAAAAGACAGGGCGAAATATCAAACTGACGGATGAGAGTATGAACAGCTTCTTGAGTCTTTCGCTCTAGTTTAGCAAGTTTCTTTTCCATTTCACGCTTCAAGTCCCAGTTTGGCCGTTTTGGGGCGATGTTGAATACGTCCTGGAGAATATGAACAGCGGGAATAAACTGTAGTATGAATCGGCATACAAGTTCTTGGGCACGCTGCCTTTCATCCTCAGCAATAATCCTTTCAGCTACTCCTTCAATAGCCTTCTCGACGGTATCTGTGGTCAGAACGTCATTTTTTGAGTGTTTCTTCAATGTCCTTGTCTCAGGGTCATAATTCCTGCTGAGAAGCCCTGAATCTCTGTGGCTGGCTAAGATTATGCAGCATTGAAATTTTATTATCACGTACCCATTTGATACAGTTGATGTGCCTTCCTTGCGGTTTCTTAGAGCGATTAAACGCGCTTTTCGAGCATCTGAGGCCACCTGCAGTGACATTAATATTATGGTGGGGGTAGAGGTCTGATACTTATATGCTTAGTCAGCGTGACTGGCAATTTCGATGTTTTCGAAATTCATGCTTTCGCACTCGGGAAATGCTCCCTGGCTGGCGGCATGCATGTCTCAAGGTGTTGCTGCGTTGTCAACCTGTCCGTTGGCCAATTCCAAGACACCTGAGTTCTACCGCAGTATGTCTGGCTGTTACGCCAAAGTCCCTGAGGATGGAAGAGTTTCCTTGCGAAGTCATTAGGTACGCCATTGGTATACGTCCAGAGTTGAAGCTTATACGTGTTAAACCGTGCTAGAAACTTTTCTATTATCGCGCACATTGGTAGTTTTAATGTTTGGTCTGCACGGTCTCTTCTGAAATTTGCTCACAGACCATGGTAAATCAACCTTGGCAGATAGGTGGGCTTCTACGCAAAGTAGGTAAGTCTCTTTACTGACGAATATAACGCTGTAGATTGTTAGAGGTCTGTCGCTTCGTGCATAAACCTCGGCTCTCATGGTTTAAATCACTCAGCTCACTGGGACTATTCAAATGAAGTCGACGGGAATTAACCAACAGGTCCTAGACAAGCTGAAGGTGGAACGCGAGCGGGGTATTACCGGTGGGCCATCTATAGTTATGGATCTACGTCTGTTGAAGATGATTAACTTCACGAAGTCAAGGCACAGACAGCAAGGTTTGTGTCACATTCTCTTTTCAGAATGATTGACTTATGAAGCTCAGTATGATACACATGACTCATGGAAAACAGCACTTGCTGAATCTCATCGATACCCCTGTAATGAAATTTCATACTTGGTCTTGATGGGGAACTTAGCACCGTTTGTTTCACAGGGCCATGTTGACTTTGCTTGGGAGGTTTCACGATCCTTGGCTGCGTGTCAGGGCGCTCTGCTATTGGTAGACGCCTCGCAGGGCGTTCAGGCGCAGTCGATTTCTGTCTTTCACATCGCCAAGGAACGAGGACTAAAGATCATCCCAGTCTTGACCAAGGTTAGATCTCGCTTGACTACTGAATATGATACCAGCTAACCGACTTTACAGATTGACTTGCCCGCATCACAACCAGAACGAATGGCTGCTCAGCTCCAGTCAACTTTTGGCATTGACCCTAGTGAAATTCTTCATGTGTCTGCAAAAACTGGTCAAGGAGTAGGTGCAGTTCTAAGAGCTATCGTGGATCGCATACCACCCCCTTCTGGAAATATACACTCCCCTCTCAAGGCCTTTATGTTTGACTCACTGTCCGTATATGTCTATCTGTACTCCCCCTTCTGTGGTTCAAGTAGTGCCTTAGATATGACCGCTACAGGGGTGTCATTTCCCTCGTCAGCATACAGGATGGTATCATTCAAAAAGGTTGGTTTATATACTCTTCGCGCGTTACCTTCATCACTTAGCGGCATGTAGGGGACAAAATTGCTTCTTGTTATACCCGAAAGAAATATGAGATCACTGAGGTCGGCGTGATGCACCCTGAAGAGGTCCCAACATCGAGTTTACAGTCTGGACAAGTTGGCTATATAGCGTGCAACATGAAAGAATCTTCTGAGGGTAGGATAACAGCCAGCGTTTTCTGTTAGTCATTCTGATCATTGCTCTCCAGCTCATATTGGAGACACACTCCATCGCGTCGGTGTGCTTGTTGATCCTATGCCTGGATTCCAGCCGTCTAAGGCTATGGTTTGTTTCCAATATCGAATCTTCACGATCGGTCCTTATTTGATCTAGGTCTATGCGGGCGTATTCCCAGTGGATAGCAATGACTTCATTAAGCTCGAGGAATCCATCAAGAGGGCATGTTTTTATATTTGAATTCCTGTCCTACTCTTACACTTTCGTAGCTTACCCTGACGGACAGGAGCGTGACTATCCAACGCGAGTCCTCTACCGCGTTGGGGCAAGGGTGTCGCCTTGGCTTCCTCGGGACACTGCACATGGATGTTTTTCGACAGCGTCTGGAAGATGAATATGATGCAAACATAATAATAACTGCTCCAACTGTCCCATATAAAAGTATGTGACAACTATAGCTTCGTATTTGAGCAACCGCTGAAGATCGGAAAGTCATATACAAGGATAAAACGGTTATGATCAGCAATCCTACGGAGTTCCCGGACACATCGGACACATCTAGCAAAGTGAAGCAAGTGCAAGAACCTGTTGTAAATGCTTCTATCATTGTACCTGAAGGTCAGCACTCCGTAAAGTTGGCGAAAGCGATCTCGCTGATGTTTTTAAATATTAGAATATATGGGGGAGATGATGAACCTTTGCTTTGCGCATCGTGCCGAGAACCTTGACCACCGGTACCTGGATTCAGGAAGCACCTCAGAAGCGTCTGCACGAGCCATCTTGACGTGCACGTTGCCCCTCAGTGAAATTGTCACAGATTTCTTTGATCAACTGAAGAGCCGGAGCTCAGGCTATGCCAGTTTTGAGTGAGCACTGGCAATATAAACAAGGACAAATGCTGAAACATCCGTAGCTATGAAGATGGTGGGTATAAAGCTAGCGAACTCGCGAAGGTGCGTGGTGAAAGTATCTGTATTACACATTCCACTGACATTAGGTAGATGGTCTTCCTTTTGAATGGGAAACCAGTGGACGCACTCGCTCTTGTAGTCCATCGGTCGGCTCAACACGAAGTTGGCAGAAAGTGGGTCAAGAAGCTTCGTGCGTGATAACGTTTTCCCTTCCAACGTGCTGGTGCTGAAAATGATGGCAGATAAAGTAATCCCTCGTCAGCTATTCGAAGTTCCGATACAAGCTGCGGTCGGCAAGAAAATTATTGCTCGCGAGACTTTATCAGCAATGCGTGCAGACGTCACCGCTGGGCTCTACGGAGGTACGTACATAAACAGATCTCCGATATTCCAAGCCGCTCATGAAATTTATCGTATAGGCCACTACGAGCGCAAAATGAAACATCTGGAAAATCAAAAGGAGAGCAAGCGGAAGATGAAGCGCATTGGATCTGTTGATCTCCCCCAAGACGCTTTCTTCGATATATTGAGCACCAAGAGCAAATGAATGGCGAGCAGTACGCTCAAGTGGTGGTGCTCATACACTGCGTCTGCAGCACGCTTGGTCTACACGACTCTGCTACAGTTCATAATCCTCATCATCATATGCCTCCTTGATAAGGCGATAGACCGACGATGGAGGATGATCTCCACTATATAGCGCGTTGAGGAGAGAATAAAACCCGCATACAATAGTCACTCACTCGTTTGTAATGAATGCGTCGATCAACTCTGGTCGGACATAATCATAGAAAGGGTTGACCACGTCAACCTTATCGACGAGGTTACCCTCTTCGAAACCTAGCACACTACTTGGATCTGCGAAGTCGAGCGCGCCATATTCGTGATACAAATTCCATTGCGGAGTGAGTTTAAATTGTCCGGCACAAACAACAACCGGGGTGCTATGCGCTCTAGCTGCCGTGGCGGCAAGTAGAGATCCCGTTATCGCAAACATGCCACCGTTGGCTAGTATCGCATGGGCACCCAGCATGACTTTGTTGATGCGAGACATGAGCGCGTAGATGGAAGAATCGGGAACAAGAACTGTTGAAATGCCAGCGGATGACAGGGATTGAGCCATATCATGTCCGCTATATCTAATGTACGATAAGGACTAGAGGTCATAACAGGAAACATCAGGTACGAACGATGGTGCAGTATCCGCAATGATAACAGTATGTTTCCGATAGGGCGCTGCAGCTTTAAGGAATGCTTCAACGGTACTTGACTTTCCGATGGTCAGGATTATCTCGCTATCTGAACTCAGCAACAAATCAAACGGCTTTGGAACACAGCAAACTCACTCGGAATGTATATGATCCTTTGCATTTTTTGAGATATTATCGTATACTGTTTCCAGCTCATCCAGTACGTCCTGGATGGCTTCCATAAGAACGGGTTTAAGCGTTCGAGCAAATGCATCAGGATCATCCTCATCGTTCTCCTTCAACATGACTTGCGACTTGTTCAAAGTCGTCTTTTGTGGAACGTTCTGTTTCCGTGGTTGTCCCTGCAACACAAACTTTGCGATCGACAAGGTATCCTTTGATGTCGACACAACCGCAGTCCCCTGCGAAGCAGTATGGTATTCCTCCCGGATATGATGTAGTACTTTCCGTACGGTGTTCCCAACCGTATGTTCTGACGATGATACGAGATGATGAGATGCCAAACCATGTGGAACAGAATTGGAGGTGAACCTTTAGGTTGTGCTTCCACAAGTTTTCGTCCAACGGATCGGATAATTTCGACGAGTTGATCGATATTAGAGAACCGGGCTTTTGAGATAACCTGTCTCAGGACAAGGACGGTCTCGAGAGCAGTTTCGCGGGACCCTACAACTTGCCTGTCATGATATATGATGTAGGGACATGATTGGAGGTTTAAACTCACCGTCTCCGCAATCTAGATGCAAGGGTTTCAACAACTCGCTGGTTTGCGACACTCAATGGGTCAGTAGCCATAGCTTCTAGTTCCGTTCTTTGTGGTCAAACGGTGCAGGTATGTGGGACTGGTCACTGGATGCACTAGGAAAGGCTTGCACGATGTAGTCACAACAGCAGAGTCGAGTCATATTTCAAGTTGCCGTAAGTAGTAGCATGTTGCACTGGCAGTGGTACATAAGTACATCATTCGTACATCGTCTATAATTCTACCGCGATTTGGAAGAAGCCACATAACTGCCTTACTGTTCTTCATTCATACGACTATCAACCACGGGACTAGTTAATCCTTTGTAAGAGCCCATCAACAAGCCTGATTTCTCAAATGTGCCAGTCAAGCTTGTCAGCCCATTTTCCAGGGAGCAATTCCGATATCTGTTCTACATCCTTGTCGCCTCTCCCCGAGAGACACTGTATAATACTCTATGAGCGTCGCACAAATGGAGAAAATCAGATACGTACAATGACAAGATCGGTATCTTTTGGCAGTGTTTTGGCACGACGGACACCTTCCCAAACAGCATGCGATGACTCAAGAGCAGGAATGATACCCTCTAACTGGGTGCAAAGTCGGAACCCTCTGAGGGCCTCCTCGTCTGTCGCGGCAACATACTCTGCTCTGCCAGAGTCCTTGAGCCAGGAATGCTCTGGTCCAACGCCAGGGTAATCGAGACCCGCGCTGACCGAGTGTGTCTCAATGATCTGGCCAGCCTTCGACTGTAGGATGTATGTTCTCACACCATGCAATACACCGGGCTGTCCTTTCGAGAGGGTTGCACTATGCCGATCGCCATCCAAACCTTCACCGCCAGCCTCCACACCTATGAGCCTCACGTTCTTGTCGGGAATGAAGTCATAAAACGTCCCAATGGCATTACTCCCGCCACCGACGCACGCGACGATGACGTCTGGCAGTTTTCCCTTGGCCTCTTTTAGCTGTGATTTGATCTCTTGCCCAATCACCTTTTGGAAGTCGCGCACAATCGTCGGGAATGGGTGTGGACCGATGCAGGAGCCGACAAGATAGTGCGTTGTGGAAAGGTTTGTCACCCAGTCGCGCATGGCTTCATTGACAGCATCCTTCAGAGTACGAGAACCTGACTCGACGGGTATGACCTAGATGGAGGTCAATATACACAGGACAGCGCAGGACAAAACAACAGACTTTGGCACCAAGCATGTTCATTCGGAAGACATTCAAGGCTTGGCGGCGGACATCCTCTGCACCCATGTAGACGACACACTCCATGTCGAATCGTGCACACACGGTAGCAGTTGCGACACCGTGTTGACCAGCACCGGTCTCGGCGATGATGCGTGTCTTGCCTAGACGACGAGCAAGCAAGATCTGACAAAATGTCACTACACAAGCAAGGCACGAATATGCAATCCTACCTGCCCAATGGCGTTATTGATTTTGTGAGAACCAGTATGATTCCTATAGTCTGTTAGTATATCGTAGATACTTTTCGGCAGGTGACTCACAAGTCCTCGCGCTTCAGCCAAATCTGGGCGCCGCCAGCATGCTTCGTCAAGCTTTCTGCAAAGTAAAGTTTTGACGGGCGATTCATGTATCCATAATAGCCTTGGAACTCCTCCCAGAACTTAGGGTCATTGACAGCCGAATTGTGAGCTTCCTCGAGCTCCACTAAGCAATCGAAGAGTGCCTCTGGGACGTACTGTCCACCGAACTGACCAAAACGTGCGGGAAGTAGGGCTACTGTGGGTGACTTCAAAGGACCATTGGAAGGCGTTGAAGTTTTTGAAGTCGGCAGCGACCGCATGCGAGCAGGCTGCCCCTTCAAGCTAATCTCCAGGCAGTAGTTCTCAACGGTTTGAGGTATCAAGTCTGGATGTGCCTCCTTGATGATGCTCACGAGACGGCTACCAACAACCACGCCATCTGCTCCAGCATCAGCGACAACGTCAAAATGAGCGCGCGTTGCAACACCGAAGCCGACTGCCAGTGGGACAGCCGTATATTCTCGGATGCGGGCGATGATATCCGGAAGGGCGGCATTCATCGTCCCTAGGATAGAAGAACCAGTCGTTCCCATCTTCACGATAGTCAGATACACATAAATTATCATCAAACGGATTTGCATACCTTTGACACTACATAGATGAAAGAGTCAGCAATGGACGAGAGAAATTGGATGCGATGCAAGGATGTCGATGGTGCGATGAGGGGAACATATGACAAGCTGAGGGATAGAACAGATCAGTACAAACCAAGACGATCTCGGTTAACTTACTCTGCCTTTGTGCACTTGTCACGGAAGTTGAGGGCCTCTTCAGGTGGAAGATCGACCATGATAAATCCGTTTGCACCAGCTTCACGAGCGTCTTGTATTGCTTTGTCCTCTCCATACGCAAGCATTGGATTGTAATACCCTAGTGGAGACGACAGTCAGTCTAGATGGTATGCACAGAGATGGATACAGCATACCCATAAGAAGGACCGGCGCCTTCAGACCTTGACTTCTCGCTTCTCGCAACATTCCAAGTACGGTGGCATATTCAATATCATTTTTAAGCGCAACCTATCTTGGGTCGGTATTTAAGTGATCATATCGAGAGTCAAACATACAGTATTGGTCTCCTGGATAGCTGGGCCATCTGCAATGGGGTCGGAGAAGGGCACACCAAGTTCGATTATGTCTGCCCCTCCAGCTTGCATGGCCAGCAATATAGGCACAGTGTCTTGTGTCCTTGGGTATCCGGCAGTGACGAAGGTCACTAATGCTGGAATTCCCTATTCAATTTTTTAATTCAAGCACAAATGACAGAGAGATTCAGGTCACCTCTGCCTTTTTTGCTTGGAATACGGCTTTGAGAGCGTCCATGATCTGTGGTGAAGGAAGCTGAAACGTAACTGAAACGAGTCACTGCTGCCCTTTTATCATGATCTATGCTGCCGTGATCGAGATCTACCAGTAACCGGTCACGTGACAGTACTCCTGCAATCGAGGCCTTGCTACTGCGTAAATGGTAAAACAACCACTTGATGCTGAGCAGGCGCGGCCTATCTGAAATATGAATGGTCAATTTCACGTTATGCCATAGTGTCACTGAGAGCACCGAACATATTTTGCTCTCCCCCGACCTTTCTGCCAGTCGTGCGCACATTGTAAAACTCTGCAACAAAACCTCCTCGCTCCTCCCACTGAAGTAGGGCTCAGTGTACTTTGCGGCGCCTCTGACGATGGCCGCAGTATCAAACTCGCCTTACCCCCATTGCGACTGGCGTCTTAGCCCCACGGTTGGTCAGGCAACGACGTAATGTGGGCATCTAATCCTCACGCCCAACTTACGACTCACGAGTACAACGACATGTCCGCGTACTTGACGCGGTACCTCCCTTCCTCTTGTTACTTAGTTTAGAATCCCCGCTTTGATGACTTCGTTGAGTTGAGCGCTGCTGTGGCCAAATACAATACTCATTTTCATGAAACGCCAACAATCCTTGAAACATCTAAGTGCTACGTTCCAACCCGTGGCACTGTGAATTCACGCGTGTCTCTCGCATGAAATTATCAGAGTGGCAAGCGTAACCCTACTAGATCGGGACATTCGGAAACGTTTGAACCTTTTTCTAGTAGCACTACCATACAGCTGCAGCTTTCCATTATGCACTTTGACCTTAATTTCCCGGTCACTGCGTCTGGATCTACTTCTCAACCAAAAAAGAATAAAAACAAACAACCCCAGCAACCCCCGTCGACAGCTTTCACTCCTGCTCAAATAAAGGGAATCGAAGCTCGTCTGGACCTTCTTGAACATTGTCTGTTTATTTTGCGCCATGTAAAGCAAATGCTAATCGCATCACAGTAGGATACACTGTGATTGCTTTTAATCAATCAGTGAACAAGAAAATCGACCCAAAAAATCACGTCAACATTCTGGATGAACTCCTTAAACAGCTGAAGGCGAGGCCAGGGACGGTATTCTTGAAGCGACTTACAATTATTCTCGATAATGATAGCGAGAAAGGCTTTGGCTTGGTGAGTACCTACCTTCTGTAGTCATTAGTATCGTAACCTTTTTGAATGCAAGACGAACGCAAACGCCTCCCTTGTTGAGCCCTACGATGTAATTGCTCTCCTGCCTACGACCTCCGCGACATTTTCACTCGCTTGCCTCACGCACAGCCTTCCTTCGCCACTCACTGCACACATCATTGCTCTGCCTCTAACGCTCCCCCGACTTCCCTTTCAGTTGAAACACACGCTGGTCAGAACTGCTATAAAGAACGGTGCGGTATTCGAAATCAACTACGCAGGAGCTATTGGCGGTGAAAGTGACGCCAGTCTATCAACTTTTGGTGTCAGTGATACTGGTGTAAGTGGAAAACGGAATTGGTGGGCTGCTGCCCGAGAAGTCGTGCGGGTGACAAAGGGCAAAGGCATTGTTGTGAGTGGTGGAGTTGCATCTGAGGCAGACTACAGAGGACCCAAGGATATCGCAAATTTGTGAGTCTATCAATTTTACTTGTTAATCTTTTTCATGTTTCGGTTCACCTTCCTTTCAGGCTCACGCTGCTGGACCTGGCACAAAATTTGGCTCACGATGCATCAGTTGCTGTGCCCAAATCACTCATCTTGCGTGCACGTAAGCTACTTATTAAATATTATTCATCAGCAATCTGATCCTCCTCTTCCTCGTGGAAACCTGACAGAGGCACGCAAAACCTATCGAGCTGTCCTATCAGAACCTAGGTTGGTGGTTCCAGAAGCTGCTCAGGTGGTGCCTCCCACCCGGCAGACCAGAGATGGCGAGAGCATACATGACAACGTGAATATCTCACAAACATCAAGTCAATCATCCCCAAACCCTGCCCTAACGCTGCCTCAACCAGCGGGGAGCAAGAAGCGGACTTGTGACGAAGTTGGTCCCGAATCTACGATAAATGGACATGTCAACAAAAAAATCAGGGAAGCTGCTAATGTCGAGGGCGAGTCCCGAAGAAAAAAGAAGAAAAGGGGAAAATAGAGAGAGAGCTGGTGCAGATTAGCAATTGCCACATGATAGGTTCGTATTATCCTACATAACATGCCTTCATCATAGTCATCTGA
This sequence comes from Suillus americanus, assembly GCA_016695465.1. Lineage (NCBI taxonomy): Eukaryota > Fungi > Basidiomycota > Agaricomycetes > Boletales > Suillaceae > Suillus > Suillus americanus. Next base: position 630,568 of record MU177899.1, read on the forward strand.
GTGGTCCACGACCGCCCATTGGTTCTTCCTTTCCATGGCAAATGAGATGGTATACTGTGGCTACGTGGGTAGTTCAGGTCTTCCTCTGTACCATCATCGAACCCACGATCCAGAGGACAAGCCAATGAGGAAGCCAATGGAAGAATCCAAAAATACGAGACTTGCCCCCCAGTGTCATGTAACTTGGAGGACTGGGACTCAGCACTTTTGCAACCACACGGCGTGCAAATTCATCGGTATCCATGCTCCCTTTGGCTTGACTGCCATTCAGGCGTTCGTACACCCGATCGAAGTAAGGCTTGTAGATGGACGTGGGGGATAATTCCAAGGTGGCTGCCTGGTTAGCAGTGATATTTGACCGAACTTGACCTGGTGCTACCAACATCACTTTAACACCGAAGGGCTTGCATTCCATGGCTAGAACATCACTGAGCGCGCGAACTGCTGCCTTGGCTGCTGAGTACAATCCGTTCCATGGGGTAGCACTATTCAGAGTCAGACAAGGTCAGCTGAAAGATCGTATTATTGCACCGTGCTCACATGTTTCCTGCAAGTGATCCAATATTGACGATAAGCCCTTGCTTGCGTTCCACCATGGAAGGTGCAACTGCCTGTGCAACCCGCAAGACTGAATACGTGTTGGTCTCAAAGGCTTTTCTAGCCTGATCTAAAGACACATCCAGCAATGGTCCTGCGAGAAATCGAACATCACAATTGGTGCATGGCTAGAGTCAACTTGACAAACCGATTGCAATAGCACCAGCATTGTTCACGACGATATCAATCTTCCCCTGCTCTTCCAGAATAGATTCCACGACGAGTTTTACATCGTCATCGCTGGTCACATCCATGACGCGCTTTTCAACCGGATGTTTGAAGCCGTCCATCGTCTCCAGCCTCCGAGATGTGGCATACACGGTACATCCCTGCTCAGAAAAGCGTTCACATCTGTTATCATGAGTTGGAGCGCTTGAAAATTTTGGAGACAGAGGACATACAAATCGAAGCCGATCCCGCCTTTTGAACAGCCAGTCACTAGAACGACTTTTCCAGACATGATTCTCAGATGAGGTAGTCTCCCTGGCCAAACCTAATTCAAGAAAGACAAAGTCGCTCCCTTCGTATCAGAGTCCAGACGACTCTACCCGACATCCTGTAACTTGTATATGTAATTCGGTAAATCAGAGTTCCGTGATCTTGACACGGACATCGTACATGTCACGAGCTGCTAATACCGGGCGCGAGTCGAAAGGGGATGCGGACTAGCGGTTGCCACGTGAATAGTTCTCGGGTGTTATCCTAAAGAATGTGCCTTCATCATCACAGACAGTCATATGCTCACCCTCCCATCATATCTTCCTTTCCATGGTAAGCGAGATGGTATGTGGTAGCTACACAGATAGCTCAGCCTTCTTCCACACCATCCACGATCCCAAAATCCAGAGGACAAGCCAACGAGGGAGCCAGCAGAAAAATTCGAAAAGACCCGACTTGCCCCCAAGTGACATATAATTTGGAGGGTTGGGACTCAGCACTTTTGCAACCACACGGCGCGCAAATTCGTCAGTATCCATGTTCCCTTTGGCTTGATCGCCGCTCAGGCGATCGTACATCCGATCGAAGTAAGGCTTATAGATGGACGTGGGGGATAATTTCAAGGTGGCTGCCTGGTTAGCAGTGATATTTGACCGAACTTGACCTGGTGCTACCAACATCACTTTGACACCGAAGGGCTTGCATTCCATGGTCAGAACATCAGTGAAGGCACGAACCGCCGCCTTGGCTGCGCAGTATAATCCATTCCAAGGGGTAGGGCTATTGAAAGGGGTCAGATGAAAGGTCACATCATTGCAACGTGCTCACATATTGCCTACAAGTGACCCAATGTTGACTATAAGCCCTTGTTTGCGTTCGACCATGGAGGGGGCGACTGCTTGTGCAACCCGCAAAATTGAGAACGTGTTGGTCTCAAAGGCTTTTCTAGCCTGATCTAAGGACACATCAAGCAACGGCCCTGCGAGAAAACGAACATGTCAATCAGTTCACTGTAGCTCGAATTTTTTTAACGAACCGAGGGCAATAGCACCGGCATTATTCACAACAATGTCGATTTTCCCCTGCTCTTCCAAAATAGACTGTACGACGAGTTTAACATCGTCATCGCTGGTCACATCCATGACACGCTTTTCTACCGAATGTTTGAAGTAGTCCATCGTCTCCAGCCTGCGAGATGTGGCATACACAGTACATCCCTGTTCGGCAAAGCGCTCACATCTGTTGTTATAAGTTGCGCTGGTTTGATATTATTGGAGACAACGAACTTACAAATAGAAGCCAATTCCGCCGTTTGAACAACCAGTGACTAAAATGACTTTTGAAGGCATGAGTTTCGGATTTGAAAGCAGGGGTGCAGACCTTATGTCCACTACCTGTGTATAAGTACAACACAGACTGAATAGAAGGAAGATTTAGTAAATATAATAGGCCGAGACTCCGTGTCTGATATGTTGTGTCGTGACCTTAATGCCAGGGTCAAGTTCATATACTTCACCATCCAAGAAAGTTCTCCGCCGGGTCGCTCATATGCGAACAACTGAAACGGGGCGGCAGAGTGCATTAATCACACAGCCAATTGATCATGATAGTATATGCATTTGTCCGACGCGGCGTACGGCAGTCTGGCGGTAATTGAAACTTGATTACGCGTTGTTGGGACCGATCCTCGGTATGCATTAATCGATGGGAAGCCCACGAAGGCGCGGACAGGAGCGTAAACCAGCCGAGGCCGTAACGAAAACCTAAGAATGACATATATTGAAGCACAGCAAGATGTTCTTGCATTCACAATTACAGGTGTAACCGCACCCATTGTCCCCATCGCGGTGTTTACTGGAAGGCATCCAAGTTGCTGTTATAAATTAGTTCCGTTGTACACCGTCAAATTCAACAATCTCATCCACGAAACGCTCCCAGCGTTCCTCCCATTTCAGCGTCGCACGCGCCTTTTCATCGGCCGTGAGCATCGAGTACTGCGCCCGAACACATCCAGTTATTGCCTTAAGCGAAACAGAAATAGAGAAATGCGTACCTGGATACTGTCTCGTGCGATATGCCCCAGCGTGAGCAGGCCAGTGACGTTACTTGCTGCAAGTACCTGGAGTTGCGCATATTTGAGTGGCGATGAGAGAGGGGCATGAAATGAAGCAAACCTGGAAGAAGTCAAAGCTCAAACCCATGTTCTGGAACAACGATGGGTCATCTGAGCTCAGTGCCACTGGTACACCATGGTTAATCAAGATTGGGAGAGGGTGCATCGGCATCGATGCCGTCAATCTCTACTCGTGCCTCACGTAATCAGTGCCCCAGCCAAGATGAGATGGAAGGGAGGCCAACGCACCAAAATCTCGTTTGAAATTGGGCAGACCTCTAACGCCACGCCGCGTTCCCTGCACATCGACATCAGCTTTGGGTGTTTCACAAGCGAGAACCCGTGTCCGATCCGCTTCGTCCCTAACAGCAGTGCGTCGTACAGATTGTCATCTGCCATGGACCCGTCACCAGTGGTTTCACCTGCATGAAATATGAACGGGATATGATGGTGTTCGGGGAGTCCTTGAGAGGTTTGCAGGGTGCTGAAAGAGAGAAGCTGCGGGAGGTAGTCTTTGAGTGGGCGAAGAATATTTTCGTCCCCAACGAGATCAAAACCTTGAGAAGTTCGTTGTTGGCGGTGCATGATGCGAAAGAAATTTGAAAGCATCTAAAACATACCGGCAATGATACCAGGGAACAACTTCTTCATCTCAATACAGTCGTTGAGATACCACTCCAACTCCTCAGGCTCGCAGTTCCGGACCACCGTGTATATGATCTATTGTTTTATAGGTTTGAAGCCTGAGATCCGAATCAAAAAATAACAAGCACCTTAGCACCGATAAATTCGTCATCTTTTCCTTGTGTTCCCAGGCTCCCGTTGAATTCGACCAGGACGTCTTGGAACATGCTCAGCCACTCTTTGTGTGGGACATCTCGCTCCCCGTCGGGACCAATCATGTACCTACCAATATCCCAATCAAAAACGAAAAGCATAACAGAACAAGCCTTACTTCGGGCTGAAGTTGATACGCGCCTCTACATAAGATACACCATCTGTAAAGGTTTCCTCGAGGAATTGCCGGATATATGCGCGCCAAACTGGGGCAAAGTACACCAAGTTCTGTGCAACTCGATGAGTATGATATCCACCAACCCCTAAATATGGGTACTTACACCTGTGAGCGTAGCGGCTGCACGGAATTTATCCCATATCTTTGCGGAGATTATGAATACATTCTTTTGCCAGACAAGATACAAAGTGGCACACCCTAATGTTATTATTATGCGTGATATATGCATCACTTGGGTTGATTGTGAGGCAGCCTGCGACCCAGCGGTCAAAGCCTTGTGTGCCACCCAAGGCAGCATCGAACTGCTCACGCGCACGGCGAAGGGGTATCCACTGTCCTGGTTTGTAGGTGGGTAGACACAGCGAGATGCACTGTGGAACGAAGCTGGGTGGGAGAGGACGAAATTCAATTTCGAGAGATTTGATGGAGTCGGGCGTGACCCGTGCTGATGCGCAGATATGGATTGAGGCGTGCTGTAAGGCGAGCGCCAGCAGGGTATTGCCATTGATGGTGAGATCAAGATGTACGTGCAGTAGCGCGCCTTTTGGCATCTTTGTAATTTGGTGTGTCATAAAAATCATGCAACCAGCTGTGACTAAGACCTCTAAGCACTTGAGACGGACAAACCTTGGTGATGATATTGAAGAGCTGGGTCTTGAGGATGATGTCCTTTCCTACGACGTGATAAGATATCAGTTAACGCTCTATGTTTTGCGAGCTTGAGTATACTTACCTGTGAGGAACTCCATTCCCGGGAACGGATGAGGAACCTCTTCATGCTCTACTGCCCAAATCGACTTTGCCTCCTCCTCGCGAATGCGACTTAAGATCGCATCTGCTTGTCGCGATTTTTCAGAGAAGCGATCTCCATTGACCGCATCGACACGAAGGGCTCGATCATCTGCAATGAGCTGGGTTCGTTTGCAGTGGTACTCGTCGAGGGGAGTCATCACGACCGATCACCAATATGCAATGCCAAGATGATGGTTGCAATGTAGTATTTAAGTCATGCGAGCGATGATGGATCACGTGAGTCGACACTGCTCAGCGCTCAGTTTCGGAACAAGTGCACAAAGCTTGATTCTGCAATCAAGTCCTGGACGACGCCGTGCGCGGCCATAGTATAACCACTCAACCACATTCTATATCATAATGTCTTCGGGCGATGAAATGGGTAATTTTGACCTTCATATCCTAGGTCAACTTAACTGATGAGTGCACGTGAATGCAGACGCATTGAAGACTACGACGCGTCCAAAACCTCGTAAGAGGCAGCGTACCGTGTCCCCACAGCCGTCAACGTCTAAGCAACCAAGTAATCGCATACTAATATCAGAATCTTCCTCTTCTCCCTCCTCTTCAGACGATATCGAGCTCATCGATCCGCCACCTAATCTACCTGCGAGTACGGTCCGTCCACAGAGAAAGAAGGGGCTGGGCAAGGCATCCGAAAGTCGCGCTAATGGGAAGGTCCCAGAAAATCAGCCAAAGGGGAAAGCACTGGAGAGTCAAGCAAAGGGGAAAGCACCAGAGAGTCAAGCAAAGGCAAAAGACACTCACGTCAAACCAAAACCCGTTAAGCCTGCTGCCAAGAAGCTTCCCTCTCCAGTTCCCATTGTTGAAGACCCCTCAAACCATAGTGAACCAGAGCACGAACCTGAGAAACCACCCCTGAGCCCACGTATCCACAAGGAGCTTGAGCGGTGGAAGGCAAAGACAAAAGATGTACGTTTCACACCCTCCATTGTTCGGATGAGTAACGCTCATAATTCCACTAGTTGGAGCATCAGCGCGACAAACTTTCGCAGCAACTCCAAGAACTCTTCCAGGTCCGCAAAACGGATGCTGAACAAGCTCTTGATGACCTTACGGCCCTATATGATAGACGTTCAAAAAGTGAGTGCCACCAACTCAACGGCATTCCAGCTAAATTAAGTCCTGTACCTCCCCCTACACTATCATCATCCCTTCAGCACAAGAATCCATCATATCAGCCCTCCAAACACAACTCGCCTCCCAGTCGCCCTTCTTCCGGACATCTGAACCTGAGCCAAATCCTCCGTCCAATTCGACACACCCACCTCCCAGTTCCAGCACTCCAGCCATTCCTCACTTCCTCACTCGCGCTACAGCTGATGCTGAACAGCGCACGCTGCACGATAAGCTCGCACACATGCGAGACGAACTCGCAGCTAAGGACGCAGTTATCGAGGAGCGTAAACGACGAATTGCCGAGCTTGAGCAGAGTGGTGCGCCTTTTTTTCTGGGTCTGGTAGTTTCTTCCTGTAGTGATGCTGAAACGTCTGTGCATGTGCAGTGAAAGATATCCGGGTTGAACTTGATGCCGAGATTGCGCGCTCAAAGCAGCTTCTTGCACGACAACCACACCCCCACACCAAGACCTTCTCCACAGATGCAGACCAAAGACACTCTGCAACCATCCAATTCTACGAGGATTTTTCAAACCTCTTGGTCTTGAACATCAAATGGGAGCCGCGCGAGGGCATAGAAGACGACATCGTGTATACTTGTGTGTATACGTATGTCGCGACGGTGAAGGATGAAACCGACGCGTGGGAACATGTCGAGAGGTGTAAGTTTTGTTCCCCCTTTCTCCCCTCCTTCCATGCGTGCCTACTCAATCGATCCCTGAAAATCAGCAATATCCTTCTCCCTCCGTGCCTACACCGAGTTGCCAGATTCGGAAGACACGGAAGTGGACCGGCGCGTCAAATACACTCCTCTTGAGCTTGACAAATTGAGTGATGATTTCAAAGAACGCCTTGGCTTCCTAGCGAGCGGGTTTACATTCCCGCACAAACAGGCAGCGCTATTTTTGGGGAGCCTGACTCGCCAGATGGAGACTGCCTTTGACAGTGAGAGGTCGGGAAGTGCAGCTGACGAACATGAGGAGAGGAGAGAAGAAATCGTTGATGTGGACGATCTTTAGTACTTATACGGGGGGTGAGCCACCGGCTCACAGATGCATCGATGTTTCCCAGTCTCCTTTGGTTTATGTACACCCCACATTACCCCACGGCAATACCCGTTATGTATACAGTACATACATCATGATGATACACCTGCGCTGTCATTACGTTGGTTTATCTGTTGGTTATGAAGCGAGGAGGGCACAAGTCATTTGAAGTGCGTTGCCATAAGATCGTTCAGTGCATTGAACATTCATATCCATCCCATTTCTAATACCTTGAAGGGAACTCATGCGAAACCAATCCCTCTTCCTAAAGTCACCTTGTCTTCTGATTCTCCAGGATTCTCTGACCAAATAGATGTCATGGTTGCCCACAAGGATAATTTGAAGCGATTTCTGGTCCACGGACGGCAAATGAAAACCTCTGACTGTACAAGGCCTTGTAGATGGATGATCTTGAGTCTTTCGGGTTGGCCAGGACGCGGAACTCCCTGTGCGGTGGCCATGGCTAAATTGCAGGCTCAATGCCATTTATTCGGCACTACAAAACGTAGTGTTCATCACATTATGGAATGATAATGACTGACGGCGCCCATAAGGAAGTAGGAGACTGAGCAAACAATATTGCGGAGTTTCAAAGTTTTGTCGAAACTCACTGGTGGTAGGAAAATAAATCCTATAGCTGCAATATGGCCCGTCTTGATCCTGTTTCAAGCGACGATGACGCTCCGGAAGCAGTTTCTCACTCTATTTCCAAACGGAATGCTAAGCTGGAGAAGAAAACCCTTCGTGACTTTGAGGCAGAAGAAAACGCGCGGAAGAAGGCACACAACCGGGAAAGGGATCGGAAATTGAAGGAGCGGGCGGTTGTTACGCGTCTGGGGAACCTTTCAGATAAAGCAGTGCGGAAGGGCAAGCGGAAAGCTCCAAGGGAATCTAATGTCGAAAGTGACGGGTCTTCCGGCCAAGAGGATGAGGTTCTCGAGGATAACACGTTGGAGGTGCGAATGCGCCGCGCGATGGAGGACGCTGCTGCTGAAATGGATGATGGAGATGACAAGAATGGCGACGGCGAGCTAGAAAACCTGACGGATGGAGGATCAGGTGACAGTGGAATAGATGAAGAGATGGCAGAGTTCGATGCTGAAAGCGAACTAGAAGAGGATGAGGAGATGACGAGTGGCAGTGATGACGATTCAGAAGACGAAGACCAGCCTCCGTTAACGAAGTCATTGGCCGAAGGAAAATATCTGGAAGATACGCTTTTCACGTCTGCATTTGCTTCGCAAAGTGCGCATGCAGTGGCAGATACTGCTGCAACCAAGTCACTACGACAAGTGAAACCGTCAAGAAAACGGCAGCGACGGCCACTCGCACGCGCCAAAGACCTTCTTGTCGGGTGCGCGCCTCGGTCGTTGTGTTGTGAGCTTTCTGACCAGTCCACTACAGAACTCGTACTATCCGTACTCTACCCGATTCACTTGGGTCCAAAGTTCATTCAACAGCTCACACCATCCCATCACAAAAAATACGCAAATTCATCAATCAAAGCCTTGCTATTAAAGGTCGACTGGCGTCTGCTAAAGCAAAAGCGCGGGGGTGGGAGAGACGGCCAGGTGAGTCGTGGTCTAATATTGCTTTCACTGATGCAAATAAAAATCTAGCGAATATCGGCGTAATGAAATGGACTGGGGCACCTTCTGGTTTTGTTCGCGACAAGCAATGATAAATTGTGCCTACCAGTTGAACCCAAAGACGAATTCCGGATGGTGATCGGTCAGGGCACCTGTTGCATTCAGGAATCACTGATGGAAATGGATACCTGACTGTTTGTGTTGAGATGGAAGACGTTGGCTAAGTTATCGCGACCTGCACTTTCATGTAAGCGCGTCAGTGGCTTCATGCGGACATTGCTGGAGGCTTGGACTACAAGGGTTCTAAGTACAAGCCTAGCTAGTAAGTTACAGTTGTTTCGACAAATTCGTGGAAATTCAGAATTCATTGGACTGATGATAGACCCAATGTGGTGTAGTGTTATAGTAGTAGCTATAGCATGGAGGATGGAGATCGAAGAGCGTATTCTGGCACGCTAAAAGTTCTCGCAGTCGCATCGGCTCAACTGGTCAAGCAACTTGCTATGCTCGAGTTATTAATTAGAGCTGCGTAGTTACTTTGTCAACAACCGATCTGGCCGGCCCCTGGACGCACTGCTATTATAATATAAGTACGGGGACATGGAGTCGAATACATCACGATTTGGATTCCCATATGGAAGGCTCGAGCACGATTTCCAGACCGCTTTCCCTAAGCATTTTCCATTCCGGAGTCTGGAGCCCGGACTCATTTGCTGTCATTAAGCGCCTTGTCCTCACTGGCCTCAGTGACCTGCTATCGGATGGTATCGGCCTGGACGAACTGAGCGCTGATCACCACCGGTCCACTTCCTCACTGTATGTCACCGCACGAGTCATTTACATGCTGAGTTGTTTAGGATTCCTGCAATGACAAGTTGTTACTGCATAGTACATTTTTACCTTACCTAGCAACCCGGTACACTGCCCACGATCGCTTACTATGTGCAGTACAGACCACAGTCCTGTCTTCCTGTGATCGATCTCCCACTACAAATTCCAAGTACACGGAACACCAATTAGTGCGATACTGGATAAACACAATTTTGGCAGGTCTGTGTTATGCTTCCATGTGTCATTTATTGGATTGCTCAGGTCTTCTCGTAGACGCCCTTGATAACAGGCCTAGGTATAGCTTGCTTTCTTTTGTGATCAATCGCGTTTATCTTCTACAGGCTTGATCGTCACCACAGCGGCCCCACAGCAATATAAGGCCATGCGAATGCGCCCAAGCGAAAGTGTGTCCTTGGGCCTATACCCGCCACAATGTGAATCGTTTATAACATTATTGAATTCATGGAAACCACCATCTTCCTCTTCTTCACCAATGCTTGCCGACTACTTACAGAGACGCGAGAAACTTATCTCAGAGGATCGCGCATTGCGAATAGACCGTGTTCGTGCCAATTATTCTGCGGCCGAGCTCAAGGCAGACAAAGTCGTGCGCTCCATCCGTGCTAAAGAAGCTGTCTCTGTTTGGGGAGTTAACCACGAGAACGTCCTTCATCCATACCCCGGGATGGAGTTCCTGAATGGTACGAGGCTCGACTTGCGCTTAGCACTTCCTCTCACATTCGCGTACAGCCAAAGAAATTATTGTAAAGACAGATCTCTACAGTAAAATAGTCTTCAAAGTAAGCATAGAAAATCACTGTACTTCTCGTCACCGACCATCTCGACCGCGGTTCCCTGTAGATGCCCAAGGGCGGACTGTTGCATTTGCACCAGAACGCCTCGGTGGAGGCCAGAACGCTGCTTGATCTGGCGCTGGGTCATTCCGCAATACATATCCGTGTTCCGGGTCCGTTAGACGCGGCTTCTCTCGAAACTGTACTGCCCAAGATCCAGCCGATTCCCGTGGAACAGTATCCTGTCGCTAACGCAATTGGTATCACGGATCTTTCATACACCGGCGGCTGGGTTCCTATCAGTAAGGCGCGAGAGCTCTTCGATCCTGCACTAGGCGGCCCTGCTGGATTTGATAAGTGGGTACTTAGCGCCTTTGTGATCAATCCCAGTGATGCGTTTAAGACGTACAATACGCCGATGAAAGTAAGTTCCAATTAACGCCTACCGAACATGTCCTTAATGTGAGGGACTCGCAGATCTGGCAGAAGTTTGGGAGTACCTTTGGCGTGACCGATGTGAGCCTGTGGCGTACTGGAAGTCAAGATGTGAGCCTGTACTGATGAACCTTAGCCCATCATTCGATTCGTGCCGATTCAAAGGGAATACTTGCGGATGTGCATCCGCTCGTCGATGGACGATGGCATCTCGTATATTGAGATACGAACTAGTTTCTTTAACAAGTGAGTCGGAAAGACATACGACTATGCTTGAGATGCCTGATATTTCGTCAGATATATCCTTGCAGAGGACGCGAAGACCAAACTTGAAATACGTGAACTACTCCTGATAATCCGAGAGGTAACGAACGAAATGAAAACGGAAATGAAGGCGAAAGGCAGGGAAGACGATTTCGCCGGGTTGAAGGTCAGCTTAGTCTCGGTTGAAGCTACTCGAACTCAGACTAATCCTTTTCTTAGATTATCTATACTACCCTCAGAATTATCTCCCCCGAGGAACTGGAAGCAGAACTAGATCAGTGCAGCAGGTTCAAGCAGGAATTTCCGGACCTTATTGCTGGCAAGTCTCGCGATTTTTTTAATGTCAGCGGACTCAGATCTAAGTGTTTTATCTTCCAGGGTTTGATCTCGTGGGCCACGAAGATGGAGCGGAGTGTAAACCTCTAATCTATTACGCAGAGCCGCTTCTGCGTTTCGCGGAGCAGCATCCGGACATTCCATTCATCTTTCATGCCGGTGAAACTCTAGGCGATGGCACTGCAGCGGATATGAACCTGTATGATGCTATTCTACTTGGAACAAAGCGTATCGGACACGGGTTAGGTGCATCATATGGTATAAAACGCTCGCTGGCTCATCTTCCATAGCTTTTCACTAGCCAAACACCCCAAATTAATGCAAATCTGTCGAGAGAAGAAAATAGCAATTGAAGTCTGCCCTATATCGTGAGTGACTAGCGTAAGTAGATGCCCCCAGTTTATTTTAACCTTCTAATAGAAATGAAGTGCTAGTAGGATTTTCTGTATACTGCCTCCGAACCTATGTTAACTCAACAAATGATAGCGTCTCACCTCATCAATGCCTATGCACCCCCTCCCGATAATCATGAACCAAGGCATTCCGGTGGTACTGTCTTCCGACGATCCTGCAATGTTCAATAGTATGGGTTTGTCCTTTGATTTCTTCCAGGTGACCTCTTCCTTGTTTGTCCTTTAGTAGAGCGAGACTCATCACTTACTTCCAGGTACTTGTAGCAAGTGAAGTTACGGGACTCCTTACTCTTGGCCAGATGGCCCGTGACAGCATTACTGTGAGTCGTGTCATTGTCCTCGTCTCTTGCATTGTGTGATGTTCCCTGGGTAGTATTCCATGCTCGATGAACGGAGCAAGCGCACGGCTATGGATGCGTGGGAAAGACGGTGGACCAAATTCGTTGAAGAGGTTGCGGGGATGGATCCATGAAGCTTTGACTCTCGGATTTCACTGTGAGTCATGTCCTTGTGCTTGTCCCTTGCATTGTGTAATGTTACATGGGTAGTTTTTCGTGCTCGATGAACAGAGCAAATGCTCGGTCATGGATGCATGGGAAAGACAGTGGCCGGGTTCATAGAAGAAGTTGCGACGTTGAGTCCGTGAACTTTTGGCTCTCACTCACAGAGATACCGAAATATAGACCTCAGGATGTTGTAGAGATACGTGAAATAATCAAACTTGTACAATTGCTGTCCAATGATAGCAACTTATCGGCCACTTTCCTATGTACCTCGACCTAGTGATCAGTGCGGGGACTACTCACGATACTGCCGTTACAAACGGTATCACACTATCATATTAAACCCCTACCGTATCGCCGGCCTCATATCGTGGTCTAGGAGATGCATGATACCTATTTCAGCGGTAAAAGTGTCAGTGAATGGTAGCATATCTAGTCCGGACGCCATCGCTATACGTCTATCAAATTCACCACTCACCGATGACTATGGTCTCGAGTGATCCCAGTTGGTGGCCGTTGATCGATTTTGCCCGGGCCTGTACCCTCAGCTATTTTTCAGGTTCGTGGAGACACTGGAAAGTAAGTAGGATGATAACGCTGGTGGAGTCTCGCTCCGTTTCAACTGTGATTTTGCAGTTGCAGCCTTCATTGCGGTGGTATATGGTTGAGGTGAGCAAGATATATAATACGTATCGAGGGAATAATCGATGACCCTATGATGTTAGCACTGAACACAGGGCAACCATCTCACTGATAATGTGGCTTCTTAAGTTGTGAAGTGGTCTGGGTAAGCAAAATTAAGTATTCCGCTGGCCCCCGTCCCTCATGACCATTCTATATATTGGTGTATGTACTACTTAGGTTATAATCTCAGTTGGCAGAACAGTTGTGCTGACTTCGATATGGTGCGCTTCTACCGGGTTAGAATACTACACCCCATGTATGCTGCCTTTCCAGCCTGAGTGCACTCCTAGTCTCCTACACAGGAGTGAGTGATTCTCGGCTTCTTTCGAGTTGTTGGTTCACAGCAGTGGTCGATCGATCCCCTGCCATTCCAGTCCAACTAACTGCACTCCTACACAGGAGTGAGTGATTCTCGGCTTCTTTCAGGTTGTCGGTTCAAATTATTATTGGCGCGACTTAGATACTAGACACCATACATACTACTACATAGTAAGTCCTCGCACTGAATCTTACAATCTGGATTTGCTGTAAAACATTTTCGTGGACTTCAACGATCATCGGTAGGATGAACTGTTTCATTAGCTGAGTTCTGCTCAATGACAGTGCTCATGCTAATCTTGCTGGTGTTTCTTGCTTTATCTTCGGCTTGTAGTCTCGGATCCAAAGATCTCGGTATCCCGATCTGCGACTGACATCGTCTGTCTGTATCTGACCACTTATCATAGTCTCTGTAGAACTTATCTTTTTAAAGGGTTCGGATTTTTATCAGATCGCCTGGCGTGTATAGATAGTGTTAGGACCGCGCCTCCCCGTTCGAGAATAGGTTTTGGTAAACCGATGGCCGCTTTGTACAGGAAATACACAGCTGTTCATCTATACCCAAAGCACAGAACTGTAATCATGCGGGACTAGATCTCCCAACTACATAGCCCTAACTAGCCCAAGTCGCTCTATAGATCTAGGTCCACGTGCGCTCGATAATTGCATTTAGGTTGCGGATCAATTACCTGGTAACCAGTTCATCATGGAATGAGCTGTAGATATCAGATGGAATGGTGGAACACCACTCGAGCATCCGTGGTAACTTGAATACATGCCAGGCTCAGGCTGGTCACCAGCATGCTATGTATCTGTCGAACGAAATTATCCGAATCTGGCTCCATGGATCATATTGGACATTCCTTCCAGGAAAAGATGGAGTAAGTCACAACATCTGCGTAAGCGCCATCATTTACTAGAAAATCGAGAAAGGTGGCCTTTAAAAGATACTGGTTCGATATCTAGTTGCTACATATCATACAGGAGATATACAAAAATGATGTAACAACCGTAATACCAGCAGTTATCTATCTGTCTTGCTCCGCAATGAGAATATCAGAACATCAACTTTTCGATCGCAATCTTGACATTGCGGATCTGGCTTTGCAGCTCCCTGGCCTCGCTGGTCGTGACGCTGGCAGCGATGACAGGTCTGGACACATTGCATGCACGTCCAAGGGCTGCCTTGGAAGGAATGAACACGTATGGAACATTCTGTATAGTCAGCAGTTAGCACTCAACGGTATAAATAGCTCGAGAGAGAGAGCATACCTTTTCCTCGCAAAGAAGGGGAAGGTGCAAAAGAATTTCGAGAGGCTCGGTATCCGCGGTGAGGACGATGAACTCTGCCACACCACGGTTAAGGGTTTTAGTCGCTGTGAAGGTAGAAGTCAGATGCAGGGAACGGAAAAGGGGTTGGATGTTGCTCACCTTCATTGGCACCTTTTTTTAGTTGTTTGTACTGACCGGCCTGTTGGACCAAGTCCAAGATCTACGATACCATGATATCAGTCGTTAGTGATGACCTCTTGAGAAAACTTACGGAGTTGGTTAGGCCCTCATCTGCAAGAGGCCATGCTTTTCCGCGTGCTTCTGCCATTATGAATAGATGACCTCACTTTGGATTGATCCTTGGTCAAAAAAAAATATCAATGTCTGGGATGGTCTGCGCAGAAATTGAGTGTCGTTGTGGCTGTGGTGTATTGGTATGTTTGTCGTTGAAGAAACCCAAGTCAACGTATACTAGACAGTCGTTCCTTGTGTCGTAGAAACTATTTGCACTACAGGAGAACCTAGTTTCAAGTAAACAACGATTATTCGTTGTATAAAACTTGTTAAGGAGGTAAGTCAATTTCAGTACTATTCAATCCGTATCCAACTCGCAATCCGTCTTCCTCACCACATCCACTCGTCCCCCATCAGACATTTCAAACCACACTACCATACGATACCACACTATCAAGCCCATCACTCCAGAATCCCGTCCTCCTAACCAAAAAAGATTTTTGAGCTGAATTTCGAAAATGGCAGAAGCAGACTACAATCGCAAGAGGTCGCGCTCTCCTTCTGACTCTGACGAGAAGAAGCATCACAAGCGTGCTAACACAGGCGCTACGGCTCACGCGGATGACTCACGAGTTGACAAACACCAGGGT
Organism: Suillus americanus; assembly: GCA_016695465.1. Taxonomy (NCBI): domain Eukaryota; kingdom Fungi; phylum Basidiomycota; class Agaricomycetes; order Boletales; family Suillaceae; genus Suillus; species Suillus americanus. The sequence continues at coordinate 646,031 of MU177899.1, forward strand.
TCTGGTTCAACAACCGCTACGTCTATGACTCGCGATGTGAACATGACGGAAACTTCCGCATCCGTAGCAGATACTACTGCATCTACTCCTTCTCCCAAGGAAACTTCATCCAGCAATCGACGCGACGAGTCCCGCACTCGCTCTGAAGAGGCCGGAAAATCAACTTCCATGTCTGCACCACCTTCCTCGTCCTCAGCTGCCGCCCCTCCCTCAGCCATGATTCATATGCGTTGTTTGATCGTTACACAGGACGCGTCAATCATCATTGGAAAGGCTGGTTCGCATGTCAATGAGATCAGAGACAAGAGTGGAGCTCGTGTTATGGTCTCTGAGAGCATCCCCGGTAACCCTGAGAGAATTCTCAATGTTAGCGGGCCGCTTGATGCTGTATCCAAGGTAAGGTCCAGACATCTTATTGACATTTCTTTTTGTTCATCATAATAAACCTACAGGCTTTTGGTCTTATTGTACGACGGATCAATGACGAACCCTTCGATGTACCTTCAGTTCCTGGAAGTCGTGCGGTAACTATCAAGTTCATGATTCCAAACTCGCGCATGGGGTCTGTGATAGGGAAACAAGGTTCAAAAATCAAGGAAATTCAAGATGCCAGCGGAGCACGACTGAATGCAAGCGAGGGTATGCTCCCTGGTTCGACTGAGGTACAGTACAAGACTTCAATGTAAGGCGGCAACTAATTGTTTTGCGTGAATGTAGCGAGTCCTGAGCGTTGCAGGTGTCGCAGATGCTATCCATATAGCAACCTACTACATCGGCAATATCCTTATTGAAGCGCAAGAGCGCATGCCTTCTTCGTCCTCCAGTCATTCTAGTTACCGCCCCTCCAGTTACTCTCGACGACCTCCGTATACTGGCTCGTCATATGTGCCAGGGTACGCGAACGCGTCGCAGCCTTACGGTGGCCCCCCACCCCCTAACCCACCACAGCAGCTGCAAACACAGCAAATATACATCCCCAATGATTTGGTGGGCTGTATTATTGGGAAGGGGGGTAGTAAAATCAATGAAATCCGCCATATGAGCGCTAGTCAAATCAAAATCATGGAACCAGGTGCCGGGCTCAACGGCGCTCCAGCGCCCCCAGGTAACGAAAACGAGCGTTTGGTTGTTATAACTGGACAGCCTGCGAACATTCAGATGGCAGTACAACTGCTGTATCACGTACGTTGCTCCCGTTTAAATAATGTCGAGAATTTCCTCACGCGTGAGCTGTTTCAGCGGTTGGAACAAGAAAAGCAGAAGCAGCTACGAACATCCACTTCATCTTCTTGAGCTCGCACTGCGGCCCTTGGACTCATGCACTGCTACTTTGTTTTCATTTGTCGACAAATCTTCAAGCATGCTTGCTGTGCTTTCTTTTCCTTTTTGATGTTATGGCTGTGAAAAGATCAACGTTTTCATGACGCAGATATGTACATTAGTTGTCTTGCCTGTCTTTGGTCCTTGGTTAAGCAATTTTTTTCTGCTTGCCGCTGGTGTTGGTATGACCTAAGTATTTACATAATGTTTTTTTTGCCCTGTTGTCCCGCTTTCTGGTATTTATGGTGCGATGGTTACGTAACCATGACTTGGCTTAGTGAAAATCTTGTCCTTGAGCTGTAGACAACTAAATGGCCCCACTCCTTACAGCTCGAAAAGCGCAACTCGATGCCAAAGGCAAAGGCAAACGAAAAGCGGATGATATCGATGTCGACAGTGACGACGTCCAGCAACCCAAACAGAAGAGGAACAAACAACGCGTCTTGCTACTCTCCTCTCGGGGTATCACCCACCGCATGAGACATCTCATGAACGATCTCGAGACTCTGCTACCTCATGTAAAGAAAGGTGAGGTGATGCTTTTGTGGCCAAATTCACTAGTTCTCAATGGGATGTATCTCAGATTCAAAACTTGATTCGAAGTCACAGCTGCATCTCCTGCCTGAGATAGCAGACCTGAACAATTGCAATAACACTCTCTACTTTGAGGCAAGGAGACATGAAGACCTGTACATGTGGGCTACGAAAACACCAAATGGGCCCAGCATAAAATTGCACGTTCAAAACGTGCATACAATGGATGAGCTGAAGATGACCGGAAACTGTCTAAAAGGAAGTAGAGGAATTCTTAGCTTTGACAAAACGTTTGATGAAACAGAGTGGGGCAAGCTCACCAAAGAGGTTTTCACGCATGTACGTTCATGGGCCATGATAAAGGTAGAATGCTGACGCGTGATTATATTCCGTTCCTCCACATAGATCTTTGGCGTTCCCCCATTAGCTCGAAAAGCCAAACCGTTTATCGACCACGTTTTAACCTTTTCTATTCTCGATAACAAAATCTGGTTCCGGAATTTCCAGGTATGCTGACTCTTTCGGTTTATTGCCAACCGTTGACTAAATTTCCTCCGTAGATAATGGAAAAGGATCCATTGCAGCCAAACGGCCCGCCTCAAACATCTCTCGTTGAGATTGGCCCCCGATTTGTGCTGACGCCCATCCGTATCTTTGAAGGAGCTTTTGGTGGCGCAACCGTTTATTCCAATCCTGGTTCGTACACTGGAGCAAATATGTTCCATGCTCATGAACTCACTTCACAAATAGAATTTGTTACGCCTGCTTCCGTGCGCTCAGTAATCAGGCATGCCAGAGGTGACAAGTACCGTCAGCGGAAAGAAGCTCAGGAGGAGACATCGAAGAGAAAGGTGCTTCGTAAGAGGGACGAAGATACGCTGGCAGTATCCAAGGTGTTCGCATAGACGCCTACGCGTGTCATTAACGTGCAATCGTACCGAGCGGTAAGCACACCAACTTGGCGTGCTTATATGGTATTTCTGGATGATTATATACGTGCTTTTGTAGCGTTACACACGTTTCATCGCCTTTGCGACGACCTGTATCCATCTGCTCAACGTTTACGTGACAGAAGGCATCCGTTCTTCCTGATTTTGGAGAATTTTCTTTATACGGCTTGCTTTGTGCTCTCTAGCGCTGTAGCGCTTCTCCATTGTCTCGCGCTTCGAGAGGTGCACAGCCACCAAGCCTATGTTTGCTTTTGTACGCTCACAAAGGCAACAACCGGTTTAACCAAACAAAAGGAGTTTTTGGCTTAGCAAACGTTCCCGCCTGACTAGGGCAGCGTGCCTTGACAAATTTTAGCTGATGCCGAAGCTCAGCCGTTCCAGACGGTGAGCCACGCGCCTTTTGTTCTGCCTTAGAAGTGCAGGTTGGGCTATACGTGGGTGCATGTAACCGAGTGCGAATACATCCTATATAACGACTCGTGTCCGTCGTTTAATGGAAAGTCATTCTCCTGGCTGCAGTCGCTGATATCCCCAGTCTCCTATAGACAGCTGATATGCCTGTGTCAATTGACATTATCCCGTTTTCGGATTCTTTAGAATTGTATGGTGAACCAGACTTTTCGTGAGCTAGAACTGGAGTCAAGTATCTCACTTGTGCTGATAGACCCCGCTAGATCTGCCTTCTCTCTGGCAGGCCATGTGTCGATCTCGCTCAGTTCACCTTCGTTTATGTTCCAGCGCCGGCGGAGCACAACGCGTGCTTTGATGCAGTCGCTCACCGTCACATTTGAGGGACAATCCGAAATAATCACCCCAGACATTGGGTATGCCCCTCTGCGACTCTGCTCCATCACTCGCGAGCTTGTAAATGGTGAACCCGTCGACCTTTCCAACGAAGGGCACGAAGATTCCAATAAGCCCTGCTCTTGGAATGTCATTTTTGACATCCCTGTCCCTGGCTGGTTGCCGACTACGTCTACGTATGGAGATCGCAGTGCAGTTGAAGCTGGGACGCGCTACGCCTTGTATGCTACTGCAACTTTTACCTATCTTGAAGATGGCAGCTCCTCCATATTCAGTAACTTTTGTTCACCTTTTAGCTGTCGCACTCACACAATCAATGCGCCAAGATGTCCAGTCACTCTCGCTCGTTTAGCCGAGGTTCCTTCCGCCCCCTCCTCCTCGTCCTCTACCTCTGTCTTCCCAATGGCATTGTTCATCGTTGATGCACAATCAGGGCAAGATGGCGCAGAAACAGACACAACGGCTATTCCGCCTGAAATCCTGAAGAAGATTCAGGTTGTCGCGTCCATTCCCAACGCAGTGACTTTGGATGAGACATCCGTTCCTCTCATCCTGCGCTTACAAGGCAATGAATTGGACGGCTCTCAGCGAGAGCGCCTTCGAATAACTGATTTCACTGTTGATGTTGAACAGATTGAAACGTACAGGTGTGCTGCACTATTGTTCATCTATTATTCGCGGTGCTGACGACACGTCTGTCCAGGAGCACTACTTCTCTTGATTGCGTAGCTCGATTTATGGTCCCGCCTAGGACACAACAACCTCCTTCTTTGCCCCTTCGGAATACACACTCTGTGCATACACTCTATGAGGTCGGCCTTCTCATGACTCCATATCCCTCCAAATCTACCTCGACTCGTTCATTTTCCCTCTTCGATCCCTCGAATTCTGGGAAGTACATTATTTCTGGTGACGGTCGCATCTTCGTGCATGACTCTCCGAAAGGCAGTGCGACCACTCCTCAGTCAGAGAACTGGTATGTACTCGAGGCAAATGTGCCTTTGACACCAGAACCCAGCCAATTGGATTGGGCTGGGCTCCGCAGCCGTCGCATATCTGAAAATAGCCCTCTTTTCAGTGTGTGCCACCTGATGCACATTGCGCTCAGGTGTGCCTACGAACAACCCGACGGCGAGGTTGTGTGTGAACGCCTCCACTTTTCACTGCCCATGCAGCATGTGCGGATGGCTGTCCCAAAAATTAATCCGTCCCCTGTCGATCGCACCATTGTGGGTGCAATGGAGCTCCAAAAAAGCGTTCCATACAGCCAGAGTCTTCCCGCATACTCTCAGCTCTTCTACTCAAATGGAGAGCGCAAGATCGATTACTCAACTCCTCTTCCACTTTATGAACCTCCATCAGCTTCGTCATCATCTTCATTCACACTTGATAACAGTGACGACGATCGAAAATCAATCCCGTAATTTTCTGAATTGCATATACACCGACACTCGCACTTCCAAACCGAAGGCATTAATATTGTCATGTAATATTTGAGGCGTTTGGTCCAAGTTGGTCCACCGCACTTTCCATTCTTTTATCCATTGTCGTAGTGCTCTTTCGTCCTCGTTTGTTCTGCTGATCTGGCAGCTTTTCTTGTTTCCTGCTTTCGCTCGCGTTGATCTAGTCCGCATACCAATCGTTCCTCACACCTCGCCACCAATCTCGAAAAATAATTGTATCAACACAACTCCTTGTTCCGTACAATCATGTAACAAACCTACACTGCAGTAATGGAATCTTGTCGTTATTGTCACCATGAACCTAGTCCTCAATCCTGGACAACGTCTGATGCCACTGTTATTTTATGTAACACTTGCCAGTGTTGTACCGGTCCTTCGCACCGAACAACCCACACCTCTGTGCCTTCAAAGCCCGTGAGGCACACATGCCCTCCCTCGGAGTTCCCACAGTGAAGGCTCGACTCTGAACCATCAATAACTGCGGTGGCCCGCAGTTCATCAGCGGCCTTCTTCCGCTCAGCAACCCCATCTTCATCTGCAATATAACTAATGGACATGTGCGGAAATGCTGGGGCTGAAGGCGATGCTCCATCCCTGTCAAGCGCAGCCATAATATGTTCATGCAGCGCGACGAGTTCGGTCGTCTTCTTCACAGATATGAAGACAGACCTAAAATAATGATCGCCGACTTCAAGCTTCTGGAACTCGACTGGGATTGGATGCAAAGTAGATGGTATGGCTCGTAGAAGTGCATCCTGCGCTGCCTTTCTCGAGCTTGCCAGTGTGATATGAGGGGTTATCTCTGGATAGGAAGCAGCGGACACTGGACGTGTCTCAGGCTTCTTTGGCAACACCTTTTGGATAAGTTGCAATTGGCTGGGGTTGGGCACCAGCCAGAGCGATAGACCTGACGTAGCCTGGTTTTGTCAAACCGCAACAATGACTGATATGCACGTACCCATTCGGATCCAAAATGATATCGATAAAGTGTACCTGGCAGATTGATCAGTTCTTCAGAAGGGCCAATGGAAGAGTAGAAGATGACTCCTAAATCAGTGCTAGTGTCTTCCCGTGCAGTTGCCATCCATGTTTAGATCAGACTCCCAGTAGACGATGATCAAGTATCACATCCTCAAATTTCAGAACAAAGGAGTGTGCGCAGAAAATGGGTTGCACATTGTAACGTGCTAAAGCACAAGTAGTATTTGGTCAACACAGAATATACATCAAGTACACAGACAAACATCAGTGATCAGAATCCATGTCAATCAGCAGATTAGCATTACATAAAGCAGTCAATCATCGCGAAACCTAAGCCTCATCAGTGGGCCCACGAGATCCTAAGCTCACCCAGCTACTTTCCACCGTAGATGCATCGCCATCGCCAGAGTTACTCTCGAAGTCAGCCTCAGAGCCTGTCTCATGTTCACTTATGTCTTCAGGCTCGGAAAGAGGCTCAGTCTGCTCGAGCGCCGGTGCAGCTACCTCTGGAGATGACGGACGTGGAGCTGAGTGTGTTCTGCTCACAGTCAAGGAAGACGATGGAAGAACTACAGAAACCGCGGTAGAGGATGGAATGTTGCGAGCCACCTTTGGGACCGTTTGTGGCAGGGCCGGAGGCACAGGCAAGAGCCGATTACGGAGACCAACCAATATGTGGGGTAGACTCAGCAATCCATCCAGCAGCATGCTAGGGAGGAATGATGCAAACGTGTATGTCCCTGCTGTACGGACAACAATTGTTAACTCTCATATATGCATGAAAAAGACGGAAAAACAACGAACCGCCGGCACCAACAGCAAATCGGTCGCCACGAATCCAATCTCTAATTTTCTCATACCCAATACCAACGCGAATACCACAGATCGTTTTACTCGCCATCTTGGTTTTCGTTCCGGCACTGACGACGCCAATTATGTTATTTACGAGGACAGAAATGTCCTCCGGTCTGCGAGACTGTCCCATGCTAGTTTCTCCGAGTGCAGCAAATGCTTGACCGTAAGTTGCTTTCTCTGAGAGCGTCCAGTCGTCCATCGCATGGGAATCTGCAAGACTGGAGACGGCAGTTTCGCCAACGACGCCCACATCAACAGCAACAATACGGAGAGAACTCATGCCTTGTCCAACAGCAACCTCACGGCGTAACACATCCAACGCACGAAGAGTGGCCGCTGCGCTCATAGCACTAACTCCACCGAAAGGCAGTCCAACACGTGCATCAGCAGCAGGGAGACATACAATGATGGACTTGCGTCCGCACGCGCGCTGGGCGTCCGCGCGGAGTAATGGTAGGAGTGCCTGAAGTGCCTGGAGAGGAGCAAAGTGCGTGGAGAGAAGATGTGGAAGATATGTACTTCGTAAAGATAGCTGTTCAATGGGGGTCGGTGCCGTATGAATAGATGAAATCGGCAGTGTGAGTAAAGATATTATGGAGTGGAGAAGGGGATGATAAGGGGTGGCTGCATATGGGTCACCAGCGGCTGTAATTGGGAACCGTCGGGACAAAGTAGATGCGAGCGACCGAAGGAAGATTGGGATGGTGCCAGGCTAAATGATCCTCGGTTAGATGAACTTGGAGAGCAGGAATCAGCAATCGCACACCTCATTAGGGTCAAGGATAAGAGCTCGGACATATCCATGTCCTTTGTTTTCAATGCTGCTGACAGCTTCCGGTGTGGAGACGCTAGTGATAACGATGTATCCCTTCTGCTCAAGTTCGATGATAAGAGGGAGACCCAGAGGGTGATCACCACCTAAGACGACTAGGAAGATATGAGCAATGAAAAGGCAATCCGAGCGAGTAGTAGAAGTGCTTACCAACAACCTGTCGTTTCTCGGGAGTGACAGTAGTTGACCGAACTCTTCTCTTATGGGTGTGCGTCATACGGAAGGTAGTGTGGCCAGCAAGTAGGCCAGCTCCAAGAGCTGTTACTGCTATGCTGGAGCTTTTCCATGGATGTTCTATGATCCAATCACCAGCCTTCTCTATGAGAGTCCTCGGGGGTGGAGGTGGAGGCGGGGGTGGAGGAACCTCGAATGCCCCGAGACCGGGGACATGGATGTCAGGGAATGAAGAAAAACCAGGTGGGCCAAAGCGAGAGATGTCAACCCAAAGACGGTGAACGGCCTCTCGGATGTTTGGAAGACCAGGCGAGGCAGCCGCCACGGAATTTGTCAAAAAGTGTTCGAGAGACTGAAAGTATTCCTCGACTTCGTCAATTGAGGGAACCATTGCTTGAAATTTGGCAGGTAGAAATCACAGCCAAAGCCCAAGCACGAAATGCAAGCCCTTTGAGAGCTGGCAGAAGTACTTGTTGCTGTTTCGTATCGATATCTCGGATTCTGCCTCGTGGCTAAGTATAGGGTCTCTACCTAGTACCGGTGCCGTTCGTGGCCCAAAATGTTGTCATAGTCAACAAACGTCAAGCCAAATATTATCTGCACGAGATCAAGCTCAAGCCCGAGCTTCGCCGGCAGCAACGCCTTGGTCGTGTACTGATATTGCATCAAAGGTATACTAATTGTACATCATCAGCGAGTCAGAGCAACAATCGAGAAAAGCTGCGGAAATTTTGCTGTCGGACAATGTGTGACAATGAGAATCAGCGCACTTCAATAAACAGGTTCTGACAAACGATTGAGAGGACAACTTAGAGGGTTGGATTTACCACTAGAGCGTTGTGACACTCCTTTCCTTTGAGAGGTTTGTCCGATGCATTGATGAAGGGCCACCGCCAAGTTTACATTATTTTAGTAGCTTAGGCAATGCATGTCACTAACTCGCGAAGGTTGGTTTCACTCGGTCAGATGAGATTGTGAATACACAAGAAATTTAGAGTGACCAACAAGAATAACTTGCAGCGAATAAACAGTGAACAAGCTTGATGGAATCATCTGTAGTTCCACCCCCGCCAATTCACCGCTGAGCATCCTTGGCTAATCTCACACGTTCAGCCTCCATGTTTCATACTGAAAAAGGAAGAGTAGAAACCATCACCGGAGGAGGTACCACGGAACGCTTTGTACTAATACTTAACGCTCCTGCGCGCTTGAGGCCACCGATTCCCGATTTCTCCAAAAGGCCAGACGTGGCAGGTTCATCCACTGAATCCGCTCGAGAGTCCTGTTAAAAGTTTGTGGCAACTTCCGTCGGACACCCGTCAGTTAACTAGTCGCTGTGGCAGGAACCGGAGATGACTCGGTGATAATTTTGCGGGTACTGACTGAGGAGGCAGCCCAGCATATGAATGTTTAAATTCTCGGCATCGCATTCTCGTTGAATGATCTTCTCGGACGCCCATAGATAACTGGAAACTTTCCGAGGAAAAGCTGAGAGCACCACAGGGCATGAACATGACGAAAATGAATTCCTTTTCGAATTAATGGTCATAAAATGAGGTTTCGGCGCAATGACTGGGCCTATTAAGTTGAGATGGACCTCCGAGGATCCATACACTGCAAAAATATTGTCAGTAGGTTTCGAACTAATTCCAAGAGAAACAGATTTTGACTCTGTTGCGGTAACCACTTGGCTAAGATCAGTCAGATGAACCTATGAGGAAACCATCTATGAGTCAATGTCAAGGTGTGTTCCGATAGAAAAAGACCTCTTATTCCACAGCTTTCGAACCTGCGCAGTCGAAGAGAAACAGATTTTGATTCTGTTGCAGCAACCACTTGGCTAACCAATGTTCTGACGACCATCTGTGAGTGAATATCGAAGTGTGTTCCGATAGGAGAAAAAAACATTGTCGTCGGCAGGTCTGACATATTTTGATTCTGTTGTGGAAACCACCAGCTCGCTATAAGATCAATTAAGATGGACCTCCAAGGAAACCGTCCATAAGTAAATCTTCAAGCTTCAAGGACGGCAATGTTACATGTACTACCTCAGGGAGCGTGGAGGGCGCAGTTTTCTCACGGGTCATGAACAACGAGACGGTCACAACTGATTCACAACTTGCGGCGGCGGCCCTGCCATCGGACTCGATACGAATAACAAGGCAGGGCAAAATCAGATCCTGGGTCAAGCACGGACTAGACTTTTTCCAGGTTGGTTCTGTGGCTCTTTCGTTGACCGTTCATCTGACGGAACATGGGTTCAGGAAAATCCCGACAAGCCATTGACGCTGCACACTTCCCCGGCCGATGTTGCACAATCTACGATCCCTCGGTTGATTTCAGTCGTGGAGATCCTGAAGCGCGAATATCTGAAATTGGATGTTTTGGCAGGACAGCTGACGGGGCTGCATCAGTACAATGAACTACAATGGGAGCAACGTGGTGAGATCGCTGCAGAAGGAGAAGATCGAGTGAGCACCATAGCAAGAGCTTTGGAAGGTAAAAAACAGTGCGTGTTTTGCATATGGAAGTTGGTACTCAGGCTAATGAAGAGAAAGCCCTAAGCTCACGCTTGCGCCTTATATGAAAGTCACGCTGTGCAGGAGGGCTCTTCCAGGAATGCATGAGAAAAAAGAGGTGACGTGAGTGACGTTTATGCGCAGATTGTTGTACGACCTGACAAGCTTGCAGGTACCAGACACCACAGACACGACGACTATCCAAGACTACAAAGGCGAGATTGAAGAAAAAAGCAAAGCAGCAGATGCCTTAGTTTGGGTTCACTACTGGACAAAAATAAATTTTGACTTGAGTTGACCTGCTTGTGCCCAAGATATGACAGCTCATGATGAATAACGTCAAAACCTTACGAAGGAAAACAAATGCAGAAACCTTAGCGCAAGATCACGGCTGTATCCAAGCACGTTTTTACGTATATTGATATTGGTTTCATCTGCCACTGCAAGCAACTCGTCCGAGGCTTCCAACGCTGTTAAGCCCGTTACATCACAGATCAATACTGGTAAGAGTTTTTCTTGCACTGCCCCTGCGTACAGTGTCAATGTGCTGCAGCTCCAGATGGAATTGCAGTAGATGATACAACCGCTTGGCAACACATGTATATCAAAAATCAAGCCGACCACGAAGATTCTGACAGCAACTCGGAAAACTTAACTTATGATTCCATCAGGCTTATCGTGATAATCTGTAGTGACCGGTCTCAGTAGACTCCGACGTTCATCGACGTAGATTTCGATTCTTTTCCAACACAAATAAAGCGATGGACACAATATGCCAGGAACAAGCGAGTTACTGACAGGGGCTGGCGCCAGTTACTAACAGCTATTAATCACACCGTGGGTCAAAAAGAGTGATCGTACAGTCACAATCATGGGCTGATAATGACATTGTAGTACAAGGTAATACGCTACAGTCACTCGCTATTACAAACTCAAATAAAGAGTATACCACGGAAACCTATCCACCACCACCCGTTAGGTGGGAAGAGGGTTTTGTATCCCCACCTTGGCTGAACTTTGCAAATTATGTAGAGTCTGATTAAGGGTAAAAGTTGCTCGCCGCTGACAATCGATGAACGAAGGCAAAACAAAATTTTTACGACGCCAGCAGGATTTGAACCTGCGCTCGGAAACCGAAACAGATTTCTAATCTGTCGCCATAACCACTCGGCCATAGCGCCTTGTATTACCTTGCTTGGCCTTCACAAACGAGCAATGTTTCTCTTCGGTAAACTGATAAAGTTATACTACTAGATCCGTAGACTAGTGTAATTACGTCGAACGACTTTCTGTGCTCAATATCTATTACTTTTGGTTCCCTGACATCAGGGGCATTCATCATTTCGTTAATGTTATACTCCATCTCAGTTGCTGGTGAAATGCAAACCAGATAGAGATTGCTCACCACCAGCATGCACAACTCCACGAGCGCCATGCTGATACAGGGAAACACTAATTATAATTGAGAATGATTTCTAGGCGCCGTTGTCAAAAAGATATCCGGATATTGTGATAATTTTGGGTGCATGTACTTGCTCTATTCTACATAAGTAGCGGCATGAAGTAAGTACGATGAGTGCGAAGCGCCTAGTTACCACCTATCTCCTTGGCGAGTTGTTCAGCCTTGGACTTGACGTCCTCGATCGTACCAGCCTGTTTCAACAGGTCAGCCAACATCATACCAGACTTGAACATCTTGTACGCACCATGTAGAATGCAGACTCAGGGAGGTTATCATGTGTACCGGAAAGAATCTCCTTGAAGGAGCGAACAGTATCCTTCAAAGGTACAAGCTTGCCTTCGTAACCAGTGAAGACCTGTGCGACCTGGAAGGGTTGCGACATGAAACGTTGGATCTTACGAGCACGCTCGACCTAATATATTGTCAGCGTCCAGTCCTACATTGGTTTGGATGTGCACTAACCGTCAACTTGTCCTCTTCCGACAACTCGTCCATACCCAGAATGGCAATAATATCTTGGAGAGACTTGTAGTCTTGAAGAATCTTCTGGACAGCAGTAGCAACATCGTAGTGCTCCTGACCAACGATACGGGGGTCAAGCATACGGGACTTGGAATCGAGGGGGTCGACAGCGGGATAGATACCAAGCTCAGCAATACCACGCGACAACACAGTGGTAGCGTCCAAGTGAGCGAAAGTGGTAGCAGGAGCAGGATCAGTCAAGTCATCAGCAGGCACGTAGACTGCCTGCACGGAAGTGATAGAACCCTTCTTAGTAGTAGTGATACGTTCTTGCCTATCCTCAAGGTTAAATTGATCTGGTGGTGAGCACAAAAATGGACATACATGCCACCCATATCAGTGGAGAGCGTGGGTTGGTAACCGACGGCAGAGGGGATACGACCAAGTAAAGCGGACACCTCGGAACCAGCCTGGGTAAAGCGGAAAATGTTGTCGATGAAGAGCAGCACATCCTGGCCTTCTTCGTCACGGAAATACTCGGCGATGGTGAGGCCAGTAAGAGCCACACGAGCACGGGCACCAGGGGGCTCGTTCATTTGACCGAAGACGAGAGCGACCTTGGAGTCACCCTCAAGGTTGATGACACCAGTTTCAATCATTTCGTGGTACAAATCGTTACCCTCACGAGTACGCTCACCGACACCTATCCAAAAAAGATAGTGAGATCATGATACGACACGAAATTCGAAGGCTAACTAACCGCAGAAAATGGAGAAACCACCGTGAGCTTTGGCAACGTTGTTGATGAGTTCCTGAATTAAGACCGTCTTGCCGACACCAGCACCACCGAACAAGCCAATCTTCCCACCACGGGCATAAGGAGCAAGAAGGTCGACGACCTTAATACCAGTCTCCAAAACTTCAGCAGTGGTTGACTGATCAACGAAGGGAGGAGGATCGGCGTGAATTGGGGAGAGCTTGACACCCTTGATGGGACCACGCTCATCGATGGGTTCACCAATGACGTTCATGATACGGCCGAGAGTTGCGGCACCCACGGGAATTTGGATGGGAGCACCGGTGTCGACAACCCTTTGACCACGGACGAGACCCTCGGTACCGTCCATAGCAATGGTACGAACGGAGTTCTCGCCGAGATGTGATGCAACCTCGAGGACGAGGCGGCCACCGTGGAAGTCCTGAACCTCGAGGGCATTGAGAATAGGTGGGAGAGTATCGGTCTCAAACTGAACGTCGACGACTGCACCAATGACGGTTTTTACAGTGCCAATGGCACCCTTCGCCTCAGTTGCATACGTACGAGCTATGACCCGAGTTAGATTGGCCCGGATGGAACAAAAGACGCGAAAAAGCGAACAAGACACGGTCAGTAAGAGAAATAATCAAGCGCAGACTGCCAGCTCACCGGGTTGGGGTGCTGAAGTGCGGGAAGGACGAACAGCTGAATTTTGTTTTGACACGGAAGGAACGACGACACGCAACAATGAAGGGGTTGCGGTTGCAATGAACCGAGAGTTCTTTGCACTGTTGACTGCTCTCCGTGAGATGCGGGTGACGCCGCGAGTTGTAAGCATTGCGGGGAACGACGATGAGGACGACGAAGACGACGAACGGAATGCAATAAGATTTGGGTGCAAGAAATACCCGCGGCAACTTACGAAATTACACCATCCGATAATTACCGATTCACCCTGAGCCGGACTCCCGTCAAGCTTTCAAGGTCATTGACCAATGACCACATATCCAAGCCACTGCTCGCAATGAGCGAATATATCTAATTCTCGCATCATGAAGGCTCAAATGAGCGGCTAATTATGAAGGAGTTGTTAAAGTTCAGTCCGCTACACTTTTTCATAAAATTCATTATGCTTGATGGAAACGCTGACTCGAAATGAAAGTGCTCGAAGGATTTTCGATTCCGACATCGAAGATACTAGGGGAAATCTAGGAGCTCGAGGAGAGAGGAATGACTTTGTTTGCAATAACCGTCGTAATCACCATGTGTGACCACTGACGTTGACAGTCTCCCATCCAGAGTGGGAAACCTGTGATCAGCCCACCGATTTTGGGTTCGGGTATGGTAAGCCCAACAGGCTTCGTCCACCAATACGCAGTAACGCCTTGCGACAACGCCTAGTAATCATGCATGAACGCGTTGTTCAGGCGCATGCGCGATCGTCACGACCAAACGAAAGGTACAAGTTCCCACAATATTAATCCCCACAGCGTTTTCGAACTCACCCTCTTCTACGATGAACACTGCAGAATCTTCAGTGAAAATACGATCAATTATAACTTGGATAGTAGGAAACGTTCTCCTTCACCGACAATGTCCACCGAATAACGCAGACCCCCTGCTGACAGCACAAAAGGGGAGTTTTGGCTTCAACACAGTGGACATACACGTCAAAAATATATGTCGACATAAGGCCCGCAGATCGTCGTCGTCGGCCCCGTTAGAGATATGATTTGACATTGAGCTGACTAGTGCAAATGTGACCGGGCCAACATTTAGCACAACGAAGTGATCTTGTCTAACGATTGAATTAGGCTTTATCCGAGTTCCTCCTAGAGTCAGTATGGAACTGTGCTCACTTTTAAACGCGTAACTCTGCCTGCCGGAGTTGATGCCACTGGGATTGACTGGTGTAGGCTTGTGTGAGGGATACTTCGCGTAGAAACGCGTGTCTGTACTCGTCAACACTTTAATGTGATCGTAGTTCTCCATGTCAAAGGATGGTTACAATAAAAATATGGCGAGCCGTAGTAAGTGAGCGCAGTATTCAACCCGCGCGTAGCTTGAGTTTGTGATTTCGTTTAGAAATGGGGGGCTCATAACCTCTTCAAGCTAAGACACGAACACGCTCAGTGTTTCAAGACAATGACTGTACAAATGCAATACCTAAGACACAAATACAGTGGGAGAATTATCATAAGAGAACCACGACGAACTAAAGACCATGATTGAGGCCTGAGGTATGAAAGTATAAGTAGAGAGCGAACGGACACTATGAACCTCATCCAGAGTAGCTAGGACATTGCAGCCCCCAAGTTGCATATTCTCGCTATGGCAGCTGCCAAAACAAGGAAATAGTTCACTCATGAGGCTACCTTTGCAGCCACAGACGCGTCGCGTAGTGTTCCCACGGTGACACGCGTTTCGACGCGACTTTACGCTCAAAGTTACTCGTCACTCACTGTCATGGCAGATACATTTGTAGCTACTGGACTGCTTGGGCCCGGTCCATCGACCTCGTTGCTGGGCTCCTCACCCACCACAGATGGGCTCACCTCCGTCTTCCTATCGAATGGCCTTTTGGGCGGATTGCGTGTTGCCCCAACTCATGCACAACCAGAAGAACGAGCGCAGGAGCTTGAAGGCGTAGATGAGCCAAGTACAAGTGAGCAAGCAGAGAAGAAGAACGCATTTCAACCAAACGGTTTGTTGGGTTCACAGGATGTGGACGGATGTGAGTAGACATGCACTCCTGTGGCTTGCTACTGACTCTTAGTCTATTAGCGCAAACCGATACTTTTCCATCAAGTGGAACATCACACGAATTACAAGGTCGTGCATTCCCGTGTTCTAAGACTGCTCGTTAACTATTACGGTCTTCCAGACGATCATTTCCCTCCCATATCAGACATCCTGGGTCTCATCCCAAAGAGCCCCCGCAACACCGTGTCTTCATCCCCTAGATCGTTTATCCCTACGCACATACGTGCTCCGCTTCGTGCTACAACATATGACGGGAATGCAATATATATAGGGCGGAAGCGGTACGTAGGCACAACACAGAAGGTAAGATACGAATGCATTCCCTTCCTTTCCCATGCTCATTGTGTTCAGACTTTTTCTGCTCCAACACGATTAGGCAACCTATTAGATATCCCTATACACAGACTCAAGGACGAGCTATCCGCTGCGACTGCTTCGAAGTCGTCCCTTTCGTGTGTCTCCTTTGACTCCATTGGGAACAGAACCTCATCTTTTGCAGGAAAACCACTACCAGAACGTCTGAGTCACACAAGCCCTCAAGTCTGGTGCCAGAGGATACACTTTGGGTTGATCGATATCGCCCTCGGAAATTCACAGAATTGTTAGGTAATGAGCGTGTTGCTCGTGAAACAATGGCTTGGTTAAAGCAATGGGACTGGTGTGTATTCGGTAAGAAGAAGAGCAAGAAGAGGCTGCGAGAAGACGATGAGAACTATAACCCTGACGATGAATACCACCGACCACGAGAAAAGGTAATCATTCATATTATGCAACAGAATGCGCAAATTTGTTGATATGTGGCCTTTAACAGTTACTGCTAATATCCGGTCCCCCTGGGCTTGGTAAGACGACATTAGCTCATGTTGTTGCGAAGCAGGCGGGATATGAAGTAATGGAGATAAACGCGAGGTCTGCTTTTCCAACGGAATTTTTGGTCTGGTGCTCACTCCGCACAGTGATGCGCGCTCTGCACAGGTCATCGATGAGCGAATACGACCGGCGCTGGAATCAGGGTCTGCAGTTGGAAGCGTGAAGCCCATGTTACTCATCATCGACGAGATAGATGGGGCTACAGGAGGCGGGGACAACGTATGTGTTGTGAATCATGATCCTGACTGTGATCACTGACGCATTTTACTAGTCAAGTGGATTTGTAAACAAGCTGGTTTCGCTCACTTTTGACAAGCCAAAGAACAAACGTAAGTTTTCCACTGGAACGATGACACTCCCCCGAACTTTTTTGGCAGGGAAAAAGAACGACCAGAAAGACAAGCGTCCACTACTTCGCCCCATAATATGCATCTGTAATGACCAAAATGCGAATGCACTCGCCAAACTTCGTCCTCACGCCCGGCAAATTCGGTATACGAGACTTGCCGACAGTCATATCGTCAAGCGTCTCCGCGAGATTTGTGAGTTCGAGGGCCTACGAGCTGATACCAGGGCTTTGAGTACCTTGGTTGGTGTGGCCAAAGGCGATCTCCGAGGCTGTCTCAATACTCTGCAGGTGTGTAGTTACATGGTGTACACACCGCGCTTATAAAATTCTCAATCTTCATAGTTCATCAAGTCTCGCAATGATGAGGTAACCGAACCTCTCATTCGCCGTGCTACAGTGGGCATGAAAGAGGGGGACACTACCGTAACTTCCGTAATCAACGAAATATTTGCACCTTTATCCCGAAAACGTGTCAAGGAGCTTGGTATGGGCGAAGAAGAAGAGGCACGATATGTGAACCGCCTGAGCCATACAATTGAAGGATTGAATAATCCTGCAAGTATAGCAAATGGTAAGTGCAAAATTCACAACATCTATTCCATTCATTTACCCAAGGATAGGCTGTTTTGCACATTATATCAATTGTCACCGGCACGACGCGAACTTGAACCACTACGAGAAGGCTGGCGAGTGGTTGACGACCTTTGATTCTTTTTCATCTGTCATGTATACGGACGGGGACTTCGCGCTGCATACATACTTGTCATATTTCCTGGTCCCATTCCATCCGCTATTCCGAGAGCGAGGGGAAAAACGGGTAGAACGAGATAGTTCAGACTGGGATGTAAGCATCTACTTTTTGCGTGGTTGCAAGATATTCATTCCTAGTAGAACTTCCAGCTGACGCGCGCAAACGAAGAAATTTACAAATCATTAGCAAACGGCATCCGCTCTACCGGTCGGACTGCAGGAGCCAACAGACACCTCGTCACAGGTGAAGTCCTGCAACTCGAATTTGCGCCATTCATCAATCGTATAATTTCCCCTCCTTTGCGACCAGTGAGTGGATTGTGCCACTGCTGCTTGCCATCTCAAGATATATATTTCTCAGGTCAACAGTCAAGTAATAAAGCCACAAGAAAGAGCCCTGCTCTTGCGCTTGGTGGAGATCATGGTGTCTTTTGAACTTCGCTTTGTGCAAGAGAAGGCTGAGGATGGCCAAAATGTGTACAGGCTTGACCCGTGAGTTCTGCATGACACATCCCCTCGCCGACTGATGTCATTCGTTCACACAGTCCAATTGATGTTTTTGTTACCTATGACGGCAAGCGCGCCGAAGATATCGCAGTCTCTCGGTATGCTGTTCGACAATTGGTCGCCACTGAGGTTTTGTGACTTTGGATGAATACGAAATAACCTTTCTAACTCGACCCAAGATTGACGCCGCACTCGTCGCAAAACAAGCAGACGCGGTGGAGAAAGGAAAGGAACAAGCAAAAGCCAACTTCTTTAAAACGTCTGTCCATTTATTCATTCGGTGTCTGCATCGCTTATTTGACCGTTAGATCAAGGAAGGGCATCACGGAAAATGTCGACGAGGCTCCTGAGCCCGTAGAAGTCATAGAAGGTAACGATGAACTGCGCCGCTTGGATGCCTCCTCCGAGCCAGGCCCAAAAAACAAACGAGCACGCACGTCCGAGAAATTGGACATTGCAGACAGGGTTTGGATGATTTTGTATTTTGTAGGTCATCTACTGAATTCGCCAACTAGCCACCCGTGGACTTCTTTGGAAGGCCGATCGCTATTAAGAAAGATTCAAGGAGGTCATCGACGTCGAAAAAGGTAGTCCCTGATTTTCGCATTGCATATAAGCATCTGGAAGGAAACTCGGCAGCTGTTCGTCGGCCGACGAAGGTTTCATCGTTTCTTTGATCAACCCCGAAGTTATTATATCACCATAGCACACAATAGACCTTTATTTTGTACAAGGAATCAGAACATTGGCCCAGAAATTATAGCAAACACTGAAGTACCAAACAATATAGGCATGGACAAGATGTAACAAGGATGTAAAGTATAAAGGATGGAACAATCATATTGTCTGCCAAAACACTAGAGGACGAAGAACTGGAAACCCGAGAAGTTTTTGGCGGGGAATCACGCATGACCACTAAGGCAACACCTACAGGACATAGCGGAAGTCGCGGTTTTGTTTGTCCGTGAGATCGAGGAAGGCTTTGTCCACCTTCCTCTCCGCACCCGATTCGTCCAGTATGTACACCGCATCATGCTTGTCATCGGGGGTTTCACGCTCTCGTTTCGTGTTTTCGCTAGCGAGCATGAAACGAAGAACCACTAAGGCGATACCCGCAGCAAAATTGCATGATGTGATTACAGCCCATGGAACGTGATTCCTACATAAATTTAGCATGATCCATGATGATCGGTGGTGCCGGAGAACGAATTCGTGACATACCTGGGTTGATACTGTTTCTTCCACATAAACTGACTGACGGCATTTCCAATCGCATATGAGCACAGGACGATGCCATTGGTGGTGATCCCTGTGCAGATATCATTGAGCTTGTGACCAAATGCGACAAAAATGAAAGGCCCATACGTTTCGTGTGTCCGGATGTTATTGAACTGACCCAACCAAGGAAGATGGTAAATGGCGCAATCGCAGAGACTGGACGATGAAATGAAAAGGTCCGTTAGTGCCTTACGCCTCAAGGCGCTTGCCGAATGAAATCATGATACGTACTTGAGATCCAGTATGAGAACAGTAAACCTATTTTGTTGGAGAACGGAAGTGTGCTAACTAGTATCGAACCGAGTATCGCAGGAATGTATATTAGTACACCAGCATATGACCTGCCGATGGACGGTTGTGAAGCCAGAACCACTCCCAACCAAATGGTGAGAACTGCACACGACGAGATGAGTAAGGTATCGTGCAGCACAAACAGAGACACACTTTCGACCACACCATCGACACAGCCAAGGAGAGTTGTCTGGATACTATTGAAACCGAATTGTGCAACAATCAACTGGCGTTGATTAGTGAGCTGAGATGCATCAGTGGTTAGTATGTAAGCTCGAATTATTAAACAACTTCTTACAGAATTCACGATGTTTCTAATAAAACACGTGAATGCTTAGATACGCGGAAATGTAATGGTCCGAAAACGTACGCAGACCCTGCAAAGAATGCCATCAACCACGTCTTTGGATCCTTGATGGTTTCGAGGAACCTGCCGAAAAGGGAATGGCATGAGGCATCACAAACAATGGATATTAAAACTCACTGTTCCTTCTTGAAATGCTTGTTCTCTACGCCACTTTGATTCACTTGTACTCTGCGAATCGCCGCGACTCTCTCTTCGGGAGTTAGGAACCGAGCAGTCGTGGGCGAATCAGGGAAGAACAACCTTGTTAAATCAAAAGGGATGAATAAGTAATCTACATGATGATCATACGTACGCACCAGAAGAGCATGGAGGTGATCAATGTAACGGTGCCAGTAATAATCATGAGCCTCGTGTAATCAGTAAGGTATTGCCCTCGCATCATGTAAAATTGTGTGACTCACCATTGCCAGGGCATGAAGGAGGTTGTACGCGTGAAAAGGAGACCATAACTAATAAAACCCAAAATAATCACAGCAAAACCGTTCATCAAAACTGAGAAAAATGAGACAGAGAATGAGCAAATGAACCAGAGCTTACACCAATAACCGACACGCCTCGTTTTCTCCGCATGGGTATAGAACATGGATGTGACAATCAGGAAGCCGGGGGTGATAGCACCTTCGCACATCCCCAGCAAGAAGCGCACCGCTAACAATGATCCGAAAGATTTGCAAGCAGCATGACATAGTAGGACCACAGCCCACAGAAAGATATTGATGCTGAATGACCATCAGAATACGAAACATATTGGATGACTCTTGGCGTACCTCATCCATTTTCCGACAGGGAACCGCTGCAATGCCAAATTCTGAGGGTATTGAAAAACGAGGTAGCTTAGATAAAATATCGTGCCAAGCCAGTCGTACTGGTTAGCAGTTAGATGTGCATCCTCGCTGACATGGCGAGAGTTCAGCGTGTGCAAACGTGACAACATGTGGGCAACACGCACAGTATGCCCAGCACCGCTGCCTCTCCCAGAGTGGTTTTATCCATGAAGGTGATTCTACAGAGACCGTTCAGAGGAAACGTAGCAATTTGTGGTATGAACACTCACAAGTACATGACTGTTCGAGTGAATGCGTCCGATTCGTCAAGCGAACAGCTTCGAGGATCTCAAAGACTTACCACACATGAGTGGCATAATATGCCAATCAATTTTAGCCCTATGAGAGCTCATGAATGGAAGGTCTAGGTAGTGGTGGCGAAGAAACAACATACCTCAGCCGAGAAGCCTCCTGTGGAGTGAGGGGAGTGTCTGTCTCAGCAACCAGCTGAGCACCGACATCGACGTCGTAGCTTTGTACTGTACTAGAGGCATGTGTATGGACCTCCCTTTTCTCAGAATTGTCGCTAGCTGAGTCCATGTTTACTAGGAACAGTGAAAGAAGGGGGTGAACTTACTACACTTTATAACCTACGGTAGGCTCTGCCGCGCCTTTACGGCATTCCTGATCACCGTCAAAGCGCAGTGGACGATCTAAATTGCGTAGTAGGCTATTGAAGTGACTAACTAAGTTGGTGAGACTGCCGGCGGATGCCTTTCATGAAACAACATTGAGCTGATCCGTTGTCAGCGGCACATTGGACATCAGAAATCAAAAGTGGAAGCTTGGATTGAACGCTATTAGACGTCTTGAGAATAGAACTTGGAAGTTCTCGAAGACGACCAAATAATCCTATTGAAACTCAGAGTTGGGCTCGAAATTGCTAGCAGGCACTTCATCTGCCGCGTTGCTTCCTTGTCCTTCACTTCCTTCCGTCGCAATCAGAACCTTCCGCATCGCCGCGTGTGTCGTGGAACAACGCCGATTGATCTGAGCTCACGAACTTGCAAAGGAGACCGCATTCGATTTGTAGAAGAATCTTGAAATACTAGTTTCTGTGTTGTTGAGACATCACTTACTAGTGATCTATGATGTCTGATTCACATTTTGATGGAACCCAGCCTGACATGAAAGAGTGGGTACTTGAGCCAGAGACAGAGTATAGGTTCGAGCTCGACCCCGGTACCTCCCTAGCAATCAAGGTACGTTGGTTCGCAACCACGAGGCAAATTCATTCCAGGCAGCCCCACACCTTCTGAACCCACTCCTCAGCTGGCTCATGGACAGGCCGAGGTCTTCGGCGCAGAACTTGCGGAGGGCAAAACATATCTTTTCGGGACCGAATGCAGGGCCGCAGTTTTCACCTGGCAAGGTTGTACCTTGGAGATAAGTACTACACTTTCATCGTTACTCACAACTTCTGTTGTTGATCTATTTCGTTCAGCACATCACTGGCCGTCCCTCCACCGAATATGTATCTGAGGAAACTCCTATGGCGGCATACGCAAATGTCCACATTGCGTTCGAGCAAATGCGTGTCAGAGCACTTCGTATTGTGCATGGGTCTCCTGCCTCAGATGATGATGCGAATGCCAACGCAGAGCCACCAAGAGTCCTTGTTCTTGGTCCCGAGAACTCGGGAAAGACAACAGTATGCAAAATTCTGACAAATTATACTGTTAGGGCAGGGCAGAACTGGTCCCCGGTATTGGTAAATGTCGATCCGAGCGAGGTGAGCATGCGAGAAATGGATCTATCTTTTCTATGTTGAGTCACAAGTCAGGGTGGTTGGGCAGTTCCTGGAGCCATCTCGGCCGCTCCAATTCGCAGTCCTATAGCTACAGCATCACCTGCTAATACTCTTGGCTCTGCTGCTACATCAGCTCCTACCGCCCTCTCTTCGAACGCGTTGATACCGCTAAGCTATTGGTATGGACATGCAGAAACTAAAAGGAACCCAGTTCTACTAGACCGACTTATCCGAAATCTGGGAGAAAATATCAGAGAAAGGGATGACGATGACCCGGAGGGTGCGGAGAATCAGTTTCTGTCTCGAACGCAGGACAATCAATGATCGTGGATTCCTAGCGCGCGTGTCGGGTTTGATTGTCGACACCCCATCATCTTTTGCATCAAGTTCTGGCGGCGCGCCAGACAACAGGCATACGCTCATAAAAGCATGTGTCGATGCTTTCAGAAGTGCGATTTATTAAATGCATTGGTACTTCATCTGACTCTATGATAGTCAATGTAATTCTCGTGGTCGGGCACGAAAAATTGACTGTTGAAATGCAACGGCTGTTTGGCAACCGGTTTACCGTGGTCAAGATACCAAAGTCAGGAGGTGTATGTACTCTTATCAATCGATCCTGTTTAATCTGCGCCTCACAAACCCGACCAGGTGGTTGAATTGGATCATAGTTATCGGGAACGCGTGCACAAGTACCAGTTGCATACTTACATGTACGGCCAAAAAATAGACCCACCCTCTGGCATAACCTCCGCGATTGTTGGAGGCGAAGCGGTGGCAGACCTCGTCCTTTCGCCATCCTCGTGTGTTGTCAAATTTGAGGATTTGGCGATCTATCGCATTGGTGCTGGTAGGCAATGTTTCTGCACGCATCAACACGTGGCTGATCTTCGAGTCCGCCCGCCGTAGAAAACATGGCTCCCTCTTCCGCACTGCCCATTGGTGCTGCACGCATGTTGTCGGAGATGCAGCCCGTACTTGTTGATCCTGCGTCCAGCAGCTCGGGCCTACTCAATTCCATCCTCGCCTTGCTTGCACCCTTCAACCCGGACGAGTCCGAGCGCTATGATGAAGAGATTTTGGACCTAAGTGTGGCCGGCTTCCTTGTCGTGTACGTCCTTCCACGCCCCATTTCGTAGTTCCGAATATTCTTTCTTTCTCTTGTAGTTGCTATAGCATGCATCGCTCACTCTTGCCTTGCCCCATTTAGTACTAGCATCGATGCTCCCAACCGGAAAATGACGATACTCGCGCCCAACCAAGGATCACTTGTTGGCAAGACAGCCCTTCTGGGGTCCTTTGATTGGCAGGAATAAAGTCGAGCGAAGAATATATTTCATGGGGTCATCCTTCGAGGATTTTTGTACATGGAATCCTTGACCAGACAAATACTGAGGGGTCTTGAGCCATACATCTAAGGTGCCTTAGGGAGTTTGCAGAGCACAGCCTCACTTCAGCGCAACTGTACAGAACACGAATCCTTGCAAGTTAAAGAGCTGAATTATTGTTTCACAAGGAACGTTACAAGATCTACAGTTCCTAACAGTTCTGATTTTAGACTAAAGCATGATGCACATCCACTGACAACCTATTCAAACATGAGTCACTAGTTACCAGACTTGCTTCAATTGCTAGTAACTGTGTTTCACCCGCTTTTCTCATGGCAAAAGGCGACTTCCCTTGAACTTCCACTTGCAGATTATTACACTAGCAACACATAGTCAAACCTGAAGCTTAAAGCAGCATTCAAGGTTCGAGGCGGAGTTGGCCTCCAGAAGCACTGAGTGTTGGGTACGGATTGAATTCTCGCACCTTTGCTATATGGTTCAGCTTTCTTTTGTCGTCGCTGTACCGCATTCTTCCCGTGCTCACTCAGTACCAACGAATGTTGAGCTCCCAACCGAAAGATGACGATGGTACTCCACATAGTCAGGGGTCGTTTGTCGGCAAGACAGCCATTTTAAGATCATGTGATCTGCAGAAATGAACGGAACCATACTCTGTGGGTTTGTTCTACATAGAGTCCAGCGAAATGATGCATACACGGGATACATCATGGAAAGAAGAATCAGATAATAACCAAGAATGAATGGGATGAAGGATGATATTGCAATAGTGTCCTGTCTGATCAAAGCCTGGATAAGTCCCGACCCCATACGCCACTGCGAATGCAAGCATAAAAAATCAGCGTTTGCATGAATAAAGAATGTAAAGCCCGTACCGAATAATCCAGTCCATCATTAAGAGAAATCGTGTCCTGGCCGAAACCTGCTCGCTCCAGTAAACGCTTCGCCACGCGTACATGGCAATGAGGCCGCCCATGAATGATAGATTGCCCAAATCGAAGACCGCGGCGTTGCCAATATACGCGAGACTGCCGAGATGAGTATAGCGAAATGACGCGGATACAGCCTCATCCAGGTCTTGTATGCCGTTCGTCTCGAGGACTTCCCGTTTCTTCGCTAACTGATTTAGCTTCTTGCCAAGATATTTCCCTTGCTGAGAAGCCACTTGAGCGGTCTGGACCAGGACAATACCAAAGTTAAGGCAATCGTAATATGACGTTTAAACCACTGAGCACGTACGGCAGGAAGTGCTGTTATCTTATTTCCAATTTCTTCCAACAGTTTGCACAGTTCATTTAAGGAAAGGCTGTTGTCTGCGTCTGAGTCATACAAATCGAATAAAGTTCGGACCTGAGTGAAAGGATGGATTCAATAAGGCCTTCTTAGAACATGCACGAAAACCAACCTTCTGCAACTGCGACTCAGCCATGGGTATCCGGTGTTTGATTCTTGTAACTGGTAGCCGTCAAAACAACGTTTTCTACAGAAGGTCACCGACATACCCATAAAATCAAATTCATCAAAGTCGATCTTGCCATCTTTGTTCTTGTCGGCCTCATCAACCAACTCCAGCAGGTGGCTCACAACAGACGTCTCGATCTAGACGCCATGAAGTCCACGCCAAGCACCAGGAAACAGCATAAATAGACGCACAGTTGCACAATCTCCAATAGCATACACATCTCCCAACGGCGCACCCTTTACACGAAGATGAGCATCAACTTCGATCGCTTTCTTGTGTACTTGATTGGGCAATAAGGCAGAGACACGACGGGTAAAGGGGTTCATCGCAATGCCAGTTGACCACAGGACAAAATTTGTCGGGATCTCATGAGTAGTAATTGTCCCATCCGGAGACCGCACAGTGTACACGACGTAGTCAGGGTGGACGGCACTGACTCTAGCAGAAGTAACTAGGTCGACGTTATCACGACGGAACTTTTCCTGATCGAGTTGCTCAGTTATGAGTACTTTGAAGCGCTCTCAACAAGTCATGCATACCTCGGCATATTTTGAGATGGCCTCCGAATACTGCGCTCAAAGTAAGGTTTACACTAAGTTTTCTTAAGCGATGTCACGCACCGTGTTGAGAATATGCTCGCGCGACTGGATTACATGGATCGAGACTTCCTCGCGGCATATCTTGGGGTACTATACAGCACAAATTAGGTACAACTCAAGATAGAACGACTGCAAAACATACATAATTTACAATATCTTCTTGACAAAAATCGTAAATTTCCTGCATCAACAAAATTCATGTTTATCGGATACGAACACATTTTGACAGAGATAGACGTACGGCTGCTGTCTCGACGCCTGTGGGACCACCTCCGCAAACAACGAATGACAACAAACGCTTGCGTTCTTCAGGGGTTGTGGTAGGAAGACTGGCCGTTTCGAAGTTGTCTGAAAAGCCACAAATGAATGATAGAGGTCCAAACCGCAAAGGTCTTACCAAGGATTCGTCGTCGGATGGCTTGCGCATCCGATATGGTCTTGAGTTGGAAACAATGTTCTAGACCCTGGATGCCGTGCGTACTGGAAGTTGACCCGCATGCAATGATTAGTTTATCGTAGCTATAAATGGCCATCAATGACGTCAAGTAACATGAGCGTTTTGACAATGGCAACTCACGGAAGATAAACACGTTGAGGTTCGCCAGTCGAAGTCAGCGTTTCCAGTTCCAGTAACCGCTCAGACATCACAAGGTCAATAGCCTTGGCGTCTATGAAGTGGCCGCGAAGACGCGCTACGATCTTGCGTAGGGGCTCAACCAAACTGCGAACTTGGACTGTACCGACCGCAGCCGCTACATACCATAGCATGTTCAGCTATACTTTTAAAATGCCAATTTAGCACTTACTCACAAGGTAAAAGCGGGGTAAATGTGGTGAAGGTTTCTGGCGACACGACGGTCACGTGCCAGTCACCGAGAGATAGTGTATGCAGGACAGAAACAGCCTGGCCAAATGTCCATGTCAACGATAGCACCGGCATATGAAGATTTACTCATTACCCCCCAGCCTCCTCCTACAATCACCAACTTCGGTTTGTCCAAAAGTTTCTTTGCTTCATCATCTTCTACATCATCTACAAGTGCTCTTACAATTGGGAGGTTCTTTGGTCCCCCCTGCTCGGGATGAAGCGCGAGAGGTAACACCGGTACGCGGTGGACATCCTTGTTCGTATAAGTAAAAGCGTCGTGAATGAATATCCCTGCGCCTAGTAACAGAATCCCAAATGTCGAAGAGAATGCTGCAAGTCCGGTATATTTTGCAACCAGTAGAATACGGCTTAGTAAACGCGACCTTGGAAGAGGCTCAGTTGGTATCTGCGGCCTTGACTTTGAGGTTGTTGGTGGTTTCAGTGCATCTGTCGCCAGTAGCCGACTCGGAAGAGGTCTGAGAAGAGGTGGTCGTATTCCAATCCCTAAGTGAACGAGTCTAGCCCTGCCTGGCTTGCAGACCCGAGTGAGCTGATACATTTTAGAAGGAGCGTCGCTCTTGAAATACCCACTGTGTCAGGACTCAGCCTGCGTAGGTAGGGGCACAAGATACACCAGTGGTTCGAACCTGAGTTGACAACGAGGAGCGATTACATACCATAAACATAAACTATGTAAATACTGAGTCATCAAATTAAGTTATTCATAGCGTCATATTCACAACTGACCGAGTAACGCCTCAAGCTTCAAGCCAAGTCTCAACGACGCATTAGGTTTCCTTGTGCATATGTCAAGCACTGGTGATAATTGCACATCAATACATCGATTTCAGGGTGAGCGCCTCCTGGTTACACATCAAGCACGGATTTGGATTGCTACGGTAGGGTACAATGCGGGATATAAGTTGAGGGCAAATGATGAAGATGATAGTGTATAGAGAACCAATGACACAGAATAAACAATCATCCCCGACGCAAACCGAGGAATCTCCGTTAGCGACAACGTCAGGTTTGAGACTGACAATAATTGAATAAAGATTTGAGTCTGCTTGAGAGTGCCGGAGATCGTCAGGCGGCAATGCGTTCCAACTCTTTGACGACTTCAGACATAGTCGGGCGATCATTAGGATCATGAGCCCACATCCGCTCGAGGAGGTCGATAATGTCTGGACACCATTGTTTCCGCAGGCCTGTGATAGACGGTCTGGACATCTCTCGTCAGCGTAGAATATAATTGGACTGCCAGGTGACAATTCACCTCTGGCGTTTCGCTCCAACGATATCGTAAATAGCATGCTCGTTCATTCCCTTAAAAAGACTTAGTACTGAGACAGGAAGAGAATGGTAATATACTCACCTCCCAAGGGAACTTCTTGTTGAGTACGTGCCATTGGAACATTTCCCAGTACACCATGGCGCACGAAAAGACATCAACTTTGTGGTTGTATTTGGGATGCGCATGCCAAAGCTCGGGCGCTTGCCAGTTAACAGTGCCAACCAGACTGCGAACCATGGATCGCGTGGACTGTTTCACTTTGGCCAAACCAAAGTCTGCAATCTTCGCCGTGCCACGAGAGTTAATGAGGATATTGGACGATTTGCAGTCTCTGTGGATGACGGAAGGCTTGCGCATATGAAGGTATTCCATGCCACGCGCAACATCCAGCATAATGTTCAACTGTGAGGAAGATGCATAGGCAAGAAGAGAAATGGAATGTCAAGAGTACGTACTACTTTTTTCAGGGACGGAGCAGGAACATTGCGAATATAGTCGAAGAGGTCCCCATTTGAGCAAAGTTCGCTGACTATCATGACGGGTGTCTCGCGGGTGTTCTCTGGTATGCTGACACCAAGCTGTAGAGTACAGTGTAAACCAAGGCTTCAACATTGTCTCCACGGAGATACCTACGAAGCGAACTATATTCGGGTGATCAAAGCCACCGAGAAGCTTGAGTTCTTTGATATCCACTACAGCGCATGCTCACAATGTGAAAGCCTCACTGATAGAAAGTGCGACGTACTTGAATTAAGCTGATCTCGAAATTCCGCAATGGCGACCCGTCTGCCCTTGAACTTACCGATGAACACATCCTTGAAGCCCCCACTTCCAATCTTCTCCAGTTTCGTGAGTTTATCGGGAGGAATTTCTCGATCTTCTAAACCGAGGCTTTCGAGATCCAATTCTAGCTCTGGCTCTGGCTGAGCCATGTCCTCGCCCGACAAAGGAAGAGTGCGTGGTTCGTCTTGATGAATTCGATTGGAACGCAGGAGGACTGGAGGGGTATTGCTTTGGCTGCGGCTCTTGGTCTTTCTCCGGCCATTAGCACGGTGATGAACGGTTGATGGTGGACGAATGGTGCCTGTGGAAGAGGGTGAAGAGAACTCGCTCGTTCGTTGATCTCGCCACTGAAGGAGTGACCGCGCGAGTTGAGGCTTTGTACCAGCAACATCCAGATCTCGAGTCTCACACATCCGGACAAGGTTATCACGACGCATACGGAGAAGGGTCTTCTTGGTGGCCACAGCAAGATCGACTGAGAGACTTGTGTGAGCAACATAAGAAACCAAGAAAAAACAAACCAACAGTCATCTCCGTCCATGGCTTCATCAATCTCCTCAGCCTCCTCAATCTCCTCGACCTCCTCATCCTCCCCTTCCGCGTCGATGTCAATATCCTCGGCATCTAGGTCAACCGACTCGTCACCATCTTGCTCCTCGTCTTCGCCAGGCGCCTCCTCTTGGCATTCTTCTCCAACCACCTTCCCATTGCGGAGCTTCCGTGGAGTAGTTGTTGGCGGAGGTGACGTACTTTCCTCCACATCCACATCATCATCTCCGTCCGCATCTCGACTATCCCCCGACTGTTCTGACTCATCATCCATGCTCGAGCCATCCTCGTTCACCTCCACGCCATCTTCGACTTGTTCCTCGTCGGCTTCCTCTTCGTCATCACCTTCCCCTCCGTCGCTTGGGGGAGTATGTGTTTGTAGTCTGCGAGGGCGAAGACGTCTTTTCGCGGGTGTCGCTCGGCCCCGCATGGGTGGCGGAGTAGGAGATGGAGATGAGATAAGTTCATCGACCTCTTCCTCGTCCTCCAAACAATTTTCTACCTCCTCCCCTCTCGAAGTCTGCCGCCTAGCCCTTCCCCGTTGCTTTGGCGTGTCAGATTCCTGATCATCGCTAACTCCACCACGTTTCTCCCGACTTCGCAACCGACGAGGACTGGGTGAGCCCGATGCAAACTTATCTTCTAGCTCAGTGAGATCAGTAAGCTCGCTCTCCTCGCCCAATGCAACAGATTCAGCGATCGTGACATCTTCGCTGAATTCGACTTGTTTGCCCTTGCCCTTGCTCCTAGTGGAGGAGCGAGGAACGACAACCTCGGTAGATACTTTACGAGAACGTAATCTTGTAGCAGGAGGGGATGGGAGCTGATTAGAGAAACTTGGTGTGGGTGAAGATCGGCTGGATGTAGACCTAGTTGTTCGTCGTCTGAGCGAGATATTAGCACACCGAATTCAATTCGGAAAATTCAGCTCACGTCAGGGCGACATTGGTCTTAGAGGTAACCGGTAGCTCGTCGGGGTATGAGTGACTGGCGTTGATATGGCCAACAGATAAACTACGTGTTTTCAAGAAACGCGAATTCGTCTGGTTTGTAGCCAAGTGAACCGTAGCACGGCGCCGCAGACCCGGGGGAACTCGATACCTGGTTCCAGCGTCCGTTTCCTCGCCACCTGCTGCATTTCCCTCGTCCGAGGAACAGTCGCTCGCGTCCCGCCCAGGAGGAGATGAGGGAGGTAACGACACGATATCATCTCGCACTGCAATAATTGCTTCTGCGAGCTCCAGCTTTGTGAGGTTGTGTGCATCGTCTGATAGACCCGCTGCAGTGTACAACAGAAGAAGTTCGTCTTTTCGGCGACGTTTGAGCTGGCTCAAGGATGCTTCATTTATCAGAAACTCGTCGGCTGATAGTAGATTCAACAAAATCAGTGCATCAAAGATCATAATGCACAAGGACTTACATGCTTCTTCATCGCAGTCAATTTCAGAAGCGTCAGACACATTCCAGCGACCAGGAATATCGACTTCCATATCACTAAGTTCTTCGCTGGATGAGTCTCGGATCGGTGAAGCTTTTAGCTTCTTCAGTTTCGGAGCCCCACGCGCGGGCCGACCGCCAGAAATGTTTTCATTAACCGACGCGACGCGTTTCCTTTTCGAACCAATAGGAACGTCAAGATTTTGGCTCACATCTCGAATACTATTCTTCATCAAAAGATACTGACGGGATGGCAGCCGTCGCAAATTAGGCTGTAGTGTAGCCAGTATGGGACGCGAATCAACGGTAGTGTCTGAAGATGATGGTGGAGACGCGCCCACCGCGTGGGAATTAGCCGAAGAACGCTGGAATCTATTCACGAAAGCAAGAGCGCGTTTGGCAGCGGAAGTATGGCGGAGCGAGTACTGTCTACGCGCCAGATTATTGCTGTTTTGAGGAAATGAGACTCTATGTGGTGAACGGCGTTGAACCATGTCCACAGCAGCAATTTGAACTGGTCCAGTCTATTGGATCTATTGTCACCAACCCTTGATAGGAGGTCGTTGAATATCCAGTTTGTTAAAGGAGTCAAGGTGCAAGTGTGAATGAGAATCGGTCAAAGGACCTCTCGGTCGTTTCAGCCGTCGTCGTTGTCGTCGTCGTCGGTGTTGAAATCACTGGTTCTAACACAGTTTCAACCCCTGCCACAACATCAATAAAACCAAACAACTGGTGGCGTGGGCTTTACATCCAAATATAGCATTCACCAACTCATGTGCGTGCCATGGGCAGTCGACCGCACATAGGCATGTTCTACTGGCACTCTGATGGATCAGAATACGGGAGAATAATTAGATGGCATAGCGGACAGGCGGTAAATGATTAGCAAGATGGCTTCCGCACACACTAGATGGGAGTTTCCGAGTCTTGATGGGAGTGTTAGAAATTGTTTGACATCCGGCCGCCGGTCAAAGGGACAGCTGAATCGAGCTTGGTGTACTTCCACTGGCACCTCCTTACTGCCGCTCAAGCTTACATATGTCCTTATATATAAAATTCCGCTGTTCTTGAGGACATAATTTCGCTCCCCCTTGCCCGTCGCTTTTCTCCCCGAGTCAACAGCAGGATGCTCCTTAAATTTTCAAAATCGGATATCCTGAACTCAGCTCTCGTTTATCCTGAGACCGGTGCTCTTGGATATACCATTCTTACCAGGTCCCATTTTATTCGTGATAGTGGTAAGGATTCAGACACAGAAAGTGAAGACGAGAATGGGGAGACTCGCAGGACGACTATATATAATAAATTAGGGGAGGTCATCGCTGAGATCGGGTGGAAGGGCAAGCAGCCAATAGAGATAGTCATCAACAAGGAAAAAATCATTGGAGCGAAAGGGATGTTTGGGTGCTCGAGTGCCATATTATCGTACGTTCTCTTTATCCACCTTCATATCCGCACGTTCTGAGCACCACAAAGTCGCAATGTCCTCGGTATACCGACACGCTTCGACGCGGAATACTTCTGGATGGCAGCACCAGATGCACTAACAGTTTGTGCTTTCCTTCAAGCTCGGTATCACTATTGAACTTCATGCAGCTCCTTGACTATGATTCAAATCAGACAAAAGGTTCTTTCCACACCAATAGTATGCGTGTGGGCGAACGCTTCATTGCCGCTCCGATACCCGGTCTGGGACATGACTATCTAGAGTTTGAAACGCATCCCCTCGCATCAACAGAGGAACTCCTCGGTACATCTTTCCTACTCTTTAGCTAACGTCATGATCTGATATCGCTTCGAAGTTTCATTCATCCTGATGGAAGTACTCCGCCGAAGTCGCTTCAATCTCCATACAGATTCATCAGATCGTTCGAAGCTCTGGCGGAGTACACCGCTCACCAATTGGGGCCGACGATTACGACGCAGATCTATTTGATCTGTTTGGCTTGATGATTTAGATTTTTCATCGCTTTTTTGTTGCATCTATCTTCTTCCCTGCATCTCTTGATACCATTGTATATTCATACTCTGCTGGCCATTGCTTTCGCTGACGTCACTCGTTCCTTTGTAGCTCTATCAGTCCTATCTCATTTCGTTCAATCTCGTGCATTACTACTCTGGCGTTCAATCGCCCTTTCAATGTAATATGGTACCGGTGCTGAGAAGGATGCCTTCCATCAGCATGAGACTCAGGTACTGCATTTATACCCGATAGGCTTATTGCTCATTATCGTATCAATCGTCTTGTGTACTTCTAGCTCTTCAACATAAAACCCTGACGCGTGTTTTGTCTTCTTGCTGCTATGTTAGATGTTGACAGTTTGCCTAACTTCCCAAGCATGGGAGCGGATGCCAGAGCGAAATCTCCCTGCATGTCTGTTTTTGGCTCATCTTTTGCACTCACCAATGAGGGAACAAAGACTGTGATATAAATGGTGTGCTTCTTTCTCTACCGTCCCGAAATTAAGCAATGTGCTTACAGAGGATGCTCGTCTAGACTAATTCTGAAGCGTCCCTGACGTGTGCGCTTACCGCTTCTCCCGTTACATGCGGTGGTTAAATTTTATGGTTATGACACATTGACACCAGGGTTTTCCATAAGCTGCAAGACCGTGCGATATTTTATGGAAGGTTGCTATAGTATGCCGATTGTGTTCATAACGCCCCCGATGACAGTCAACCAATCCCCGACTTCCACGAAGCGCCTTTCTCGGTTAGAAATGTACTATGAAAAGTTCATGAGTTTCCCCCTTATCATGATGGCGCTGGATGATCACCTGGACCCGTTCAAGTATTCTACACCCACACAGACAAATAGCTTCGACTTCGGTACACATACGCCGGGCCCCTCCGGACACACACTAAGTCGTGTAGTTCACAAATACAAATACATCGTAATATCATCATGGATGCTCCCCGGTGGCTCGGAGACTTTCAGGCTTGGCTCGGGATTGTTACCCGGTCTCAGGTTCTCGTAGGTTCTCGTTCACTCGTCTGAAGACAAGTAGTTTATGACTATATTCCACCTACTGTCGTTCTCGCCTGCACAACCACCCACATCGGAACGGACCGACTCGTCAAGCAGACCTTACCCGTTTGGCATGTCTAACTTCAATTCATCGCCGTATCTTAACTAGTCCTAGCAAAGTGGTCAACAGATTCGAAATTTGTTCCTCCTAGATTGCGCAGGTTCGAAATCTGCCAAACATACTTTTTCCGTATGATCGCACTTCGGGCATGAGCTCATGGAGGGGTCTTCGAATGCCAATCAGAAGACTCGTGGCGAAATGGTAAACAGATTCGAAATCCGTTCCTCTTGGATGCTGCAGGTTCGAAACCTGCTGGCAATAGTTTTTCTCAATGATCGCACCTTGGGCATGAGCTCATGAAGAGGTCTTCGAACATCAACCCCAAGTCTTATGGCCAAGTGGTCAGCAGATTCGAAATCTGTTCATCCTGGATGGTACAGGATCGAAACCTGCCGGCAATAATTTTTCTCGATGATCGCACCCTGGGCATGAGCCCATGGAGATGTCTTTGAATGTCGAGCATAAGGCACATGACCAAGTGGTTGACAGAGTCGAAATCTGCTCATCCTGGGTTGTGCAGGTTCAAACCCGCCGGCAATAATTTTTCTTTATGATCGCACCTTGGGCATGAACTCATGGAGAGGTCTTCGAACGTCTACCATAAGGCTCATGGCCAAGTGGTTGATAGAATCGAATTCTATTATTCCTGGATGGTGCAGGGTCGAAACCTGCTGGCAATCATTTTTCTCTATGATCACACCTTGGGCATGAGCTCATGAAGAGGTCTTCGAACGTTGGAGTGGGCTACTCTGCCCTCACACTGGATGCGACACTTGAGAAAGGATGGATTGCTCCCACGCAAACGCGGCTCTGACACTCTGCCGACAAACTCTACTCTAAACACCGCCAAACACCGCCGCCACCTCGCCTGCACCCCTAGGGGCCCCTACTCCAACGTCAACCGCAAGCCTCATGGCCAAGTGGTTGACAGATTCGAAATCTATTCCTCCTGAATGGTGCAGGTTGGAAACCTGCCGCCAGCAGTCTTTTTTCCCCTTTTCGCACCCCAGACATATAATCATGACAGTTTCTTTGGAGGTCTATCTCAGCCGGTCGTGACTGGGAGGTACAATGTAACAGATTCAAAATTTGTCCCACTAGTTGGATAGTGCATGCTTGAAACCTGCCTACGACATTTCTTTGTTCGACATCAGGGCGCCGGCTCGTTCGAAACCTTGTGGGATCACTGTCCGTGACAAGGAATCCACCTTCAGGCCTTCCCGCTTGGCATGTCTAGCTTCAACTCGTCGATTTATAATAGTCTTAGCCAAGTGGCTGACAGATTCGAAATCTGTTCCTCCTGGATAGTGCCGGTTCGAAACCCGCGGACAACTTTTGTTGTCTATGACCGCACCTTGAGCATGAGCTTATGGAGAGATCTTCGAGCATCAACCATAAGACTCATGGCCCAGCCTGAGGCCTGAGTACTTGGTTGGCAAATCTTATATTGGTCCATAGTGTAGGTTTGAAACCTGCCGATGGCAGTCTTTTTCCTCTTTTCGCACCTCAGACATTTAATCATGATAGTTTGCTCGAAGGTTCATCTCAACCGGTCATAACTGAGCGGTACCATGTGACAGATTCGAAATTTGTTCCACTTGGGTGGTGCGTGTTTGAAACCTGCCTACGACATTTTTTTACTCGACATCAGGGCGCTGGTTCGTTCGAAACTTTCTGAGATCCCTCAAGGGTTCATGACAAGGAATCTACCTCCAGGCCTTGTGAGGATAATGTCAGAAGCACAGACGTATATATACATGCCACCTTAGGGAGTCAGGAATTGATGCTGCCTATTGTATTTTCATAGTCTCCGCCAAGGCTTTCGATAAACTTTTACATAGCACAATATTCGTTGGTAAGTTATTACCTCCAAGAATATCACACTTACGCCCAGATCCTATCTATTCTTGCCCTGACCATCACTCATACACATTCGCGACCGCGTACATCTTTGTGGTGGACACAGGCTTCACTGGTTCCTCGCCATAAATCTTCTCCACCTTGTACATCGTCGAGGAAGGAACGGGATCAGCGTCGGTGGTAGTCCCCGAGGCCGGCACTGGAGCCTCGATGGTAACAACACCAGGCTTCCCAGCCTTACTAGCCAGATTAGCCGCGCGCCCATCGGGAATCCGGATGAACTCGAGCTTCTCATCCTCCGCAGTACCATCAAAGATGAAATAGCCCTTCCTCTCAAACTGAATAATGTCTCCTTTAGTCAGTGTGCTTACGTTCGCATCTGCAAACGCCTCCTCCCGGAACTCGCTCACGGGCGTGACGAAATCTTTGACGTCGTCCGTCTCCTCGAGCTTCTTCTTCGTGATCAGGTAGTCGTAATCAAGGAGCGTTACGTCGACTAAGGGGTAATCCTTGGAGGGTTGTGCAAGCCAAGTAATCTTTTTCTTAGTCTTGCGGAAATCGCCCTCAAGGTGGAGGTCCATTGTGAGGGAAGTGACATCGCCCGAGGGGCCTGTGGTCTTAGACCGGACGATGGCGTTCCCCCAGTCCATCAACGTTATCTGATGCGATCAGTGCGGATGAGACACGTCTCTCGGCTATCGTTGGCATGACATACCTCCTCTTGATCATCGAAGGAAATGGCGTCTTCCCGCTCGACAAGAATGGTAGACGTAAATACGGTCTTTTTCTCGCCGACATCTGGATTCTTCTTATGCCGTGGTAGGGTCTTCACCTCGGGTGCAGGGGGGCCACCATTGATGGTTACAACGACACTGTGGACGGCTGTGTCAGCTTGCAGACAGGTGTTTGGTGTTGCTGATGACGGCACCTGTTCTCCTTCACAATGGCCCAGAACCGCGGAGCAACAGGATCAATTACTTTCTTATTAATGGCCCAGATCATGTCCCACTCGAGCGATACAATTGCTTGCGAAGGCCCCTGAGCCAACATGAACTGTGACAACGCATCCACCGTTAGTCCACGTCTACGGATCCCTGCCGCAGGCACATCAGAAACAGCCTTGTGCTCCACACTTGACAGGAGAACTAACCCCGAATGGTCGGGAAACGTGGGTCATCCCAACCCCTAACTATACCGCGGTCCACGAACCAATGCAACTTCCGCTTGGACAATAGTGTATAGATGAAATTAAGACGACTGCACAGGTGTTAGTAGCTTTCAAATGCAGATCCGATGAGAGGAGTTGACCTGAAGTCCCAGATGTCAACACCGCGCATGCCAAGGGCTTTGATCATCCACTGATATTGCGCATTTCGCTCACGATATTCGTTCGTTCTGAGGGCATGGGTAACTCCCTCAAGGGAGTCCACGATTGGGCACGCAAAATCGTAGGTGGGGTATATTTTCCATTTATCTCTGTAATATGGATCAACATTCGGTGCAAATTAGAGTAGATGGCTCCATACCCAGTTCGGTGATGAGGGATTAAGTTACATCGGTAAATAACGGGGTCGCGTAGAGCTTTGTTCTGATTGTCCACGCTAATTTTCGCGCGGATACACCATCTCAGACCTTCTGTAGACCCGGTCTTCATCTCCTCAAAGTGCCTCAGGTTGTCCTCGATCGAGTCGTCTCGATGAGCAGATGCGACACCTTTGCCTCGTTCCTCGCGCATCTAATTTTTGGCCGGTCGACATTTATGCATGATACCACGACTAAAGTTCCGTACCTGTAATTGCTCGGTATCATCGGCATAAGCTTTACCACTCTTGATGATTTGAATGGCCAATTCATAAATCTGGTCAAAGTAATCTGATGTGTGGGTCACTTTATCCCCGCGGATGTTCAGGAGCTCCAAATCTTGCAAAATAGTCTCCTCGAACTCAGCCTAGCATTCCATTGTAAGACCTGATAGGCTTGCGAATAAAACAGGGGGCTTACCCGCTCTTTCGTGGGGTTTGTATCATCAAAACGAATGATCATCTTCCCATTGTACATTTTTGCGAAATACTGGTTCAGCATCGCGGCCTTTGCGTGACCAATGTGGAGGTACCCAGAGGGTTCAGGGGGAAAACGCGTGACGACTTGGCCTTCCTTTGCATTCTGGAGGCCAAGAGCGAACCCTGCGGCCGTTTTATTTGATCTGGCTTTATTGGCTTTAGCTGCTGCGAGGCCCGCGAGCGTAGTTTGAATGGAATCGAGACTCTCGATGTGAGACATCCACCGAAGAAGATGAACATACTGCTGCCCATTCTTGAGAAACCCGATAAATTTTGGTGCAACTGATGAACGTCAGACGCGACAACATCAAAAATTTGGTTGATCACGCTACCTTTGATTGAACCCCAAATGATGAAATCGGCTGCAGTAATGTCGTGGCCGACGAGGAAGGTACGATATGCAAGATGGTTATCCAAAGAATCGAGAAGAGCAAGGATACCCGGGACTGCCGTCAATGTCGGCACAGTTTTTGCGAGCTCAAAATACTCAGCAGTCTGTAAGTGATTCAGTTAAACTTGTATGAGCTATATCAAGATTCATGATGCCTTTACGCTGTCTCCAGCGAGTCCTCCTGCGTTGGCCAACACGGCTACGATCTCATGGTCCGTAGAGATCTGTGAACCCTCAAAGTCTAGAGTGACACCATCTACTGATTCGTCGTAGTTTATGTCTACTTTGTGCGTGTACGTCGCGATGGCGATCGAAGCGTAAGGAAATGGGGAAGTTTTTGTTGAAAGTGTTATAGACATGATCGTTCAGTTCAGAGGGTAGCGATGATCATGCAATGACTCGCTGCCAGCTTTTGCCAACAAGATAAACCTAATCTTATCTACACGATCTATCCATGGATCTCTCAAGTTCTCCTACATATAGATTGATCCACTGATCGTCGTTGGAACGGTCGTACTGAGCATGTCAGATATTATGTCTTGGGTCCATATGACCCTAGATCTGATGAGGTTTCCAACAACCTCAATAGAGGCCTAATCATCTCCACAGTGACTCCGACGGACCGTCACTACAGTCTACCAGGGCTTGACATGACTCCGTTCGTACCCAAGTTGGAGCATTATTAATTAGTATTGCCGAAAGGGCTTTAAAGAATAGAATAAAAGTCGTTGTGGCCGATATCCGTGACTCGACCTTGACAGATTTCTATCAGCTGCTCCAAATAATTATTTCTTCTCTCATCTTCCTGCAAATACTTAGTTTCTCATTCATCAAGTTCGCCCATCATGCCTTGCATGCTGTCCGTCCTTTCTAGATTGATTTTCAGCGCTCTTCATTAATCACGACCTGTAGCATTGATCCAGCTCAAAAGTACAGACCATACGTACCACTGGTTCTCGACAATCGTCAATGGCCAACCAAGACATTCACCAAAGCTCCCATATGGCTTTCCACAGATCTTCGTGACGGAAATCAGGCCCTGGCATGCCCAATGACGGCAGATCAAAAACTCACCTTCTTCCGTTTGCTGCTCAAATGCGGATTCAAGGAAATCGAAATCGCCTACCCTTCTGCCAGCGACACCGATTTCGCATTCGTTCGATATCTGATCGAAAATAACGAGATACCAGATGATGTATGGATCCAGGTAAGTACTCTTGCGAAATCACTTAGTTACATCTGCTGAAGTTTAGATCTAGGTTCTGACTCCAGCTCGCGAGGATCT
Organism: Suillus americanus; assembly: GCA_016695465.1. Classification (NCBI taxonomy): domain Eukaryota; kingdom Fungi; phylum Basidiomycota; class Agaricomycetes; order Boletales; family Suillaceae; genus Suillus; species Suillus americanus. The sequence continues at coordinate 685,916 of MU177899.1, forward strand.
CATCCGAAGATCATTCGAAGCTGTCACTGGTGCAAAGCATGTCATCATGCACATGTATAATGCCCTTTGTCCTATGTTCCGAGAGGTCGTCTTCCGTAACTCGAAGGAACAAACAGTTGAACTGGCCATTACACATTCCAAACTCATCAGCGAGCTTGCTGATCAATACTCCGCATCACACGGAATGAAATTCCGTTATGAATACAGCCCGGAGACATTCACCCAAACAGAAATGGAGTTTTCTCTCCAAGTGTGTGAGGCCGTCAAGACCGCATGGGGCAAGGCTGGGCCAGGCATTGATCGCATCATCTTCAACCTTCCTGCCACTGTTGAAATTGCTCCTCCTAACCACTATGCTGATCAGGTAGGCGCTTTTATAAGAGTCTTCTTCACGTCCGTTTACCATACTCAAGATCGAATACTTTGCCACTAATATATCTGAGCGAGAAAACATCATCATCAGTTTGCACCCGCATAATGACAGAGGTGCGTCATGGACACATTCAATTACGGACGTATTTTTAAAACATTATGAAGGCACTGCTATCGCTGCTGCGGAGCTCGCAGTCCTTGGGGGCGCTGACAGAGTGGAGGGCTGTTTGTTTGGTAATGGGGAACGTACAGGAAATGTCGACCTTGTGACCCTAGCGTTGAACCTGTACACACAAGGAATCACCCCCAACCTCAACTTCAGCGACATCCAGAAAGTCATTGACATTGTGACCTCCTGCAATGACCTCCCTGTGCACCCAAGGCACCCTTACGCTGGCGAGCTCGTCTTCACGGCCTTCTCTGGTTCGCACCAGGACGCCATCAAGAAAGGTTTCGAAGCACAGGGTGTTCGTCACAAAAAGAATGCTGAAAACGGCGAGCTCAAGATGTGGGACATGCCGTATATGCCCCTGGACCCCGCCGACCTTGGATGCAGTTATGAAGCTGTCATTCGTGTCAACGCGCAGTCTGGCAAGGGAGGCATCGCGTACCTTGTCAAGCAACACCTGCAACTCGACCTTCCGCGCAGTATGCAGGTCGCATTCTACAAGGTCATTCAGCAAATATCCGACCGCGAGGCACGCGAAATCACTGTCGAAGACCTCACCACGGCGTTCCGCGAGACTTACCACTTCGGTGGGTCGAAGTATGAAGGTAGACTGGCGCTCAAGTCATTCCGTATTACGGCTGAGCCATCGCCTGATCCCACTCATGACGGTGAACCTTTCGACGAGCGTCGTCGCTTTGATGGTACTATGTTGGTGGATGGTGTGTTGCGTGTCATTCGTGGAGATGGTAATGGTCCCATCTCTGCTCTTCTTGATGCTCTGCGCACTCATCTGGAGATCGACATGACCCTTCGCGAATACACGGAGCACGCAGTTGGCGAGGGAGAAACCTCCAAGGCAGCCTCATACATAGAGCTCGTTGCTACCACCGACAACGTCAAGGAAACTCGCCAAGCATCTGAGTCATGGTGGGGTGTTGGACTCGACTCCGACATTGCCGCTTCCAGTTTGCACGCCGTGTTGAGTGCAGTCAACGCTGCTATTGGCGATCGTGTATTGCCTGAGCTGAAGCTCAGTGTCGGCTTCAACGCCACCTCTGGCCAATCGGACGTTTCGGATGCTATCGTCAATACTCTGGGTTTGACACTCCCTCGCAGATTGCAAACTTCCTTCTTCGAAGTCGTGCAGCGCGCCGTGCGCGAGTCAGATAGCAAAATCTCATACGGAGACCTTACCCGTCTCTTCCGGGAGACATACGGGTACGAGGTTGAAAACAAGGGCAGGTTTTCTTTGGGTGACTTCTGTTTCGAACGCGTCGAAGGCGGCGGCCCCCGGTTCAAGGGTGATATGGAGATTGATGGCATTGTATGCAAGGTTGTTGGTGAGGGTAACGGTCCTTTGTCCGCAGCCCTCGCTGCGTTGCACTCACAAGTTGAGGGTACTCTCGTCTGCCGGGAGTATTCGGAGCACTCTGTGGGAGCAGGTTCAGACGTGAAGGCTGTCTCCTTCGTGGAGCTCCTGTATGAGCTGCCAGGAAGGGCCAAAAAAGAAGCTGCTTGGGGATTGGGGAGTGACACCGACATCACTGTATCTGGTATCAGGGCTGTGTTGAGAGCGGCGAGCAGGCTGGGTGTAGTTTCGAAAAAGGCATAAGCTGGGATTGAGCGCGAAGAGGATATTTACATAAATAACGATGTATTACCTGGATGTATAATATCAGACTTGGATGAACCGTCACTCCATGCAATTTCATAGTTTTATGGCTCATTGAAGCGGGGAGGCCACGGTCACACCGTGACGCCACTAGTTTCTGAGCGTCTGTGTGACAAAGGACAAAGTTACGCGTCCTTGGACCGTCTGGCAGTACGAACACCAACGACGCCAATCCTGCCATATTCTGTCCATGAACTCAGCCTGAACGACTAAAAGCCGTAATTTACAGGTGATTGGTCCTCCGAATGTCGTCTCCACCCTCAACTCGCCCCTCAACGTCTTCCAGAGCAAATCTGCATGGCTCACAGTCCATATATCCGCCAGGAGGTCTCATGATGTCCAGTTCACGTCCCTTCCTCAACATTATTAATCCAATGAGCCATACACACCAAGGCTATTTTCAAGCCAACCAGTTCGTAGTCGAGGAAAACGAGAACGAAACCGCCGAAGAAGATCTAGAAGCAGGCCACGCGACCACAGGGATCGTGTCCAAGAGCACCAAGTCACACGGAAAACACAGAGTATCGTGGGACGGCCAGAGCTCCGAGATGAACATGCTACGGCCTAACATACGAAAGGAGGACAAAACGTACGAACAGGAATCGGATGATGATGTTCCTCAGCGCTTCATGATAGAGCATTCTTCGGCGTCTGGCCGCCCCTCTAAGGGTAAAGGCCGCTCACAACCACTTTATTCCACACCCGCACGATCGCTTCCACATGCAACGGCGCCTCCTATTGATACTCTACCTATGCTTTCAATACCCCCTAGACCGTCAGAACTAGACGTTGACGAACCTCCGCATACGCCACCACATCAGCGGCCACAAGCATCACCCAAGCCTATGCGTGGGTTGGACGACTACGAACGTGCGCTTTGGGACTGGGTCAACGTCTATAACCTGGACGCATTTCTGCAGGAGGTGTATCTATACTATGAAGGCAAAGGGATTTATTCCATAGCATTGGCAAGAGGGCTCAATCTCCTGTCAGTGCTTCTTTGTGCGCTTCGAACTAAATTGCTGACTGTTGATGCGTAGCACAGTAGGATTCGTAATTGGGTTTTCGACATTCCTACTTGGGTGTGTCGATTACAGCCGTATTCGTGAGGATGCAACTACTCGGCTGTCAGACGTGGTGGTCGGCCACTGCGTATCAAAGTGCGCATTTGCTTCCAAGACAGTTACAGTTGCGACATACTAACGTGCATAACATAGGTTTTCTGGATTTACGCTACTCTTCTTTCTGCTTTTTGCTGCGTTCTATGTCTGGCAAATTATATCTTTTGTCTTCGAGGTCATGCGCTTGGTAAACATGTATAAATTCTACACCTACCTCCTACGCGTCCCAGATGTACGTACATCTCAATCTTCACCCTTGTCCTGGCGCTCATACAGTACGCATATAGGCCGACATATCGACCATCGCCTGGCCCGAAATCGTGCGCAGGATAGGCGCAATACGAGAAGAGAATCCCATAACAGCCATATCTTCAGCGCATGGCACTAATGCTGCAACGCCAGCAACTGCTTCTCTCGACGCACACGATATCGCGAATCGTATCATGCGGCAAGAAAACTACCTCATTGCACTGTTTAATAAGGACTTGCTTGATCTTCGCGTCCCACTTCCTCCTAAACTTAAACAAATGTTGAGGCAAAGTGATGACGGCAAGGGGCGGACGTTAACGAGGGTATTGGAGTGGAATTTGCGGTTTTGTTTGATGGAGTACCTGTTTGATCCGCAAGGACGCGTCAGGAAGGTGTTCTTGAAGACCAAGAACAGAGCCATCTTAATTGAAGGGTACGCCCTTCCCTCAGCTGAACCACGAGGAATTTTACGCTCATGTGATTTAGGCTTCGTCGACGCCTCATTTTTATGGGTATCTTGAACGCTATCTTTGCGCCATTTATTTTCCTCTACATGATCATGTATTCATTCTTCCGCTATTTTGATGTGCGTCACTTCTGCTATAACTCACGACGTGGCTTAACATTCTGCAGGAATACCACAAAAATCCGTCATCAATCGGTAGTCGGCGCTACACACCCTTTGCGCAGTGGAAGTTTCGCGAGTTCAACGAGCTCTCGCATCTCTTCACGCGGCGGTTAGATGAGTCACATCCCCTAGCGAGCATGTACATTGGCCAATTTCCCAATGAGAAGATGACGATCATCATGCGGTTCGTTCATGACTTCTCTTTTCATTGACTACACTGATCACCTGATTAGTTTCGTGGCTTTTATTGCCGGGTCCTTCGCAGCGGTGCTCGTACTCGCATCTGTCATCGATCCCGATTTGTTCTTGCACTTTGAGATCACGCCACATAGGACTGTCTTATTTTATATTAGTATCTTTGGGGCCGTGCTTGCCGTTGCGAGAGGGATGATACCAGAGGATAACAGGGTGTTCGATCCTGAGCTGCTCATGACGGAGGTCATCCAATATACGCATTACATGCCAGATGAATGGAAGGAGGAGCTACATTCCAAGAAGGTTGGTCCTAGCTTTCCATCGTCGGATTCACTTATTAACATTGAATCGCAACAGGTTCACCAAGAATTTGGAGAGCTATTTGCGATGAAGATACCCATTTTCGTACAAGAGATTGTCTCAGTCTTGACAACACCATTCATACTCTGGTTTTCATTGCCATCATGTGCACCCGCTATCGTTGACTTTTTCCATGACTTTACTGTTTGGATACCCGGGAGAGGGTACATATGCAGCTTTGCCGAGTTCGATTTCAAGAGGCACGGCAATGTCAGGGTGAGACAACTGTTTCAAGTTGTGGTCTACGTCTGCTGACTTGCGTAGTTTGGAGCTCCTGCGCAGAACCAAGACGAACGTATGATGTCTCGAGAGGGCAAGATGGAAAAGAGTTTTTTGAACTTCAAGGTTTGTGACTGTAATATGAAATATTCCGTATTTCTCACGACTATTCCTGTCATTCAGGCAGCAAACCCCGACTGGAATCCATCAGATCCCTCTGGCTCCCTGTATCTCAGCCGCATCGCCGATCTCAGTGCACGGCGCAGACTTTCCGCTTCAAGAACTGCATTAGATAATACCATCCTGCTGAACGATAGCAACAAGGACCCCGCGGAGCGCGCTCAAAAATACGACCGCGCTCTTCGGCAGAGTCAACATGCTGCCCTCCGGCGAAGACTCCAGCTAGGTGGGGGCAACATCGTCGCAGGTGGAGGCGGCATCGCTTCTTCGACCATATGGCAGTCGGCCATTGGCTCGAATTCAGCTATGGGTATGGCGCAGACCGCGGTACTAGGCGACTCTCAGGGAAGTATTGCACCTCTGCCGCCGCCAATACAGAATGAGGATAGGAATTTGGATGATGGTGTTGGCAGTGGACTGGGTGATTCGTACGTTGATGGGAACACTCAGGGCAAGAAGCCGTACGAGTCGCAGGAGGAAGGGATCAATGACGAAGAGGACTTGGAGGACTTTGGGGTGCTTGGGCTACTGGCGCAGATATATGCCGCGAAGGGCCCTAAACATGTTCCTGTTATATCATGATTTCCATTCCGTCGCATCGATGTTTAAACGTTTATATCTTGTGCATTTGTATATACTCACACATATGAATTCTATCCCGCGTTTTTGCAACGTTGATTTCGCGTTGACGTTATGAGTCCGGGTAGGCTGCGATATTCCCATCGAATACAGATATACTACAGCTGCACGGACATCTTTCGCCGACAAGAGGGCGTGACATACCTGTGACTATGAATAGGAATGTGAATATGAATATTTATTTGGCCCGTCCGCGCTGCTACTAGGGTCATGCGATATGTCTGGGACTCGTGGTCGTGTAAAATATGAAATTACGTCGTATGTTGTCGAAAGCCTGCAAGCATAAAAATTGTGCACTATTACCTGCCTGGCCGACCTAAGAAGACTTAAGATGCAGCTGGTCTGTCTCTCGCTAGGATCTCTTCTACACGTTTCACCTTGTGATCATTGCCATCACCCGCGGGAGTGTCACGATCCACGCGTGTACCAATGCGGATGTCTGTGGCAATTCGAGGGGTACCTTTGGCGTGGACTGCAGAATGGCAATCGTGTATGGCTTGAGACACTTCGCTCCAAGGCCCCTCTAGCAAGAATATTCAGCAAAAAGACCAAGGGTTGGTCACCTCTTACAACGAACCAAGATTAGTGCCGTACCCACTGAACATGTGTTGTTATCAGAAGTTTGACATATAAATAGTAAATAATCTTACTGCATCTAAAGCGAGATTGGTTAGATTGGACATGACAACCCGCCCATGTGCTCACCTTGAACGTCAGCCCTGATTTTTCCAAGACTCTCTGGCATTCTGCAATATATTCCGCGACCTAAAATACGTTTGCTTTGGATAATGATCCCCTATTTCCCGTGGACGTACGGAAGATTCTCCTGTTCCAATTGGGATGAGACAGAAATCTGAATGAATGAATGGTGAGTTACTGAGGTAATGGATGTTACTGAAACCACAAACCTGCTACGGCATAAAGATCGCTGGGCATATTGGGCGTGTATTGTCAAAATCGAAATACCCCCTTTTTTTTAAGTACAAGCTCCGGAGAGTGCCGAATTCGGCTTTAATTGGTTTAGAACAAGTTGGATAAATAAATAACGTTTATGGATTGCGCAGCGCTCTGAGCAGAGCCATAAGATGCCTTCAGCTGCCTTGCAATCAAGGATCAAAGCTTTCGAGGCTCTCGCCGACCAGCGTCCTTCTCAAACAACGACGAAACCTTCATTTGTCGTTTTGAAGGCCAAATATCCTCCTTCATCTAATACTAACCTCCTGGAATCACCTATTTCACCTACCTCAGACTCATTCCAACCAATTGCTCCATTTACGCCGCCAAAGTCTTTGAGCAGGTCACCGTCACCGTCGCCTCCAAATCTGGGTCGTAGAACTTCATTAATTGACCTAAAAGACTGGATTGTAGATGATGGTCCAAACAGAGCACCGTCCGGTGTTTCACACCACAATAGCAGACACCTGAAAGGCTTTCCAGGTCTCAGCAAAACACCCCCGCAGGTTGCCCATAAACCTTCTGCTACTCGTTCAGCACCGATGTCTTCAGCGCCACTCATTAACTTGGAATCACCCCCAAAGCCACGCCCGCCCCTTCCACCACGTAAACCTTCATATACATCAACAGATTCTTCGCCTTCAATTTCCAATTCTGCTATCTCTGACAGCAGTGCTACTCTACGACCCCCAGGGCGCTCAGATTCGCTCACCGTAGAGCACACTTACCCTCCACCCCGTTCACATGCCTTTGGCTCAGCCCGCGTAAGCCACGCGCCCGCTTCTTCCATTTCATCATTTCATTCCGTATCGCTTTCTTCCGATGGAAGCGACCCGAAACCCACTAGCCCAAGACTGTCCGTGCAGTCATCGCTTGTGACAAATGGTGATAACGATGGCAGCGTGGACGAGGACATCGTGAGCATCGCTGACTCATTTGAGAACGTGTCTGTGACTTCCGCAATAAGTCCCACCACCAACGCCCCTTTTGATTGGTGGAAGGCCATTAGCAATGGCAGTGACATGCCCAGGCCCGAGCCCCCACAGCTACCCCAGCGACCAGGTACAAAACTGCTCTTGTCGCCCTCTGTTTCGAGATCAGTGTCAACATCGTCATCTATAGCGCCCACCACTCGCCGACCCCGACCTCCACCTCCACCACCACCTTCTCAATCACGTACTAAACTTCCTTCTTCCCGCACATCACCCGCATCCACCTCCGCATCTATCTCCGATCGCTCGTCCATCCTAAGCAACGCAACCACTAACTCCCTGACAAGCATGAGTACCACAAGCATAAGCACCCGAAACAGCGGTCAGTCGACACACAAAGCCTCGTTACTCCTGCGACCCACGCCAGTTCCGCCTGCCGCACGGGCACGCTATGAAGCCTTGTTTGTTACGACTGTGATCAGTCGACGGAAAGCTGCCAAGAAAGCCAAGTCAAAGTCCCCACCATCATCCACATCTTCAGTAAAGAAGAGCAGGCAAGCTGCTGGCTGGAGAGGGCTTTCAGTTGACCTGATCACCAATCCGGAGGATCATCCTATATTGCCCTTGAAGGAGGCAGAAAGCAATAATAATGACGATACAGATCTAGTTCCAGTCGGACCTGAAGAGAGACTAGGCGGCCGAATAGTGAGACTCATCTGGAGCGCTTCAAAACTTGACCGCAGCAAACTCCGAGATATATGGTACGCATTGCAATCCTTTTGACGAACCCGCACGCATTCATTCTTCACTATAGGAACGACTGCGATCCATCCTCGACTGGCCTTCTTGATCGTGAAGCATTCGTCAAGGGAATGTGGCGAATCGACGAAGAGCTCCGGAGAGCTCAGCTGGCCAGACGGATGTCTGCGCTCAGCGCCGCTTCATCGCAACGCATTCCCCACCGCCCGAAGAATGCAAGCAATCCAAAATTGTTATTGCAATAGTAGGACATGCTTCGCTCATACCCCCGCACTCTCTTCTATACCCGTGGACTATGTCAAGACTATGTAATAAGTTATCTCTCGCGTAACTATACAATATACTCACGATATAATTGCTCGCGCTGGACTGGGGTGCGTACATACTCTTCGTGGATTGTTTGTAGATGCCAACAAGCGGAGCACCAAAACGGTGGTCTTGAATGCTGGTATCGGCGGCCTTCATTTTTCCAATATTAAATACAGACGAACGCTACTGGAATCATTGAGAAGCCTGGACCACGTCTAATTCGAAAAACCCACCGTCACAAGGAGATAGCCGTCTATTAAGATGAAGCTTCTGTTCGAGTCTAGTCAAGTCTGGAACACGGATGTGGTTCTACCAGCTCAATGCCAGCGGTTGCAGGGGGTCGGAGCGAAGAACGACGACATATTTCGTCAACATCTCGTAGTATGGTATCATAAATACTGGAGCGCAGACTCTCCTACTGGTTCACGAAACTTTGCATGTCATACTAAATCATATTGGTCTTCTCGGGCGGGTCCTAGGTAGATAAAACTTGCCGGTCACTTCGCCAAAGACCGCTACAATGGGTACTTCAAACTCAGAAACTGAATACACGAGTCCCTATATTTTCATGAGATCACGCTTGAGCCAGGGAGATGACGTATAGTAGTGTGATCAACTTGCAAATCATTCATTCAAATTCATACAACGAGCAATTCCTCTCGCCCAACTCAACGACAAATCCTCCACACCCTAACACCGTACCGAATAATTCGATATATGTGAAAGTCATAAGAACGAGAGACAAAACGTAGTGGGAAAGTGTGGTCGCTGCCATATCGCCTAAGAGATGCGAGGTATCGAAATAAATAAATAAACAAACAAACGGAAGTTAAACATGTGGTGATACCTGCGCGAAATCTTTTAGGACGATATCACAATGATTGATGAAAGACATACACTAGCCCGTGCCCGCGGTCCAGCTCACAAACAATATCAAAGTCAATAGTGTCTGCCATCAGGAACCAAACTGCTGGTACGCCCAGCGTTCCGCCAGTCTGCCTGATTAGATGCAACGGGTCGGTCTAGGCATTCCTGGGGAACCATGCCTTGTTCACCATGCCCGTTCACGCAGAGCGCCCATGCATCGTCATACTGAGCAAGCACACGAATACGCTCGCCCGCGGTGACCGAGAGCTCGTCAGGAAGCGTGGGGATAAACACGCGGTTGACAACTGCCTCGGAGGCAGTTGGAAACATGGGTACAGCCATTGTAGCAGGGGCAGGTGGAGAGTACGAGTTGGCGCCTGCTGCTGCACGTGCCATGGGAACGGCAGAGTTCCCGGGGCTTAGGGAGGGTGGTGGGGGTGGTTGGGAATACATGGGCATGGGGTTATTATACGAAGCGGGAGGTGGGGCTGGGCCCGCATACCCCGTGAATGGACTCTGCATCCTCTGGATCGGGGGCTGCGGGGGGCTCGGATATAACGACTGTCCATGCACCTCAAAAGGCGACATTGGTGAATTCCTCAGCGAAGCAGGCTTTTCAGGGAAATCATCAATGGGAGCTGCAGGAAGCGGCTTGGCCTCATTGAAGACGTTGCCAGCAGGCCAAGAGAGGCGACGGTTCTGCCTGCGGCGGAGATACGTTTTCCGAATGATGAATATGACCAGAGCCAGGGCGACAACTACGGAGGCCGCGATAATACCACCAAGTGCGCCGCCAGAGAGTGTCTGACTCGACGCACTACTGACATTGTTAATACTTGTAGCGGCTGCGCTTGGAGTGGTAGTAACGATAACCACAGTTTGAGACGTGGTTGGTGAGGGACTGGTGGTTAGTTCCGTGGCAGCGCGGCTGCTCGTGGGCGAAGTAATTGGAGTGGACTGCAAAGGAGCTGAAGACGTCAACGTCTGCGAGGAGGCAGAAAGAGATGCAGACGACTGTGAAGAACTAGTCTTCGCTGTCGAGGTCACTGCAATAGGTGTGGTGGATGTAGCTGAAGTGGTTTTGATGGTAGCACTCTGACTTGGAGTAGTAGTAGTAGTAGAGTTTGTGGTAGCATCTTTAGCAAACACGAGAGGAGACGCATATGGGTCGTTTACAGGTTGGACATGACCCAGCCGTTTTGCGTGCCGCGCCCGCTCAGCAGGCATGCGTCGAAATTCGGAGTGCATATTGGTACAAGAGGATTATGCACTTTTAAGTATACTTTGAAGGTAGGAGTGCTGAACGATTACAGCTTGAATTTTGTAAGGAATGTGGGTGGAATCCTCGAGGGAGACCTGCCACGATGAAGATGGCGAAGAGAGGACGACTGGCGCTACGTAAACTCTGGTTACCCGTTACGACCACACGATCATTTGCCGTATATACAGGTCACAACAACCTTGTCAACAACATCCGGCAATAGATTTTGATGCAAGATAAAAAAAATAAATAGTAAATGCACGATCAATGCAATTCGCGAATAGGATACATAGCATAAAGACAACAACAGCGATAGAATACAAATGCCTAGAAATCTGACGCCTTTTCCAATTGTTGCCGTTTCCGCGAGCCACCACTGTAGTGAGACCAAGAATAAGACAAATCAGTACACCATCAACAGCAGTGTAGCGCCCCACTCACACGTCAGTGTCAAGACCTCGTTTTTTCCCAGACTTTGCCTCATCCAAGAATTTATCCAGACCGAAGACGTCCCCTGTATCCTTCTCAAATTGTACAGGTCCCTCACGGACTTCTTGATCCTCTGCCCCCTCGAACCCAACACGCGCCTTCCCGAGACCGAATCGGTCGTTATCGAGAGCCTTGCCGATACCCTCCTCGGTCCCACCACCGAATGACTCGTCGTTGCCTTCTGCAATATTGCCCCTGGCCTTGTATATCGCCGCTGCCGCCGTTGAGCCGTGGAACAACGGCCGATCGTACAAATTGTAGTTGTCTTCATCTGCAAACGAACCACTGAGCGACTCCTGGTTGAACAGCCTTGAGTCCAACATGCTTTCTTTCGATATGGTCGGCTTGGCAAGGCCGAGCGCGATTTTCTCTGATATATCACGATTTTGTTGCCGTGCAAGCATCTTGGCGCGCTGCTCGGCGCCCATGTTCGACATCCGCATTTCACGTTCGCGTTCACGACGTTTCTCGGCACGCATTTCGTCGCGGAGCTTGTGAGCTTCCTGTTCTTCTGAATCTTCCGGTTCAGCGTCTGATGCAGAAGATTCACTGCCGCTACCATAGCCAGCAAGAGTTGACGTAACTGCCGCCCGAGATTCTGCTGTTGGTCGGGAAGGTGCAACACCACTACGCTCTTGGCGAGCGCGCTGCGCAAGCATGCGGAGGTTCTCCTCTTTGGATTCTTTCTCCTTTTGTGCAAGCTTTTGCTGCATAAGTGCACGTTGCCGAACTTCTTCACGGGCATGTCTGTCTGCGACAAACAACGCTTCTGAGAACTTGGCAAAATTGTCGTTAATGTGAACCTGTAAAATTAAACAAAAGATCAAGAACGTTAGCCTGAAATCAAGAGAGATAGCACTACTAACATCTTGAAGACCCCGACCGTCTGCGGCCAACCGTTTGTCGAGTGGGATAGTAAAACCTTTGTTGTTCTTCCAATTGGATATACACGGTGGGATCATCCACTCCTTCTGCTCTGCCGCCGTCGCCTTCCTTGGTGGACTCCGCAGTACAGGAGGGGGTGGACTGGGTGGTCCCCTGGGAATCTTCTTATGCTTAAACCTCGGCGGCTCCATTGGATCTTCCACAACCTCTGACATTTTGATAATCCTCTGTTTAAGCGCACCATTGTCCCCTCCGTTCTGCTGGCCGGGTGTATATCGGATATACGTCGTTTTCCCCTGTGCATCCGGGACGTGCTTCGGTTGTGCAGCCTTGATCTTTCCGGAAACAAGTTGCTCAAGAGCGGCCCGGGTTTTATCCGCAGTGGCTTGAACCTCCTCCTCAGAAGGGCGCTCCATCGTCCGCTGGTCATCCGTGAGGTCTTTTCGATGAGCGATAGGGACGAGGTCTTTGAATTGTGACTGAATATATTTGCCAGAACGTTGGCCTTGGTGAGCAATAGCATCATAACGAACATTCCCTTCGCTGTCGACTTGAAGAGAAATCGTATTGCCTGCGGCAGTCTACAGGTGTTGACTTAGTAAACCACTGCAGAAGCATGACAAAAACACTCGCCTTCTTGCGCCCAAGGTCTAATGGATATTGTGCAACATGACATTCGGGATATGAACCACCATCCCCTGAATAAAAGATCAGGAGACTTACAATCATGGGATCAAGAAGTATACGTACCAAAGTCCTCAGATTTTAGCGGCTTCCATCCCACTCGTTGGCCGTATGGCGGTATTGGTGTGCGAGTGATCACAGATTGAGACGGAGTAGGCTGGGGGACTTCTTCCTCGTCATCTGAAATAGCTGGGGCATACGCGGGTAGCGGAAGTAGACTGCATATAAATGTAAGCACCATTAATTACTGTGCATAGACTGACTTACGCGGCGAGGGCAGCCATGGCAGAGAATCGTTCAATTGAATTGCTGTAACAGTGCAATGGGACTTTTGTTTACCTTTATTTGTAGCGGCGGATGTAGCAAGTATTTTTTTGGTTGTCACAGACTATAGTACGGCTCGATACATAGCAGCAGGAAGGGGGCATGAGCTCACAAAATGTTGACTCTGGTCCAAAAACTAGCCAAGTACCAAAGTCCGGCGTAAGATCAGCTTTGGAATACACCGGAATTCCGCCATCCTGGTTCGACAAGCGTCCCAAACTCCCGTCCCGGAACTGGCTCATATTCCTTTCGGTGACCACCTCTATCGTCGCATACTATGTTTATGACCGTAAAGAGTGTAGACGTATCCGCGCCGATTATTCCTCACGCGTTGAGCATCTTGCCAAGGACCCCCTGGGTACTACAGACCTGCCGCGCAAGGTCACCGTATATGGCGCGAAATGGCCCGGAGACGAGGACCACGATAAGAGCTTGAAATTCTTCAGGAAGTACGTCAAGGTGCGCAGTATGTATTTGACTTTGAAGTACGCTTAACATGTCTATCTGTAGCCAATCCTTGTAGCAGCTGCCGTTGACTATGAGATGGTTTCGGGGCGCCGAAGTGGTGACCTCGCCAACCGAATTGCGGACGAGATTAAGACTCGTCGGCGTGTTGACGCTGGTCTTGAGCTTCCGTCCCAGAGTCCAATGCCTTTACCTAACCAGCCAACTCTTGAGCAAAAACGCAAGCGAGAACTCGAGGGCGGCATCGTCCTTGTCGGTCGGCACACATTGAAGGAGTTTATGTCGGGGCTTAAACGTGGTTGGACGGAGAGCATGGATCGCGCTGACAGGGAAGACATGCTCGCCCAGGAGCTAGCGTCGGATGGCCGATTTGATGAGCCAGAGGAACCTGTCGTAGATCACGAGGTAGTAGATGGGGAGCCCTTACCAACCCGTTCACGCCTTCCACCTTCGCAGAACGCGGCATTATTCTCTCCCTTGCAGATGCCTTCTCCAAGTCCATCAAAATCCACGCAATCTATCTCAAACACTCCTGCACATCTAGACACACCACCATCGACTATACCAACCCTGCCAACGCTTCTTCCCGTCCCCTTCACCAATCACATCGGTTTCAGACAGGTTCCTAATATGTTATGGGGTTTCTTCAATGAGCGGCATAAAGTCCGCGCTGGTTCTAAAGCAGCTTACTCTCTGGTGATGAGTCACACACGGCCATTCGCAGCACCAAACACAACTGTTAGTGCTTCAGGAGTTCAGGACTCGCAGCCGGGCGGACGTCAAGGAGGAGACCTTGATTTCGACCTTCCTGCCGAATCCTATTACGATGGTGCTTATACACCGTCTGAAACGGAAAAGGCACGCAACACGTACTACGACACGCTGCCTGCAAAGCTAGCGACTGCACGCGCATTAGCACGAGGTATCCGAGCCCCCACAAAGGAGGAGGATAGTCATCCCCCGCCAACAGAAGTAGAGCTCCGTGCGGAACGATTGAAGAAGGAGATGAGATGGTGTGGCGACGAGGCTGGTTGGGAAATTGTAAAACCCGGTCAGCCTGCGCAATGGGATGAACGATTTGCCGACGCCTTACAGGTTTTCGATGAGCCTCGAGCAGACGACGTTGGTTGATGCATGGCGCAGGAAGTGACTGCTGACTGTCATCCACTCAATTGACCCCATACAAATAATCTTACAGCAAGTACTTATACGTTACAAACTTTCAACCCACTGCACATAACATCTCATTATTATACAATGTCAACTGCGCCACTCTCTAACCAGCTTTCAAATTCAGCAAGGACATCAACATCGGCTTCGTTATTGTCGGTTTTCATTCCCTGGTTCGTCTGCTGATTCTCGAGGGTAGGGTTTGAGGTTCGTTTGTAGAAGACTAGAGGAGGGCAAGACTGGTTGGTAGTGTTGCTTTGTACGTCAAATCGTGGCTCGGATCTAGGAAGCCTTTGGAAACATTGCGGTGTAGCCTGCAGTTTCGCACCAGAATGTGTGATTCCTGTGGTCCGAATGTGTGCCCTAGTCTTCTCTCCATCCTCCCGGAGAGAAGGTTCCACTGCTTGTCGAGGTTCCGGCAGGATGTCAAAGTAGGATTCGTCAAAGAAATCGTCATCAGAAGGCTGTTGCTGGTGGATCTTGGACAGTGATTGGATGTCGACGTCAACATCGGAGGATCCTGCAAAAAAGAGCGAATGGCGATTGGTGGGCTGAACAGGAACATTGCCCTCCTAGAATGATTGGTGTCAGTTGAGAAGAGCATTTTTTAACGTTTTACCTTTGCAGTTGGAAGGGCAGAGGGGGAACCGAAGAGCTTGAGGCCGGATTTGAAGCGTTTCTGATGACGGCCGTCATTCGCCAATTCCTGTCTTGGCGAGTAAGGTCTGTATGACGCGTTATTGCTCTTCGGACGCTTCCGAGGGGGCGAGCTATCGGGAGATAGAGAGTCACATGCCCGTTTGCGAGTGGGAAAAGGAGTCGGGGAGAGAGCATCCATCGCGGTGTCGTTAAAATCGTCGTCTCGAACCAGCGCATCAACCTCTGAGCTCGAGTGATCTCTCGAACGAACATGCTTCCCTTCGCACAGAAGCTCAGAAATATTCGCAAGGTCGTCATCTGATTGAGAGTCGCTAAGTATCTCCTTCGGTGATTGTGAGCACTTCAATGTGACGAGCTCGATATCAAAATTTGGGGCTGGTTTGCGTTTCCTTGACGAAGGCGCTGGGGCATCTTGTCTCAGTCGACCTTCAGAGGGCCCCAACCTTCGATTGACATCAGCACCTGTACGAGGCGAATCACACTGCTCAAGAACTGGGTCGCGTTTGGTTGTATTTTGTCGCTTGGGGATCGGGACGTCGCCAAGCGGCGTGGTAACACGAGTTTTGTGTCCAGTAGATGACAGGTCGACAGAGGAGTCGTGAGCTTTGTTTGAACTCAGCAGATGGACGGGCTTTGTATTGCTCTTTCTTGGGACGCGAGAAGGTTCTGTGAGTCCGTCACGGCAACTATCGCGCACTCCTCGTCAGCAGGAAACCGCAGGATGATTCTAGGCAGGAAATAAATCTAGACGCTTCTATGTCGAAACTCACCAAAAGTGACGGCAAGCAGATTTATCCTTGCAGGAATGATTACAGCTGTGATTTTATGTCGACATTAAGCAACCCAATAACAAGAGAAACGACTCACTTATATTTCCCGTCTGAGCGTTTCTTAGGCTGTGTGTCGTCTCGCACGGGTGTATTGGCCATCCTCAAACTATCCCCTTTTACTGTAGGGCGTGAGGCAGATTTCGCTGTCTTCTCTTTGTGAGGATTGGTATTCTTTTTTTGTGCTGATGCACTGCTTTGGAGCGGGGTACGGGGTCGAGTGAGATCTTTTACAGGGAGATTCAATTCGTCGTCGTCATCAGGTCCCATATCCCAAAAGTCGGCAACATCTTCAAGCCCTTCCAAATCCATTTCCTTCAAGAGGTGAGTCCACGTAACGCGATCTGCATTTTGCTTACCAAAGAAGTCAACGGGCGAGTATTAAGCGTTGGATACTTGTTTGTGGGTAAGGAAGGTTTGAAGCTCTCGGTTACAGTGACCCCAGCGATATTATCCTAGTTGTATGAATTAGCCAATATGCCCGAGATGTGAGTGCTCTCTGCTGACTGAAGAGATTGAGACGTTGATGGTCTGACTCGGTCTGGTAAGCTGCGCGTTTATTACGAAGGATTTCCTTTCCCTCAGCACCTTCGTCCTAAGGCATTGAATTCAGTGACGCTCCACGTTGATGATATAAAACTCACGAGATACGGCGAAAGTCGATAAAAACGAAGTCGGAAGTAATGGTAAGAAGAGTTGTCATATCGAACCCGCTCCTCTTCTGTTTCTTGGACCCCGTAGAAGCTTTCTTGTCCAAGAGAAGGCCACATTCAATGGAGAGTTCGACATCTACTGGAGATTTCCCATCGCTAGGCGAAACTTTCACTTCCGTCAAGGCGAGGAAATATTTCGGTAGCTCGTTAGCAGCCAACAAAACTTCAGACCCAAAGGGGGATCTGCGGTTCAGGAGCTAGGCGGAAGTTAGCTTGTTATAGTGTTGCCCGGTCACGGGGGCTCACCTCTTCGAGTCTTAATGGACTGGTACTTAGTAACTTGGGAATTGAGGAGATGTGATTCTCGGCCAATATCTACTCATGCTTCTGCTTGTAGCCCGTTTAAGGTGAGTAATTTAAAATCTCTACCTTGATTCTGCAGGATCGATGTGAGTAGAACACATGGAAAGGTAAGTGATCTACTGACGATTTTTCGCCGATATATTCTAGTTGTTTCAGGACAATCGGTCTATCTTCCCATGCCTTAGCATGAAGACAACGCACTCTAGACAATTCTTTTCAGCCACCTAAGAATCCCAGTCACAGCAGACATACAATTCCAGCCCGTGCTTCACTTGCGCTCCGTTCTTCTTTATGATGGCGACTTCCGCAACCGCTGGAGTATTCAGGTTGAAGAATTAATGCAACTTTAGAGATGAAACTTTACCTATGGCAATCCGGCTAACGTGACGAAAAACTGAGAGTGCCTCAAGACATGGTTGACTCTCCCCGCTCCTGTATTCAGCGCTATTCAAGGGTAAACCGCCTAAAACCGCCTTCAAAGACGTCATTTGAAACACAGGAAAGTGTGAACATAACAGCTACCTGCATAAGCAAGAACACTTTGTCACTCGTGCCTTGAATTTTTTTGACCGCGAATCGAATGTCATTATGGCGCCTGATTTTCTCGTATACCTAAAAATGGTGAACCTCAACAATAACATTTATGCTTCACGTTTCATACCTGCTTTTCACCACTTCGCAGTTTGAGGTCGGACAATCTATATAAAACAGTTCGTGCCGTGAGGTCAAACTAGCTGTTAAAACTTACTCTTCCGAAGCGGATATCATCTCGAGCTGTCACCATGTTTCCATTAGATCATCGCTGATGAAAGCCCATTAACTCACAATCTCGCGTAAAGATGCAGTTGGAGAGAGGTCCAAGATTGCCTTCATCTATTCATGATCAGCTGGGGCATGTTGTTAAATGGCGCGAAAGTCTCACTGTCCCACGACGAATGTAGAACTTCATAGGCTATCAGATTGTATGCGATACACAGCAGAAAAAACACTTCACCTTGCTCATAATATCGCCAAATTCAGTAGCACTCAGCTCTCCATCGCACGGCGAATAGGTGACCAACCCAGTTTCCCGTAGCTGCTCGATGCCGTCCATCATAATGCTGTCAACCCTGTCCTGCCAAGATTGACTATCATCTTTTCCTATATTATAGTGCTGTGGATTCTTTTGCATTCGGCGATACAGGAACGAGCGGAGAAGCCACTCCTGTGCTGTCTTGACGTCAGTGATAGTTCCCAAACCAATCTCAGAGTTCAGGTGCTCGGTCAAATTCGTGTGGAGGCTACTCTCCAGAGGTGTAGTACCTTGAACGAGATCGCGATATTTGCTCTCGAGTTCAGTTTCACATAAGATGATAGCGACTCCTTCAGTGTCTGAGCGCAGGACGACAAATGTCAACAGAAAGAGTGCAGAGTGAAAAAATAGGTACCAAATTGGGGGCGCCCCTATCATCACGATATCAGAACCAACTGATAAATAGGTTGTGGGCTGAGTGTTGTACGCACCGCTCGTCCCATCATCTGCATAATGTCGAGATCCGAGTACTCTTTGGATTCGCCATTTTGATATAGTTTAACGCCCTTTATGACGACCAGATGAGCGGCTGAAACATAGGATAAGTGTCACCGAGGACTACCAACGGATGGCACCTTACGCAAGTTGACTCCGACCGCTAAAGTCTTTGCGTGGCATTAACAACACTCGGTAGAGGAGAGAACAGATCCCAGTATTCACCGACGTAGCCAGAAGAACTCGTAGTACTTTACGCAGATACAGGTCTTCAATGGTCTTCCTGTCGTCGATAGTGAGTCCAGCATGATGCACGCCGATCCCCAAAGCAGCCAGAGCTGCAAGCAATGAGTATAGCAACAGTATTTCCTACCGTGCAGTGCTCACGAGCGAGATCTTTGTCGTGAAAAGTCTGATCAATTCTAACCATCTATGAATACCTTGTCTTGTTTAATGTCTTATCACGCACTGCAAAGGCATGCTCCACGGGAGCAGCTGATTCGCCTTCATGGTTTCTTCATATTCTTTAGCCAATTGCCTGGCGGTTGTGATGGTCCCTACAGAATGCCTAGTAGTAGTAGAGGTGACTGTGACAAGCAATCATGACGTCGCACCTTTTCTTGTCGGACAGAATACGAGGATCGGCTTGTCAACGGCGTGTTGTTGTAAAACGGCGAATAGGCGGGCATCAAGAGTATGCGCATATGCAAAGTCATTCTGACCTCTCGGCTTGACCACGCCATAAACAAACCGGGTGAGTCTACAGGGTCGATATTCGTCACCAAACTGTATTGCCCATTAGCGCAAGCTACGCATAGGACCGACCGAGCCTCGACTTGATTACCTGGAATATTTGACCGGGATGGTCGCTAGATGCATGATTGCTCCCAATCCAGCTTGCCACATCTTCGATGTTCGGAACTGTTGCTGATACGAGAAGGAATCTAACATCAGATCCTCTTGTCTTCATACGAGAGACAACGACTTCTAGGGTGCTGCCGCGAGATTCGTTGAGGATATGAACCTGACCAACCCTTGAATATTTTCTAACAGGACAATATCAAGAACAGACTCACCTCGTCCACAAGAAAAAGTTTGATCTGAGATAGTATACGACTATGGTCATCCCTGAAATGAGTGTAAGTATATGCCATTGTCACAATAAAAAGGTTTTACCAATTCCTAGTGAGACTGTCCCACTTCTCGGCCTGAGGTAATGTAAGTAGTGTTATCAAAACATGAACAGACCGGGACCGTGCCGTAGTAACACTTGTGGATAAATTTACATATCAGAAATCATCAAACACTGCGACGACTAAACTTACATGATTCTAGCGTTCTTAGCGTCACCCCATACGCCTTTGCCGAAGACTACAGTATCACCCGTGAGCTCACAACCTAACTCTTAGAACGGGCGTCATATCTGAATTATAATACATTACATACTGGGTATCCCGAGACTGCCAAATTTGGCTGTCCATTCCCTGTATTTTTCCGTACATAGGGCCTGTGTTGACCTGTAAATCGGCTTCCAGTTAGCGCAGGAAGAACACAACTTTACCTTAGTTGGGGCAACATAGACGCATTTGGCGGTTTGTTTTGTGCTCGAAGGGTCGGTGACCATTCGGATAATGCTCAATTCAAAAAGAACAGTCTTGCCACTTCCAGTGGGCGCTACCCGCTCGCTAAGCCTGACGCACGTCGAGAAGAATGACCACACCCACCGCTGATAACCTGCATGCCTATTTAGAGACATCTCAAGTGATAAGAACAACGTACCATATTCTCATTCGAGTGAAGTACCTAAGAACAATAACAATCAAGTCTGAAGAAATCTGAATGAAGCTTAATAAATCTTACTGCATCAAAGCAAGTTGACTGGATAGCGTTGAAAACACCAAACTTGAAGATACTGCGAAACATATCCGCTATCCCACCAAGTCGAGGTTAGATACCAAGAAAAGGTGGCGGGAAATAACCCTACGAAGTTCGGAAACAGGGCGCAACCGCACTGGTTGGGGCTTTTGTTGCATATGACCACCAGGCCTATGATCATACACGGTGTCGTAATTGGACCTAAAGTTTTCTTTTGTTTTATTCGAGTTTCCAAAGTGGCTTTCTCCAGAGTGCTGATACGGGTGGTCTAAGATGGCATCCATGTTGATTATAACGAAGGACGACGATGCACATGAAAAGACTGACGAATTTTCTGTGGAACATCATAGTGGGTCTGCACTCCGGTATAGTTGGCGGGGCTTGGGGTGTATTCGGGAGTAACGCTATTATAGTCTTCCCGGTAAGATTGTGCGGCACCTGAGTGAAACGCTGGCGGATGATTTGCAAAGGCGCGAGCATGATTGTTGATGCGTCCCGGGAGAGATGGAGAAGAATCTGAAAGAAAATATAATATGCTCAAAGGATATTTGCGCGCATATACTCACCAAATTCGTCCTCAGACCTAGCAAAATCATCGTAATAGTGTTGGTGTCTGTGGTGTAGTACGACGTCAGTGTAAGTTCCGTCAATTTGAGGGGAATTAAGGGCATACTGTAGAGGAAGCATCTCCGATGTCTGGTGTATCAGAGACCAACTGTGAGGTTGTTGCATTAAGCCGATAGTGATATCAATATTGTTGATGGAAGAGAGCGACGCGTGACATGTCACGGACGCGCCTGCACGTGAGAACAGAAATCAAATCTAGTCACGTCTGTCACACAATACTTTGTCTCGCTCAACGTTGTACTTATCTCATAGACGCGTTAACTCTAGAACTCTTCTCCGTTCAATACCCTGTAATACCCCTGTTTTTTTCTCAATGGCTGATCGCCAAATTGCCAGTAAGATTGAGGAGTATATCGAAAAGTTAGCCGCAATGTTTCTTCCGTTACGATACGCTCTAATTTTGACATGCAGGATCCACTATTCTGATCGCTACTCTGACGACCTATACGAATACCGTCACGTCATCCTGCCGAAACCACTACTCAAACTTGTTCCAAAAGAGTTCTTTGACGATAAAGCAGGCACCCTTCGTCTACTATCGGAAGCGGAGTGGAGAGGGATCGGCATTACTCAGAGCCTCGGCTGGGAGCACTATGAAGTACATGGCAAGTGCCAATCTTAAATGAAGTCAATGATACCATTCCCTGACAAGAAGTAATCAGCCCCAGAGCCCCATGTCCTCCTTTTCCGTCGTGCGAAGAACTATGGACTCCCCACGCAGCCGCAACCTGCCCCGGCTGCGAGACAAGCCAATGCGAGGAAAAAGTAGCATACCGTTCCACTTGACTCCGGCATTTCGTTCTTTCGCTTGTCTTTCATCGCTTTCTTTACAGTTTCTTCAGTATTATCCAGTGCGTTTCCGATACCATGTATCCATTGTCTGCGGTGGCATTTATGGGCTTATGTCCGTTACGGTGCTTCCTCTCAAACCATCAAGTAGTCTCACTTAGCACGATATTCAGGTTTATCAATGAGGCTATGAACGTGCTTATACTGTGGTATGCGGCACTTTCAGAGCTCTCTATTACCTTGTGCAATTCATCATCAATCAACTTACTAGTGGGAAACCAAGATGACCCAAAACTACATTGAACGCCCTGGCACTACTTTGGTAACTCGGTGGACTCGGCAGTCCCGTGAATGGTGGGATTCTACACCCTACTCATGTTCAAACGCTGCAAGGACTGAAGTTCGAGAACCTTTTGATCCATGTCACTAGACTGATGTTATTGTACTCAGCGCCAATGGTTGACGTGCGTGCAGCTTTAAGCACTCTTTCCTCTATGGATGACCGTCCTGACAGGTGCGCTCCAATATCTACCGAATACAGTCAGTTAGCATTGATATTCAGGCATCTTTCGCCCGAGGTTTCGTTCTGGATCCGCAGATTTTTGTAGGAGGTTTGACTCTCACTGCACTAGTTTTTATGCTGTTGATAGCGAGCCAGCGGATAAGTCAGGGAATGATATGCTCCTATGTTCAACAAAACACAAATATGTCTTGCGCGGGCGCATTGCGCTCGAATTCTGAATTCATAAGTAGCTTTGTGACCGTAACATGCGGTTCTTGACATAGGTTAATTAGTACAATACATAAGCAATGCGCATCGACTCGAATGCTCCGAGAAGCGCTTAGGGTCTGGAGACATATACAGCAAGTCGTGACAACAAATGGATATTGTGAATTGGTTGTAAACGAAGTTACTTATGCCAGGTATACAGTACGGAATAAGCGTCTTGACGAATTGATACAATACAATAACAATATTTAAATGGGAAGTATGAAGGTGCAGTACCACGTTGCCATCGGTGCAAGGCACATCAAGATCCTGCTAAGCTATGAATTTCTCCTCGGTTGCATGGCTATCTAATGATGGCATTTCGACAATAGTAGTGAGGAACATGCTGCCTGCCGAGTATCGCCTGTGACTGAGGTCCAGGTCTTTGCTTCGGAATATTTTGTAGAGACATGTGATTATAGGCAAAAGATTGCAGACAATGACAGAGAAAGCCATCTAGGCTATCAGGTCAGTTGTACTTCAAAAATGATTGTACGGTACAGTGACACTTGCCTCGAGCTGCGCTGTTAAAATCTTCAAGATGGGATCGGCCTGAATGAAAAAAACAGCGTGCACGATACTCAGCAACGTGGTTATGAGACTGCCGGAGAAAACAGAGAGAATCAATATCCTCTGGTTCCGTGGAAGCTTGACCCGATGCAAGATTTGAGCAGGTAAAACCACCAGTGTCATGTCAGACAAAAAGTCCGCTGAAGAGTAGCAAATCAACTACAGCGTTCATTGCATCTCCTCCTACTTACCAATGACCTGTGTGATGGCCACAGAAGACGCCAGAGAGCAACTGAGCGGAGCGATTTTTTCCCAGTCGTGATGGCGAGCACAGAACCAGCATTTATGGACGAGTAAGGCGATAGTAATTGCCCCGAAAGCCGCTGCCGCCCAACGAGCGATGGTTCGTATTCTTGTGGACGATGATAATCTTACAATCGAACATATCATACTCAACCGAGACGACCTTCGTTCACAATAATTGATACTTTATTGTCTAAGGAAGTGAGTAACGCACCAAAGACCTATGGTGAAATTAATCATGATAAGCCAGTACGCTATAATGGGGCCATCCCATGGCTTTGAGCCTGAAAACAGGTAACAAATAATCATAAAGGATGGAGCATCACAAGTCTGGGGCGACATACCCATCGGTGTTCCAGAAAAAATCCAGACCGAGACCTCACTGGTGATGGTGGCTGCTAGCGCAATAGCCGCCCATACATCCTCCCACCACCAGCACTGCTGGATTATTTTATACCAGAGTCGCCAAGAGGTCAGGACAATGGTGCACGTATGGACTATAGTCACTGATACTTGATATGCCTTAAGCTGCTTGTCGGCACATGAATCGACTGATCTCTGCTTACCTTGAAGACCCACAACGGAAGGGTGGATACCAGACATGCTGGTCACCCATAAACGCAGGTGAGGCAGCGGATATCCAGTGGACCGCGCCGACAAAAGTCAAACCGATGTCCTGTCGATTGAGTTGGGTGATGTTGCGAGTTCGTTCAGAACTGGAAGTATGCTCCAGCAGAGATCTCGGACTTGGGACACACTTTCTATCGAGGCACGGAAACTTTGTAATTGCCATCTGAATCGTTTTGACACAACAGACTCCAGCGAAACTAAGAGAATATCACACGCGATGTCAAACCTTACATGATAATCAGCAAACTTTGTTTGTCGGAAGCGCTCAAAGATCGTGAATGAATGGCTTTCGGGGTTATTAGCTTGGGAGGTGGCCTTGACCCAGGCGAACGGGTTCCACAAATCATCAGGACCATCTTCGATGCTCAAGAGCGGTTCAGGCGTCAGTTTAGGGTGAGCGAGCAGTACCTGCAGATTTGTACTTGCCTTTAAGGCTCCACGATGAACGATCCTGCAGGGTCATCAACACAAAGATTCATCCCGTCCCTGCAGTTCCGCAAGTCGCACAGTCGTGACTGACGGACAGCTTTGTCACACGTAGTATTGCAGCTGCGGGCAAAAAGAAATCGAAGAATCCCGATAAGGCTGCAATTTCAGTGAGGATAGCAGAGAAAGGAGAATGCTGGCAACACGGTTCCCATCCTAAACTTGGCACCCAAAGGACAGCTTCATAATGTGTCAAAATGCACCTTTGTAGCGCCGAGGTTGAAGCTGGTAGTAGAAGACAAGTCGTATACCCAGTCGATGCGTCTACAAGCTCTAGAATCTACTAAACAAGTAGTAGTACATAACTTCTGTAACTGAGTTAGTCTGCTGTATGCGTGAACAATACTAGTAAATGAGACTCACAGCAAAGTCATTTTCGTGCTGCTTGGCGAGAGTCGACTGGACACTACGGTGAAGTTCTCGCATCGGTAACCTCTCCCACACAATATATAGACGGGAAGGGCCACAAAACGATATCGTAGTTCACGACGGATTGTGATTCTTACGCGAGGGAATGGCGAGAGAAGATGTGGAGTCTGAGCGTGCAATCATCCCGAGGCCATAATTCGATGTTCTCACAGACCGCCGGGGTAGTGGATCCCAGGTTACGGCACCCGTATCAGCCCCCGACTCGCTTATTATTTGGCATGTTTTGTGTCCTAGTACGGATGGTTTTGTCAGAAGGTCCAGATGGTCACTTGCAAAACAGAATCAAAATCCGTTTCTCATGGATTGCGAAGGTTCGAAGCCTGGCGGCCCATCACAAGATTATTCTCTATCAGAACACATCTTGACATTGACTTGACAGTACTCATAGATGGTTTCCATCTAACTGGTCAATTTATGGACACTCCTTGCTGGCTCTTCCAATGCGACCAAGGATGACTTGAAAGCTAAAGGTGGAAGAAGTAAAAGTGGCACACCTATCGTTCTAATGTGTGTAGCTTGCGTGCACCCCTGTTTTACGTTGAAGTCGAGGCAGAACAAAAAATATTTGTTTTTGATTACCGCGGGACTAATAAGATCCGGGCACTGGACAGTCTGGACCCGGGGATGACAGAGGTTTTGACAATAGGAAACTCTAGAACACCCCATAGTGGAAAGGCAAGACACCATGCAGGAGTGGCACAATTGTAAAACACATCGCAAGTGCATTGTGGTTCTAGATTCTAATAATTGGCGCAAACCAGCTTGGCGCTCACGCACACGGTTAGTCCGTGGTATCATCTTTAAAGGATCAAGATTAAATAGTACCCCCGAGTCATGACACACAGGTTAGAGCCCTTTCAACTCTTTGCTCATACATTGATCACTTGGAATTTAGTCGGGTTCAGTCCTGGTTTCGGATAATGGTCCCGACGCACTTCTAGCCAATTTGAAGGAAGATTACGTCTCATCCTGGCTCAATGTTAGTCTAAACTCTAAGACGGACCTCCGCCCGATCTGCGACGAAGATGAAGTAAACATGCGCCTCTTGAAAGCTCGAGTGTGATTTTTTGGAATTCTTGATCAGTGTGTGTCCACATGAAGGACGCGTGTTGTATGTTTTACATGCGACGAAGTCTATAGGCAAGCGGTAATTGTGTGTTGATCTACGCCATACAGTCTTACGCCCTGACTCCGGGAGGCCTGGGAAGGTTAATATTGAAAACAGGTTACCGAAACTTTTGTCCCGGAGACTTGCTCCCCGACGTGCAAGGTCGCAGAACAGATAGAATCCGTGCTAAACATATCAGTGGCCAAAAAGGCGACATTCACATCCGAGAAACCTCCTGCAGTGTCAGAATCATCACATATTGGAGCAGCAAATACATATTAGTACATGACAACAAAGTAAAAGAGTAGCATCAATAACACCTAAAGCTTGGCGAGGGGCAGGTCTCCCCATTCCACCAAGGGTTGCGGAAGTTCTGTAACTTCAAGGGTTGATTTGAAGTCTTTAACGTTTTCAATGAAAGTCACCCCTGCGCTCCGAACCTGGGGTACTTCTTCATCGACTGGGTACTGCATCATCAACCCGGAGATCTTCTTCATCAACTCCTGATAATTGTCGAACCCGCTGAGTGCATCTTGCCAGTATTTTGCAAACTGCGTCGCAAAAGGGTTCTCGTCAGCCATTTCCTCTTTCCACCCTGCAGGATCGACGAGTGTGGTTTCAGCTCTGACCAAAGCTTCGAAGGCCTTGGCAGCGGTGGCGCTGACTCGCGGTGGCTGCGGCTTTCGGGACTGTAATTGGATGGAAAGTTTGGACCTTTTAACTCCCAAGGGATGAACGCGAGAGAGAAAGAGTTCTAGCACGTCGTGCTTGGTAATGCCTGTCAGTAGGTCCGAATCATTGTAACCTAGATCCTTATTAGGTGGAAGCAGCAAGAAACGAAAATAAATAAAACACACGTCTTAGGAAGTCCAGGTACCCTGAATCGATGTGTTCCCAATATTTCGCGCGCTCCTTCTTCAAGTCCTTGATGACTTCAGTCCACTTTTGTTGTAGGCCAGTTTTGAACTGCTCGAAATCAACAGGTTCCATCTCTTCGATCTTACTCTTCATAGTGTCCAGGAATGCTTCCACTCTCTGCTCTAGGTATGCAGGGTTCCGTTGACTTTGCACCACTAATCGTAGCCCCAGAAGAGATGCTCCAGACAACTGCAATTCTGAGCAAAAGACAACATAACCAAGCTGTTCCTTTGTTCGAAGAATGTCAAAAGCCGGTTCCGACATCATGTGTATGAGGAGCAAGCTGGTCGTACGTAAACGCGCATCGGTAGAACTTCCAAGTTGAAGATAATAAGTTAGAGATGAATTGGGATCGTTGGGGTTGGGTATATGCGACTTCCAGATAAAATCGGAACCTGTCAAAGTAAAGATTAATCGCACTCTCGCCGTATGATGGGCTGAACATGCCTTCTGGTAAGATGAGCTCGCGTTGAGCGGTCTCGTCCGCTGATATCGGAGAAGTATTTAAGATGTTCTCCGCCATCTCTGATAAAGCAATGGCTTCCTAAACTCATGTTTGATTACGATCGACTCAGTTGCCAGCCAGAAAAAATGCGTACGTCTTTGTGCATATTGCCAGTTACCAACATCTGAATGTTCAGACGCGCCAAGAAGTCATCGATGTGTTTCTGCAACTCATCCTGCGTGACGTCTATCATTGTTGGGGTGTTAAATCAATCCTCCTCAAAAATATTGATGCTATAGTCGCTCACCAGAGATCTCCTGCAGCTTTTCTGCGATAGTCCAGGTGTTATGGGTGAGCATGTATTGTGTATAATAGTCCGATAGTCGGTAACCCTGGTCCATGAAGAAATTTTCCCAGTCGCGCTTAACCTAATTGACCATAGTAAGCCCACTTGTATCGGAGAAATATAACACGAAGCAATAACCTTTTCTTTGATGACTGCTAATCTGTCCTCGCAAACTTGTAGATTTCTCACAGTCTCCAAAACGCGGCGAGCAAGGACAGGCAACTTTTCGTTGTACCCATCTAGAGTGATCATCAGGCCGAGGTGGTGTGAGCCACTGTGGAAGACAAGTCCCGCGAGTTCTGCGTCATATGCAAACTCTTGTAGCGAATCATTTACAAGGTCAGCAAAAAGCCTGGATCAAAATTATCGTCAGATCAAACAGGTGGCTCACAAAGCATCTCACCGTGTCATAGTGTCGGCGCGCGGAGAGGAGCCTGCAACCGGACTACATTGATAATAAGTGCACAGTCCAGAATGATGATGATTCAAAGTGCATACCTACGAAGTTCCAATACGAGCGACGCCTTTGGAAGCCAGAATTGGTCATCTTTCTTGTGCCACACAGACCCCATTGGCGTCTGTTTGATAAGGTGAGGACGTTTAGCAGGCTGTAAGTGATCAACTGCGATCAGACAGTCGGGACGTCGATATATGTAGCCATAGCATACCTCGAGGACGTCACGTTTCTCCACTTCTAAGTTAGTGGGTATGAATTCATTCGGGCCCGGGAGGTACAGCTCCGTGATATCATTGGGTCCCTCAGCCTAGTCACCAGTTTGTCAACGGGTCTGATGAATGCCGCAATGAATTCCGACTTGCCTGTTCAACAAACGATGGTCCCCATCGCTCTACTCTGTACCCCGTACCATACCACTTCTCATGCTCCCAATGTTCATTCTTAGAAATGCGCTCGAGTTCCTCTTTCTTCGCCATGAGCACTGCTCTGCCCTTTGTGATCCGCATATCTTCTAATATTTCACGAACTTCTCGCTCCCCGTCTTCAGAAGTCCATTCGCATGGGATGACCGCCCCGCGCAGTAATAATTCAGGGGGAACAGGCTTTCCCAACCTCTCGGAAAGCGAAACTGCATAGCCCTCCGCATTCTCCTTCGTGGCAAATTGGAATTTCGTGCGCGCAATCTTGACAAGTTCCGATTGGTACCACTTTGGGGATTCGGAGGACCGCAAGAGGGAAAGGTATTTGTATGTCGCAAGGGCCACCAACTGGTAGTTCTCAAAACCGAGCTTGGTCAAATGAATGGTGACTTTGAACATCTCAAAGCCTCGTGCGAGGGCTTGAGGACCCGAGCTGAGCGATGTGGCCCACCCCTTGTTTTTAATGTACGAAAAAAGCGAACCAGGGCCTTCGTGACCAGTAAAGTGTGAAATAAAATGTGCAGGCTTGTATCGCCAAAGCGGCGACTGCCATACTAGAGGAAATGAGATCTCAATAGCATGGAAGGCCTTGACAGTCTGAACGGAAACCAAGGTCTGATAGGTTTCTATGTCAATAAATCATATTGCCAGCAATAAGACATGAACTCACTCCCATTTCGTTCGGACCAAACGGATGGTCAGGAATTATGGGTAATGGATCCTGTTCTCGGTTCTTGATAGGTGTAAACAAGGTCGAGACCATGCCAGCCAACTCGTCGAGCGGCTCTACAGTCGAGGTGACAAAGTAATCACTCGCAACAGAAACGGCGACGTACCTTTCCCAACAACACAAAGACGCATTCTGCCTGCACAATATTCTCTATTCCACCACTCAACTAACCGTCTGCGGGTCTCACGCCCAACGACACCGCCGTCTGGTTCATTCTCGCTGTTCGCAGACGTATTGGATGGGACTGGCGATGGAATACGCGAAGGGAACGGTGAGGACGCTAGACTCCCATCAGATGATGCTGGTGATGCTGGCGCACTCCCTTCCACGGCGGTATGTGTTCCATTCTTTATTCCATTCCCGTTTAGTTTACTCGCCGTTTTGAATGTTCTCCCAGCGGCACTTAACGTCTCGCGATTGCCACTGCCGAACTTGCTCCACGGATGACCTTCCTTGGTAAGATGTTTGTTTAGCTGAAAAACGCGCCATGGATCCGCCTGATGGTTCTTGGAATGCTCAGAGTCGACTGCATTCATCTCCCGCGTAGTACATGAGGGCGCAAAGAGAGGGCAGTGGAAAAACGCGGAAAAACGCGCTAACGCTCCGGGGAGCGCCGAGGTAGCGACACGAAAAAAGTAGTTGGTGTTGGCCGGTGCTGTATAGGCATTGGAATGACCGTTGTTCTTTGAAAGATACTGAATTCAGAGCGAGTTAGTTAAACGTCGAAGAGTAGTCCATGATACACACTTCGGAGTACTCGTTTTCTTTCGGAAACTGTTCGGTACCCTACAATAAATGTTGTTCAGCCACCAGCCAGTACTTTTGACAAGAAAGGCTCATACCATGAACAACAAGTGCTCGCAAAAGTGAGCAAGGCCGGGGATGTCATCCTATGAAATTTTCCGTTAGTAAGGGTTCCGATCTCCATCACTCCGAACAAGGAAAGATACTAGAGCTAGTACCTCTTCATAGCCATCCTTCAGACTGCATATGCACGATACGATATCTTCAATCCTCTGAGAAACCCACTCACTGGGTCCGACATGTGACCAACTGCCACGTCTAAGCTTGCAGCAGCGATATCGGCCTTGGTATCTTGAATCAACATGGCTAAGAGGCCATTTTCGAGCTTGATCAACCTGTACTCCCGCTCGTCAAGTTGGGACTTCTCTATTGGTTTGGTGAAAAACGTGTAAGCAGGGACATTGGCGTGGTTCTCGACCCTCTGCCAATCATGAGCAACCATAGCGAGAGCGCGACAAGTTTTGAATTGGAGATGATGGGTGGTTTGTAATATGGAACGAGCGTGAGCTGAATAAATACGAAAATGATGTAAAGGAAGCGCCATGAAGAGTGCCCATGGTGCTATACTCTGTACAAGTAGTATTACTAATATTGGAAAACAAAGAGAACCATCTCAGTCCGGGTCTCCGGGTTCCGGGAACTTTACCGGCCACGTCAGCCCTCAGTTGGTTTTTGCGCTTGGTCGCAGATAACTCGTTTCCTCTGGTAGGCGAACATCATTCTAGTTTGAAATTAGCAACTGGGGCACAAGAGAAGAACTTTGTGACTTGAAATTATCCGAGGAGAAGAGATAGGGGCAGTGAGTTTTTTTGGCTGTCAATACCCTCTCGGTTTCATAACTTTGAGGGTACTGTAGCTGCTTATTAAAGATACATGTTGCACCAGAACGGTATGCCACCAGCGCTCAGTTCACGTATGCGCCAGCATTGCGGTATTGGTACCATGACTTAGTGCTACTATTAAGTAGTACGTATCCTACTCTCACATCATGATTGAATGGGATACCGTGACTACTAGCGTAGCACAATTAATAAATCCTTGCAATTATGACACACAACACTGGGGCTAGCAATTAAGTAGTTGTTCGTAGAGTGCCAGCAAAGAGGCTAACAAACTCATCTAGTAACTAAGTAACAAATAAGTTCTGCCACGGGTGCAGGGAAACACGACATAAAGCACGAAATTCTATGTCGTGCAACCTCCATGGTGGCCAGTACGTCACGCTCGTCATTAAAATCTTGAATATCGTAATCACTTGCCAGCTTCGTGAATTGGTGGGGAGTACTACTAAGCCATGTAGGCCGTTTGATAAACCAAGTGTGGGTTCATAAATTCAACAACTGAATGGATCTGTTAAACAGGTTGATTGAAATTCCGAAAGCAGCTCGAAGCTTTTTCGTGGATTGGCGGGGAGTATAAAGCCATGTCGGGTTCAACATTCCCAGAACTTTAGAGTTAGAACTGAATAGATCTAAGTTGATGGAGAATTTGAAAACAGCTATCTCAAGCTTATCTAGCTAGATCTTGCTCACCCATTCGTTGTCAGAAACCAGTCTTTCTTCAAGTGAAGCCACAGATAACGTCACTGCACTCCAATGCATGCATGTGGGGCATCCTGGTTCCGAAGTCAAAATATGTTTTGTGCCGAGCACTGGAACTCAGGCAACTAAATTAACAGCATATCCCCCCGACGCAGCAGTGATATACGATAGCCTGAGTCCGGCGGCGTTCTCTGTAACTCCACACCAACACAGAATTGCCATGTGGAGATATGTGGAGGCGAATTCCGCTGGCTTGTAGTACCGAAAATTCACGCGGCCCGCGGGGAGAAGGAAGACGGCTCGCGTGCTCTAATGTAGCAATTTATGAGTTTCGTACTATGTCAGACAGGTGCGCCACCGGAACTTCACCTACACTTCCGCGGTCGGGGGAGGGTCTGGTGGTGCCCACAAATGAAGTCGAAGACCAGCACTTGGAAATTCGGAATCACTGCGAGGAAAGCCGCAGCCAGAGGGGAGAACGTACCAAAAACATGGGAGTCAATTAGTAGTTTCTGGGTTCTTCAAGCCTCGGAGTCCATCTCTGGCTGCTCTGGTAATATTTCGGAGTACTCGAACACGATATAACACCACTGGGTTGTTTCACCTTTACCAAAGCAGGAAGACTTAAGATCTTGAGTCCCGTAGACAAAACCAATCAAAGGAGTATACAGCGGTGTCAGATGTGGGTTATGCAGTGAGAGAATTATTACTATTTGACGTTCCGTCGCAAGCAGGTGACCAAGCTCGAATCCGACGCGGCAAGATTCAGGCCGAGGATAACCCAATATGCCATTATCCATAGGCAGACTGAATAGAAGGAAGGTGGCCTAAGCTACTAGAGCGGTAATAGACGCGAAGACGGAGGTCCGAGAAAGAACCCAGGATCATCATGGGTGGTTTAGCGATCAATGGAGGGGTAACAACAGTGAGCAGCTGTGCTCGTGATGAAGACGAGAGAATAAGAAAATTCATTTTACCTAGGCACAGGGAGCAGTGTCTATGAAGGGGACCTGGAGACCGCGGGAATGATGCTACTTGGGCAGAGCTATCAGTTGCAAGGGAGGGGAGAGTCAGGTCAGCGGTGGTCAACACGTACAACCACTGTCAGGTAACGATACAAGGCGGCTCACCATAACCGCCATGTACAGTACACGAGTCACTGGCATCAGCATCAACATTGCATCAATATAATCCCTACAATCAGATGGATGCTAGTGCACTACGCATCGCGGGCATTGAGGCCGAAAAGAAAGCCACAGCCTGCACATACGCAGTCTTACTACAGCGAAGCGAGATTGTTACTCAAAATGGTATTGCGCACACCCCGCGTGCAACGAGTATATGCCAAGATCATGGCAAAAAGATCTTTGAATGGCCCATCAGCGCGTGTTAAAAATCGCGATGCCCAAGAAGACCGACGACACCACAAGTTTTCAAAAACTCATCTCGGAACTCCCGCGAGGCCACGGAGCCAGCCTTCTTATTCAGTTGAGAACGGACTCCCGTACGCCCCGAGTCAACATTACAAACACCTCGCCAAGATCAACTTGAAAACAACAGACTCCACATTTGAAGTATGTCTTGAAAGAAGAGACAGTCCGTCATTTCATCATTTTCATGGACCGGAATAAAGAAGAGTCACAGTACCACAAGCGCCGATCAGGAAAACTGAGCACGCTGAAAGAGACCTATTACTTAGTACGTCAAACAGATTCGTGAAAGTCAGGAATGGCGGCTCCGGGCTGGCCACTCTGGGGCTTGGGCTACTGAGAGTTCGAGCGGAGTTACAACATCCCGCCTCCCGTCAACTTGTTAGTTACATTTATTTATTCCTCCTGCTGCAAGGCTGCTCCTGCACCTGCCGCCTTCTTACTTGCATTGAGTGTGCTCCTTCACTAATTGAATCATCAATCGCCTTCTCTTGCAGGCTCTCGTGCCGTCTTACTAACATGAGCCCTCCCACTGCACCTTGTGCCTGTTGCCATCCTTCTGCATGGTCTGCACCCTTGCACACCTATATCTCTGTCTTGTGCCCCAACACCTCCTACCCACTCATGTGAGCTCCCCAGTGTTTCCCGCATATCTCTGTCACGACATTCATGATTCATGTCGCTTAGTTGATGCATAGAGTAGTTTGGTTCGGTGTGTTTGTGGATTTCTTCATATCATGTGTGGCTTAGGTAGATAGACCAAATTTATTGATATGAGAAGACTGTACACACCACCGACCACGAGATTGGGAATACCACCAGCGTTCAAATTCCGCCCGAAGCCCCAAGGCCTAAACTTTGCAGTGTGGCCATTTCCCGGATGTTCTCACCGATTTGCATCCTACTTGACAATCCGCAGCACATCCCCCACCTCTTTCACCATACTACTACCCAGAAACAAGAAGACTACAGAGAAATTTCGTGCGTAGAAACTTTGTGCATATTCTGCTCGCTCTCAATCTGAGCTCTCGTTCATGGTCACGGCGTACTATTTCCCCGTGAGTTATCTACCAGCTTTCGTTGCTTCGTATATTAATGCAATAAGTCATTATAATACAAGCCAACAACAAACCGTTCAGCAGGATTTTTCTCAAAATGCACACGGCCTGCGCTTTCGCGCAGTGAGACTAGCCCAGAGTCTGGCTAGAAATTGAATATTGAACACGTACGTCGTTGGACTCATTCGAGACACTATTATTTTGATGGGCCAGTGGCGGCGTGTCCGCGGTGTTAGACTTATTTCAAAAACTATTTACATAATGCACTAGCCGCACGGCCCGCAGCCAAGATCAGCCTGAGCAGGACGCCAGAATCCTTCGCATTTCGCCCCCAGCGCCAGGAAGTCCTTTATGGTTTTGGCTTCAAGCCTTCGATAGATCCGCTCATCGTCGACAACGTACAACAGAGGCACTGAGCTGCGTGGCGCTTGGAAATCTGCGAACCGATGGGCTGAGATGAAGAATGATGATCAATGAAATTCCACATTGGTGAATCGCCGCCGCCCACTTTCGGGTGAAATAAGTGAAACTTTGTTGTGCGATTGCCTGTTTGCCAGTACTTCTCGACTATGTCTCGATGGAATGCCGGGTAAGCGTCATCCGAATAAATTAAAGCTTGACAGATTTTGCCTAGAAGACTGGTGAATATTACAGCCATTTGCAGAACGCTACTAATGCGCCAATCGTCAAAAATAAAACAGGACAAAGGATTTTACTATGTTCGGTCAGATACCACGAATTTCTGGGACCCAGAAAACAATATGGAAGTTGAACGTTGAAAGTTCGTCAGTTTGACTTCTTTGCCACTTTGTTTTCTTTTTTCGGCCTATGTAAGTTCTGCAAATGGCGGTAGTGTGGTCTTTCTGCACGGCGCAATGGCTCCCATGCACATTTCGGGTCGACTTATTGCAAAAGAGTTTTGTTGATCCAAATCCCACCGGTATGAATGTTATTCGGTTCTCTTATACTTATATATATTTCTAACTTCTAAACGAAGCGCGCCTACACTTCTTAGGTTCCCAACCAACCAACCAACCACGCCTTCAATCAGGCCAAGATTCTGAATACCTCAGGCTATTGTTGACGCTCCGGACGTGCAATGGGCTTCTCCTCTAACGTGTCAAACTTTTTCTATGAGGCTAGAATCAGGTCTTGGGATATCATCCTCACGCTCCTCAACCTCGTGGAGAAGAAGCGTCGCATCGGTGATGTCACTCCCGAGGGCCACCCAGGCTACGGAAGGCACTGGCCCGAGTATAGGCCTCCTGGGGAGACCGACTCTCGCTGCTCGTGCCCAGGACTCAATGCACTAGCCAACCACGGTTAGTGATTCCGCAAAACTTGATAGGCCTTGGTATGACGTCATGAAAATTTAGGCATTATCTCACGCAGTGGCCGTGACATATCATTTGTCGACATTGATCGCCATGTCCAGGCAACCTACAACATCAGTTCTACCTTATCCTCATTTGTCGCGCATTATGCTGCTCGCATGCTTAAGAAAAGCTTCAGCCATGGTACCCTTGATTTAGCAGAGCTCGACCTGCACAATGGTATTGAACATGACGCATCTCTCTTACGTAAGCAATTTGATGTGGCTGTTGTATGTCGAATAATCTGTTTTCAGGCCTCGACGCTGCTTTCCAACCAAACCAATCGACAAAGCACGTACCTTACATCGAGGAGCTGCTTGCGGCAGCTTCCAACAAGGACAAGGATGGCAATGATGTCCTTACCGTCAAGGATCTCTCCAAGCTGCTCGGCAAGCGTCGTGCAGTGTCGCGTGCAGTAAACAAGGAGTTCACGCTTAAACTTTTCCATAAGTTATTTGGTTGCGCAAAGTATTTGATTTCATCATCTGTTTCCGAGCACAATCCTAACCATTCTGTCAGTGCCTCGCTGTTACTCTCAACCATGGGAGGTCGTGTGGATGACCTACACAGCTTTCTTCTTCACGAACAGCTTCCAGAGGGTTGGGAGTCGCGCGTCCGTGATTCTCATGGACTGACCCTGATAAACTTCAACAAGCTTGCACTGAAAATCGAGTTCGGCGTGCACGAGAAGGATTGGGCGCAAGTAGCACAGGAGGCTGCAGAACACGATGGCACTACTCCTGTTTGAAATGACTCCCGAAGTGACTACTCAGATACTGATTGTCACGGTGTACTCACTTTATGACTATTACGTACTACTGACGACGATCGATTATCATTTTTCATTGCCTACTATTGGATACATATCTTGTTTCACTTGTCTTTGATGACACGTTATCATGAAACTGATGAAAGACCAGCGCCTCCAGATAATTCTACAAAAACTTGAGTGCACGTCCAGGCTACGTACCACCAAATCGTCACAGAAAGTGTCCAAGAAGGAACCCAACTCGCCTTGTAGCTGTGTGCATCTGCGGTAGCTTGCAGGGCGACCTGTCTATGAGGCAAGTTATCCGCCATACACAACAAGTACTATTTCTAAGTAATACCGATCAGCGTGGATGAATGTGTGGCACGGCGAACCTTGCTGTAGTAGTAAGGCATAGATTTGAGCAATCTCACAGGGATAAAGTTCCACCGAACAGCTGCAGATTGTAAGTCAGCTCTGTGATGAGATTGTTGGTGGCCTGTTGGTTTCGCTGCGTCTGGCTAGGAAATGGTTCCAACTTGTGGCCGTGGTCAATACATGGGTAGCTACATAGTCTGCAGGCACAAGGTCCTGTTCCTTGCCAGAATGTGCACGCTTGTCAGTTTTCCAGTGGCGACAAGCAAGCGCCAGCTGCAGGGGGGAGGGTTACGAATTAGGTGACGGTCATCCACGTCGGCATAAGATTGACGGAACCTTGAGTTGAGTCTGCTCCGAAGCCGAGCTTCCGTTGAGTGCCGTCCAAAAAAGTGGTTGTTGGACCACGGTGTGATCAAAACGAGGTTTTGATGCCATTTTGTGTGTAACCGGCAACGCGTCTGTGGCAAATAAACTAAACGCGCCTTTCCCGCTGACTGATCCGCTTTTCGTTCTTCATTTCTTGCACAGCAACAAAAACGGCTTGCTGGCCTCTAGGCGACCTGTTCAGGCCTCTTTGCGCACTATATAAGACAGCAGATCCGTCTTTGATCCACTTTTCCGCTTCCTAGGCTTTCAATCAACCATCATAGCGCGCCAGATAGACACGCGAATCCTATGTATGCACCTGCGCAATCGCGACATGCGCGTACAATCAGTCCACCACTCTCAGCGAATACATCGTCTCATACATTCACGGCGACTGCTCAGCAGCAACCAAAGTTAAACGTTGTAACACGTCTTGCTATCGAGGGCAAAGCGAAGCAGGGTCAAGATGGCATTGCAATTAAGATGTATCTCAAGGTATGTGTGTTCATCTCAATCAACTAAAACGAATGTGCTAAAGTTCATCAAATAGCTTTCAATACCTATGGATGCTGTTTCTCCTGGTTCTACACTACCATTATTTCCCGGTAAGCGTTCATTCTCAGTTTTCCCTTCCTCCTATTCACCATCACTATCGAAGAGGGAAATCTGAAGATGTTGGGCTCGGAAGTTCACCCAACCGACAGTAACTCTGTTCCTTACAACTTTTCCTCCACAACCTCTCCACTACTGAACAACACTGCACGCGCTCTCAATCTACCGGCCCGCTCTCAAAAATCTTATCTCTCTGTTTTTGGTCTACCAACGTCTAGCGTTTCTGTCATGAGTCCGGCCTCTCGTGCATCCTCTTCCACATCCACATCTCACACCGCAATCCCGCCTCTGGACGACAAGTATACTGGTCACATCCTTGTCAGCGGGTACAACATTTCCTACGTCCTGCCCAAGGAATTTCCACCAAGGTTTGGTGAAGATAGTGCGATCAGGGTTTCTACATTCTCTGCCGCAAAGATGCGACGAGGCTCCGTAGGAGAGCGTAATAACATGCATTTCATGGCTGGTTTAGATCTCTGGGTTCCTTATGTTTGTCGTCCCCCGAAGGCTCCTTTCCTCGTACGTCGTTTTTACCATGACGTGAATTTTCATCTTATAAGTGCTCCATAAATACAGATATCCATCCCACTCCCGCGTTGTTTGTCTAACAACGTCAAGATTCGCATTTTCCCTCCAAGCCCTACAACGACATCCTCCTCATTTGCCTCTCTTTCTTCTGCAGAAGAGGATCCCGGCGCATGGGACCTTACGTCGGAGCCTCACGTCACACGAACGACGACCCGTCCTTCGCGATCAGGATCCTACGCAGACATGGCAGATGATGAATCGTCTGACTCTTCCACTTACACAGACAGAGGCTCTGGCGGTATTGCTATCCTAGGAACATTCCCATCCGCAGATCGTCTTCGTGTTCGTTGGGCAGCACCCATGAAGACTATGGACAGCAAAGATGGCCGGCGGCGCGTAGGAGTGAAAGAGGTGAAGGGTGAAATGACATGTCATGTTATTGGAAAGGACAGCGATCCCGCGAGTGGAAGGGAAGGCATCTTGATGAAACTGGAGTACAAGGGAACGGCAAAAGGTGTTTGGTTTCCTGGCGTAGCAACGATGCTGGGTATGGATGTAGGGCTGGAGGCGCGAGGATCCGATGTCATTTGGGCACCTGCAGAAGAACCGACCTGGACTGTCACAGGAGGTGCAGGTTATACGGGCTTCGACGTCAACCCCCCATCAACACCGGTTTCGAGGCAAGCCTCGCTAGAAATTCAGCAGTCGCAATTGGAATCGTATCCGAATTCGCAGCTCCAAACACCCGTGCTAGCAACACGACACGACTCTACTTACTCGGCCGGCTCGACCTCATCCTTATTGCGTGCGCCGCTGCCAGGAGACCAAGTGCCAGACTACTCTTTCGAAGGTTCCCCGACTTCTCTGACACCCTCGGGCACTCTGTCATCCATCAGCTCGATGCCGCTGACTTCGGAAGGACGTAGCCGCGCGAACTC
The DNA here is from genome assembly GCA_016695465.1 of Suillus americanus. NCBI lineage: Eukaryota > Fungi > Basidiomycota > Agaricomycetes > Boletales > Suillaceae > Suillus > Suillus americanus. Next base: position 725,446 of record MU177899.1, read on the forward strand.
AGATGTACAAAGCATTCCTCATCCCCCAACATCACTGACCATTCACGTCAACATGAACGATATACTCCCCCCATCAAAAAATGTCTTCACATTCAACATCACTGGTACAATCCTCGTCATATCCCGTCCGCGTGCTTTCAATGTGGGTTCAAAATCAAGCCCAGATGAAGAACCGGATCCCATCCCCATAGTCTTACCCCGATTCTCTGTGCTCGCTGCCGATACAGAAACAATTGCGACGATCATTCGCAATGAGTGTGAAGCTGCAACAGTGGAGGTTTACAACATATCAGGCAATCTCCGTGATGCGCAGACACGCAGGACTGTTCTGCAACGTGGAGGATTGTCGCGTTGTGGATCTGACGGAGGGCGTATTGCTCTACGCTCCATAGGGAGGTCACTTATCCCAACACAACATTCCACAGCAGATGATACCCTTGAAAATATAAGGCGCCCTCCCAGTCGGCCACGCACGCCGACTGGGATGAATCGTGTAGCAACTGGGGTGTCTCTCCCTTTGATGTTTAACACCCTTTCGAGAAGAAAAAGGGATGGTCCCCTCATGATCCCCTCCGTCATAGTCGTCGTGACACCCTTGCGTTTTGATCATGCAACATCTACGAACGCATATGCTGTTCGGGTAACCCATCCAGCTCCGTGTGAAATGGAGACAGATTGGATGGAATTTGGACTCGCACATGCAAACGACGCGTCGCCCAGTGACTGTTCTGCGGAAATCGCGGGCGCGAGCATCGACGGCATGCCTGTCCGCTTTGAAATAAGCTCAGCTGCCAAATACGCGGAGGGGTCAAATGTCGATTTGTCATCTTCTCTGGATAAGTTAGGGAGCAGGAATTGGGCCGCCTGGATCAGGGTGCACGTGGGTGATCTCATTGGGGACGTTCAGATTGACTATTTGGTCAAGACCCCTACCGACGGTCTCCGCCGAGGAAATGGCAAAGCCAGGGATGACGGGTACGTGGGCATACTGCTGCCCACATTTACAATGCCTGTTGGCAAACTCGAAGTTAATGTGGAAGCCTCAACAGGTAAAAGTAGCGAATATGCCTATCTCGATGTTTACTCACTTTGGTATTGCAGGCCTAGACGCACATTTTTTACGTTCCAACCTTGCTTACCAACACGCATCTCAACAGGGCAGCAGATTGGTCCATTACATATTGGAAGAAATGTTCACCCCCACACTTTCGTTGAGGGCCCAGCCGCACGTCCACCGTTTTCACATCAGCGTCCGGTTTCTGGGGAAACTACTTCAATTTTTGATATGGACAGCGCCCGCTCTTCTTGTTCTCATGGTGTTATTTAACCTCGGAGCTGAATTCAGGCATATGAGGCAGTCCCTCGATCGACGTACGCCATTTGATGATCCAGTTTGGCGCGATCACCATTCTCGGGCGTCGATCGAGACGGTGTTTATTACTACGACTATCTATGCGCCTCCGCATGCAAAGCCTTCGGTTGACTACACTACAGCCTCGACAACGCCATCAACATCATACTTGACATCAACATCGGCGATGCAGGGCTCTAGTACACACACTGCCTTCCTCCCCCCGGTTTCCCCGCCTCCATCACCCATTTCATCGGGAACAGTTACGGAAAAAGTGACACCCACACCAAGTTCACCCCCAGATGAAACCTCGCTTTCTCTCATCGACGTACTACCCTTTTCTTGGCCATTGAATTTGGATTTACCCCCGGTTGCACAACAGACGGTAGACATCGCCCTTGATGGGATCGGTGTGATCTGGCAGGTGTTTAGGAGAGTATATCATTATCCTTTAGATCCCCCTTGACCATTTACTCGGACCCCGTAAAAGATAAAAGAATGTTTTCATTTTAACCACCCGGGAAATGTTTGCAGTATTTTTTGTCACAACGGCAGACAAAAGTAGACGAGGCCTAATGTACACGAACTAGACATATTGACGAAAGAATCACTTAGCCCACGGAGATTTGAGAAGTTCGACAAGATGTTTGGCTTCCTCGTGATAATCCAGAGGAGTGATTCTCGATATTCCGTAACGGACACGCGTTTGATCCTACGGAACCTATTTATTATTTCAAACCTGTAACGAATGGGAAGCACTCACATTGTATGTGTCCTGCTTTGCACGGCAACTGAAGTTGAATGTGACGCCACTGGCCTGGGCCATGAGAGCGTTGTACTCTGCTTCGTCGCGCTCCTATGATATGGTCGTCAACGTCAAGAGATATTACCGAGATTTGTACTGACCTTGATTTCATGGACTTCATCTGCGGTTTTCCCGAAGACGACCAGACCAGCCTCATTGAAGCCCTGCAACCACGCCTGACCGGACCAATCAGCCACTGCCATTGACATGATGTATCTGATGATCAAAGTTAGGTTTGGACCCGAAGGACCGAGTAAACGAGCATACCGATATTCCGGTCGCTCGAAAGTTTTGTCGCATTTTTCACACTTCCAGCCACTACCTAAATCAACGACCTTTTTGTTGCAACCTTGAGTGGGACAGGCAGGATATGAGATGCTTTCACTCTTGATGTGCATAATAGTGGCGCGAGTGGAAAAGAACTCTGCTTTGTCGGACATGCCAAGTTGTGACTCTTTGACGTCGCTAAGATGCCGCATCTCATTGCGATTGAAACCACCAAAGGATGCACCAGCTGAACCACTCGTGTGCGACTGGAAGTTTTTTTCAGTGCCGATACCATCGTACCATCCCCGTAGCAAATGTGCCTCTTCAATATCAGGCGATATTGACATGATACTTGAGCTGACCATGGAGAGAGTGCGACCTTCGGTGGGGTGAATTCCAATTAAGATGAGCGGAAAGAGTTCATACCTCCAAAGTCACCAACTTTAACGCCTTTGAACGCAACGACAGAAAGCTCGTCGGCTGCAAACTGTTCTGCTTGTTTTCCCCACAAGGTCAAGCGAACAGAGTATTGCGACATGTCGACGATGGTCAAGTCGCGTTTCGGAATCTTCAACCGAATTAGAATCCCCAGGTGACTGACGGATGGAGCATGACTTACCGTCCTGTTTGTCGCCTTTGATGTGATTTCGCCGAGGGGACCGACTTCTTTGACGACCCCAATGACATCTAGTAGCGGTGGACTACATGTCGGAGAAAAAACGACATGAATTGCAAAGCACTTACCACAAGTATTATCCCTCTCTAATTTTTCCAGCGAAGATAATTCCACGAAGTTATACTTCATCATAGGCACGCTGGTGGTCTCAAGGCACTAAAAAAATCATGAGTCTAGCATTTCGGCGGTAGCGTGGTGGTATGTACCTCTTCAACTTCGGTGTTCTTCTCCAGACTCAGCTCATAATCGTTCTGAAGATTCGAGAATTTCTTCTTTGCGAGATTCACTCGAGCTTTGGAGATGTAATAGACTTTGCCTTCCTCGAACTTTTCGTATAGTTCGTCAACGACTGCATTAAAACCGGTTCCCCGAATCTCGCCAGATTCATCCATTAATGTGACATTGAAAAGTTTCCCCTCGCCACGCTGATTCGACCAAGTCCTAATGTCAGACTTTTGGGTAACGCGAGCTTTAATGGTCCAATTGTTCTGGTAAGGACTAAGTCCTTCGATGGGGTACACTGACCTGCCCCCTCTGCCGGATGGGCCAGTGCGAGGCTGTGGCTGAGGCTGCTTCGCCTGAGTAGTAGACGAAGAGGTAGCCGGTGAAGTAATGGATGAGGATGCAGCCTCTACAACAGCTGGCGCAGGCGCATCTTGGGTGGGAGGAGGGGCAGTAGGAGACCCGATTTTCTCTTCGTCTCGTGATACCACGTGGAGGTCAAGAATAATGATCAATCTAGATGAAATAGTAAAGGGGGGTAGAAATGGCATCAAAAGCTACTCACCTTTTGTCCTGCACGAAGTTACAGGCCAGCTTGTCAATGACTACCACAGTATTTTTGTTTATGTCTCCGTTTGCCACGAGATCGTTCAGCTGAGTAGCTAACATTGCCTGGACAAAATGGACGCCATCGGAAATGATGATTCGAAACCTGTCGGTGGCGGTGGTCGAGCTAGGTGTCGGGGCTACTTTCTTGATGGAAAGCAACTGCACGGTATGGCCAGAAGCAAGCTGATCTATCTCTTCCTGAGGAGCCTCGTTGAGACGGCGACATATTCCTGATGAAAGTTGAGACATGGCAACAGAGTTGAAAAAAGTAATCGCAATGAAAGAGACACCTCGAGGCGCGCCCCTCAAAGTGTTTGTTGACATTAATTTGCTAACGCGTTCATCACGTAATCAGGAACTGTCAAATCGCCTTGGTCTTAAGAACTGACTCTAGCTAGACACACATCGGAGGTTTGGACATTTTACTTCTTGCAAAACTTCAATCAAAAGCAGATCTAGACCTGGTTAGAGCATTCTAGACCTAGCCTGGAACGCTCTGGAGCGCTTTAGATTGCATTTCGAATGCGATTTCACTAGTGGCAAAATGTGGTGAAATGTCGAAACCCCCGCTGTGACAGCCTAGCTAGCTGGTTTAACTGTTCACAATTAGGTCTTGCATTGCATTTTTGCCATTATTCAAGCAATCACTCAATAACGAATTGATGGCCCTCCAAGCAAGCATTCTGCTACCCCAGCATTTTTCGACCAGTGACAGTGCCGAAGTGGGCTTACATTTTTCCTCGAACCGGTATTTCTAGTAGATATCTTTGTGGATGGCTAGATCTAGACTACGTCACTAGTTGTTGCACAAGATACTCGACCGCTTGTCTGAAGTGTGATTGTGAATAGGCGAATATCGGTCGGATCCTGTGAGACGACAGTGAAGATTAAAAATTCACCGCTGAATTGGTCACCGCCGACACCTGCTTGTCACGGTGACTTGGATTTGCACAAACCAGGATTCCCATCTACAATTGGGTACTTGGGGAAAAAGAGATTATGGACCGGTGGGAGTGTCGCACAAATCTTAGATCCTTTCGCTGTATTTTGACTACAGATATGATAACGTGGTGCACGTACTTATCCTCGAGCTCACGTCACTATATATCCGGACTTGAACACAAAAATTTAAAGTTAGTGTCCACTCTTGTTCACATGATACCGACGTCGTCGATTAGAATGAGTGCACATGTAGCTAGCTACGTAGTAGTTCAAGTTGCCGTATGATCATAGTAGCCACGGCCTCGGGACTTCTACGATTGGCATTGTGGCCTTCCGATGGTTTCAAAGAAGAGCTCCTATATGGAGTACGACCATGATCGAGGTCGGGTAGGCATTTGGGAGCGTCCATCGAGGGGAAAACAGGCTGCAAACTCATGTCAGTCTTCTACAGTGCAGTATATCTTTCTGGCTATGGTGTATATATGATCACCCCCCGAGATTACGACAAATGAGCGAATATGCTCCAGATATGATATGGCCTGGCCATGAGAACATCATGTAAAAATGTCCCTTTGCACCAATGTTCGTTTCTTTGCGATAACCAATGTTTGGTGCGAATCTCGACTCGACTTGAGCGCGCCACATTCTCGTTTCGTTGAAATATCTTTTTTTCCCAGTACTACTATCATGGTACCCGCCGGTTACCCAAACTTCCTTCCGGGTTTCATTTTGTATCGAGAATCAATCTGTACCTTCCGTGCACAGCGCATCGCCATCGTTTCAGCAATTTTGTCATGTATCCGCTCCTCACTCTTGCCGTTCGGGTACCGGTGTCCTCAACGTCAAGCTTCATTCCAGAAGCATCGGAGTATCCTCGAGATCATCCCAAGGTTCAGACGAAGACAATTTCTTTGTTCCAATAATACGAACCAGACACATAGTATTTCCCCGAGTCCCTGGCGCGAACCGATATACGACTCCGGTGGTACCTATTTCGGACACATGCTGCACGGGTATCCGGCTTTCCAACTATGCATATGCTTTGGACTCAGTCTTGGCAAAACATTAACCCCACTTCCTGATTGCTTTTCTTGGTCGAAACAATTGCTTGTTCAAGAAAACTACTACGACAAGTCATTGGCAGACAATGACTACTTTCTGCTATTTGTATCGATATAATAAATATGTGAACCTGGGTAAAGTATTACAATGTGAATATATCATGCTCAAGGCGCGTCTAGGGCTACACAAAATAACGTATCTCGGTTAATAAATACCTGCCCGATGCTCATTGCGGAAAATATGGTTGCCGTTAAAATATAGTGGTGGTTATTATGATAAAGTAAGTGCTTTCCGTCAATGTCAGTCCAATACCTCTTCAAAACTTTATAGCAGCGCGTGCGGTAGCATCACGGTTGGACTTCAGCAACAACGACAACTCATTACCACCCGTGCCAGTCGAGTGTCCTGTTTGATTCCGTTGTCGCTCCATCCTCTGCATCATCGCAAATACGGGGCATCCGACCGGTATCGCCGTTGATCGTGACATAGACACGACATATAAGCATGCGATGCGTATATGCGAGTCCCGGAACTTTCTAACTGCCGACACGGCTGCATTATATGACTCCTTCACAGCAGGTGTGCTTTTTGCGAGTTCTCGCAGGGGACGAGAGGTGCTCGCAAGATGGGAGAGATAATCTCTGTGTGCCCCGGGCATATACCGTCGCATTCTCTCCATAAAACCAAGATCCGATCGCTTATTTGATTCTGAGGGGGCTGGATACCGACGCTGCTGAAGTTTGAAGTCGACATCTAGGAAGATGTCAAGTGCATGCATGACGCTACTTTGGCCAGCCGATGGTCCGCTGAGGTCGAGTGTGGAAGCGTCAGGACCGTCTTCAAAAACCCATGTTGGGCTAGATGGTCCACTGGCACTGCCATTGAACCAAGGCCGCACTTGCCAGTAGAATGTGGAGGGGTCTACAAGATCTCGCATGGCTGTCAAGGTTTCTTCAACCCGGTCGACAATTGCCACGAGGCGGGTCAAGAGCCGATTGATTTTGCAGACGGATGCGAAGTCGGAAACATTGGGGAGACTGTGGTACTCGTTGAAAAGGTGGAGCATCTCCACACCCAACATCTCAACTTTTGCGTTACCGAACCAAAAATTCCGCTCATCCTCTGTGCCTGAGAAGAGCTCAACGCCGAAATGCATGTTTTCTATCGTGACAGGAAGTTCTGGGTTTACGAGATCCCAATTCCATAGGACAGTGTCGGCGAATGTAAGCACCGGCGCTATCCGCAAGATGTCTGATACTTCAAGCAATGGAGTCGCGAGAGATCGGGGGATAAGTACCGAACCGGTTGTCTGGTCCGACGGTATGGAATGAACATAGAAATGAACAAGGAAGGCGAGCACTTTGTGAGCGCGACGCAACAATTGTGTGTCTGTTTTTAGATCACTGATGCTGATCACGGGGAGCTATTTTGAACGTAAGTCGTGATTCCACCCTCGCATATCAAATTTACTCACCCCCCGCACTTGTGATCTCCAAAGTTCACCATCAGCTCGGCTCTCGGTGTCTTGCTCTGTTAGGTTTTCCCCAAGTACGAGCACTTCCTGAGCCCGTGTAAGCGCATTCTCCCATGCGCTGTAAGCCTCGGGAAGCCGTGGGATGGGTTTCTCAGGGAGAAACCCTGTGTTCGTTTGAAGATTAACTTCGAAATCTGCAGGTGTTGGTTGTGCACCTGGTGCCTCTTTCCTGCTAAGAAGCTGGACAGAGTTGAGCACAGAGAGGACATTGCTAAACAGATGGGATGGGGATAGTAGATCGATGGGATACATTGCGAGTGAATGGACAGAGAATGACTCGCAGGATTGGACTTTATTGTGATTCGAGAAACAGAGGACCCGGGCACCTTTTATACATGAACTACTAATGCGTGTCCTCGATTAGATCACATCATCGAGATTCAAGGTTACCTAGTCAGTGCTTGCACTGATGTGTGTGCATCGGCAGCGCCGATATTGCCCAAACGGCATCACTGGGCGCGTATGCCTCTGTGAGAACTAACGGAACTTCATGCAAGGCAGGAGTTGACCGAAACTTGCGGGGTGTTGGCACGAAACCCCGATCATTCTCGGTGCCACACTCAGTCCTGTGAACTCCTTGTAATTCGTTGTCGAGTCTGGCTAATTGGTAGGATCTTACTCAGGAACCTTTGACATTGGTCCCATGAGTGTCACCATCTTGCTACGATCCTATACATTTCCCCTTTCAGTGCATAGCTCCTGAAAGAGCGACACATGCTTTACACGTAAGGCTATTACCTGTTGGCACGCACCCAGCGCTGGCGAGATGTTTCGTTTCCAATGCTGATCTTCACAGCCTGGATCTAAGATCCAGCAAGTTCCAAGGCACTGTGATGGAGAGAATTAGCAATGTTCGTTTGCAACTCGAGTCATGCAGCGACCCAGTAACCATGTATTGCTTCCGCCGGATTTGAGTGCAAGAACTCCGTGTCCTATCTTGCCGATTGATAATAACTTGCAAAGTACCTGTATCAGCATGATTTTGTCCGAGTACTCTTTGTTGCTGTGGAGAGTGTGAACAATTTCCGGAAGAATTTAGCCGTATCAAAGTACCTTCTCATTCAGCTCAAGTGAGAGATAACTTGCTGTGTGAACGCTGGCATCATTATTCAAAAGTTGTTCGCTGTGGATGTCCCAGCGGAGGCGCATTTCGAGTCACATCACGTAATACAAAATTATTATGCACAGGAACCAAGTTTCGAGAAAAGCAAAAAATAATCTTGAGATATCTTATTTTGTTCACTTATCTCTGTCCTCCCGAGTCTCGCAGCTATCATATCGTGTGACATTGATCCGCGGCAGACACGTATGTCCAATCTTATCTAAGTAGTTTGGTCGTAAACTTGTTTCATCACAAGTTTGGGCAACTTGGGTTCGAGTTAGTGTGGTGGCCGTGCAGCATAATGAAAAGCTGCGCGTCGCGCAACGTCAAACATCAATGTTGACCGCACACTTTTCTCCTTAGGGATGAAGAACAAGGTTCAAACAGTCATCGCCAATAATTAGCTGCAGTTCCGGTCCGCTGGATGACGTGGTGACAACTGCACGCGTACAGCAAGATAAACAAATTGTGATATCGAGGATGGTATACTGTGCCGCAACTACTACGGAAGTAGACTACAATTGCTCTCTGCAATTAACCACCTCCGAACCTTGTTTACCAATGACATCACAACGGCGTTTCACTACCTCCATCACTTTCTCTGCGACACCTTGCTTGCCCGAGTGAAGACCATCAAAATATGCCAGTAGATCAGAAAGGGAGATAGCATCTTTTCTGGCCTTGGACTTGACTATTTGCAAAATGGCATCTTCACTTGGCAGAGCAAATTTCATCGGATTTTGCTTGCCATTCGAAAGGAAGTCCGGTGGTGTCAAAGTAGGCATGGCGCTGAGATAAATAGAATCTCTCTCAAAAAATTGCCTCACTATCGCGTCTGAGACGTTATTGAGCTGATCAGGAGACCAAACAGGGCGACCTTTTGTTTTTTCAACTAGGACCGCGGTTATTCCTGCTGTGAAATCTGTACTTGCACCGCTCTGCATTTTTCAAGTTAAACAGGTTACAAAGCATGATCACCAAGTCTCAAACTTACACAGTAAGCTGTGGCAATACCCATTTCCATTTGAAGGGCCTGGAGGAGGGTCATGTTCTTCCCGCGTCTAACCGCTTCCAGTGCTACTTTGAGGCTAGTCGGACTCCGCATAGATAAAATTTCCAGTGTTTCCGAGGCCCACTTGGCAACTGAGTCATCAGAAGTTGAGGCCAACTTGGTGAGATCTTCCACAATCTCCTCGACCGTATCGTGCCGGAATGCCATATCAAGAGCCTGGCGCGTACGACCCGTCAATTTTCCAACTGGTTCATCTGGAAGACGTTTTGCGTGATGGTCCTCAATGGTCCTATCAATCATAGCAGAAGTAGGGTCCTCCAAATCAGATAGACGAGCCAATAGGTTGGGCACTGTCCTTGATGACACGAAGTGGGTAGCAAATCCTAGCTCACTACCAAAAATCATAAGCCCGCGGCCCTATCGGGCAAATATATGTCCCTACTCACAAGACTTCCCTACCAGCAAGGGTTTCTGAGGTGAGGGCGAGATATGTGCCAATTTCACCGTCGATTCTGGACAAGAAAAAGCTTGCTCCAACATCGGGGCAGTAACCTATCTTGGTTTCTGGCATAGCAAATAGTGACTTCTCCGTTGCAACACGAAAAGGGGCGCTAATGGCAAGTCCGACTCCTCCGCCCACTGCTGATGTCAGTGCTATGCATGCTGTGCAGAACGAAAACACCAACTTGTGATACCGTCCAAGATCGTTACGTATGGCTTCGGTAGCGCAGACAAGATATAGTCCATTTCAAATCTGTAGGATAAGTTATTCAAGCGGTCCGTAGCATGATTCAATGACTCACTCGTCTTTGAAAAATTCTATAGCCTTTGAACGAGTATCATCATGCAGTGAATGCTGTAGTACAGCTGTGCAAAGTTGTCAGCAAGTGTCCACATGGGTTTGAACATCGAAACGCACTTGCAACATCACCGCCTGCACAAAATGCACGGCCGATGCCTGTCCCAATGATAATCTTGCATAGGTCAGACTTTGACCATTGCTAGAGTACGAATAATCTTTGTAAGAGCCTGCACCTCCACATTCTGGCACTCCCACCTCCAGTTGAGGTTTCATTAACTTGAGCATGTCACCATCGAGAGCGTTCAGTTTTTTTGCTCGGTTCAAGACGTAAGTGCGTGTGGCGCCATTCGACTCAAAGAGCACCGGCTGTATGCAAGGGCAATTCTCAAGGGACTAATAAGGATAACACATGCAAAGAACTTACTTGCTCCAGTGGTGTTGCCTGAGTGCTGGTGGACATGTGAGCAACAACTGCACTCGTCCTGGCAAGAGCTGCTGATACACCGTTACGCGACATTCTTGTGAGAGCGGTAGCCAGCATACTAAGAACCAGGCGTTCAACTGAAAGAAAGCCTGCGACCTGTAGCTTTTCTGGGATTTTCGGAGTACCGTGTAGCCGAAGACTCAGAACCAAATTCAAAGGCGATGCTTACGTGAGATTGACACAGCCGTTTAAGGAGTGCTGTAGTACATGATGATCACTTTCCACCACCGGACCACTTTCACCGATGCAACATGTGCTTCCTGCGACAGGGTCAAGAATATACCTGCCATCAGGTCATTTCGGCACTGTCAGGTACTTTGGACCACTCGATGGCACCACCGGTCTTTGGCTTGGTGTCGAATGGGACAACTCAGCTCGCGGCAAACATGATGGCATAAAGGATGGGAAACGATACTTTAACTGCCGGTAAGATCAAGGAAATACCATCTCAAAATGATTGATCGCTTAGCGACCACAAGAGTTCCTAACAGCGGATCCTTCATTCGCCCATCTTCCTCCATTTGCTACGGATATACATTTTTGCAAGCATTGAAAAACAAGTATGTAGAAACTGTGCATGGGACTACGTCGCAAGAGAAGATCGTTCTGGGCTCTTCGAATGGTGCCATAGAGGTTGAAGCTGTAGACCTGGACAAGATCCGAGGCAAATTTTCAAATCTGGAGCGACTGCGCGAAGTGAGCCTTGATAATGAGATGGTTTCTACTGGGAACAACCCAGGGGAAATCCTGTTGACATGCCCCAGTAAGCCAGTGCGTCTTTCTGCAAATATCATGCAATTGATATGATCAAGGCATCCGCGGTCTGGATCTTTCTGCGACACTTTTGTCTAGTTGGGACGTTGTGGCGATGATAACCACTGAACTGCCTCAACTTGAGCGGCTAGCGCTCAAGTAAGCCTTGTAATCTGCTCTTTTGATATACTGACGCTACAAATAGTCGCAACCGGCTGACGCCGCCCCCATCTCACTTGCCTGTATCGGCTTGGCTGCGACTCTCAGAGCTCCAGCTGAACGGCACCTGGAGTTCATGGGAAGAATTTACAAGCATAGCGATGTTCATGCCTCAACTTCGCATAGCAGAACTCGGATACAATGGGCTGACTTCCCTATCACATGCGAAAATCTCGACAGTGTTGGATCGTATCGAGATCCTCAATTTTGATAGCAACAAGCTAGAAGATTGGCAACATATCAACGAAGCATTGAAGCCGTGTACCTCGTATGTTCAGTGTTTGCGGGGTTTTCCAATAAGTTAATACGGTACCGCAGATTACAACGACTCGTACTTTCATCTAACGGCATCGCAAGGATTCCACCTCGGGAATCTTGTCCATCGCATTTACAAGGACTCAAAGTCCTCTCTCTTTCAAGTAATAAACTCCATAATTTGCGCGATATTGACCAATTATATGAGTGGTGTCCCCATGTCGAAACGCTGAGCCTCGCCAAAAATCCACTGACTGAGGGTTAGCACAAGATTATCGTCTTCTTCGAGGAAACACATACTCATTGCTCGCAGCAAATGACCTATCTCGTTCTGCCAGGCAGCAAATCATAGCAAAGATTCCGTCCCTGCGGGTCCTTGACGCAACTGCGGTGAGCACAGGACCGAAGCTGCGGTGCCTAGAGTTTAATTTCCTCTACCATCAAGATCTCGGCGAAGGAACGATCAGACAGTGAATTGTATTATCTTTCTTTCGTTGCGAAGACCGTGCCTGGGCATGATGAAGTCAAAATGAAGGAACACCCGCAATGGAAGACGCTGTGCATGAGTCAGTGTCTTGGCTCCACTGAGTCATTGCTATATTTACCAAGCCTTTTGCTATGTGCCACAGAGCACGGTAGACCTGTTGAGTCAATAGCTGATCGCGACGGTAGACTCAGTCAATATCTGATTGGTAGGTCTTTATTGGATGATGATCGTGCCACCGCCTTTTGAACTATACCCACAGAGGTAAAAGTTCACCACTGCTCCGAGCCTCCTGAAGGCCTCTTTACCCCGGAAATGGAAGGGGGTCTTATGGCATCTACTTCGCTGCGCGTGCTTTCTACGATGAAGTTAGGGCTTTTCCGGCTCAGAGTGATGAAGGCTTTTGGAGCAGGCAAAAATTCAAAGAAGCGCGATAACATTTGTGTATGGTTGAGGATGGGTGATGACACTCTAGCTCTTCTCCAGAACGATGATCAGGAATTAGAATGGTGGGGAATAGACAGCGATTCACATATTGTTGTACACATATCGCAACAAACCGAATCTTGATTACACCTGCATCACTTATATATATTTGTACATGCATAATAATAGATATCCCTAAGAATAGATGTGAGTAAAGGGACACACCTGAATACGAAAGTCTGCCATGTCCAAAACGTCAATCATCGTGCACTGAAGTGTCACGAATGAAGGACACGATCACATTGGTGGGCAAATTCAGGACAGACGGTCCTAGGTACCGAGGGTGGGCACGTGAAGTCTTCTTTAATTCCGTCACCGTTTCCAAGTTTCCATGGTTTAACCCCACCGATACGGAAGATGACGCCAACGTTAATTCTCACGCGCTGCCTTGGATCTCCTTCTGATGCTTGACAGTACAGGTTCCATGCCAAATTCGGGACGCCTTCACCTAATCGTTCGACATACGGACCAAGAGGGAAATGACCTCTGTAAGACAAAAAAACAGTTCTCCGGTTCGACCCAACATACGCCAACGCCAAGCTCGAGGAGACCATGACCATCACAAGAGGGGGGAAACCAATAACGGATGGGGTGCCCCTCGGCCAAGTGCAAAATATCCAGCGGCTGCCTATATCCTTTAACGCGCCCATCCACCATCGCCATTTGCGTGCCTCATTGCCCTGTCGTCGTACCGATCGTCTTTCTCGTCGCGTCTGCCACCGCGGTCTTCACGTCGCCGGTCATCGTCCCTGCGGCGGTCATAATAATAATCAGGGGCTCTGCGGTCATCATCATAACCTCCCCGTCGGTAATCATCGTACCCTGCAGGTTTTCTCTCATCAGGATCCCTCCGCGGCGGAGGTGGAGACCTGGGGCGACGATCTTCGTAATCATTGCGACGAGGCGGCGAACGAGATCGCTCGCGGCGATAGGATGGCCGATCATCCCTGTAGTAACGTTCTTCCTTGTATCGGTCGTCACTTCGAGGACGTTCCTCACGACGATCCTCGCGCCTGTAGTTATCAGGTCCACCGCGCTGGAAGAACAGGTGAGGCCAAGCACAAAATCACCAAGCTATCAAACTTACAGCATCGTCGTAGGCAACGCGGACAGGTCTACCGCGCAGGTCTTTACCGTCCAAATCCTTGACGGCACGGTCTGCATCATCTCGCGATAGATATTCAAGAATACTAAGAGACTGTCAGCTCGGAACAAAACATTAAATTTGAGTCACGCACCCCTGGCCAGGGTTGTCGCGATCAATGTCAGCAAACGACACGCTACCAGCCTCGCGTCCGAAATCTTTCAAGTCCTGGGTGGGGAGTGTATGGTCAGGTTCGTTGTTGGATCTGGGCAAAGCCGGCGAAAGTGAACATCAACGAAATACTGGCGGTCCTTCAAAGTTCCAAAATGACCAGCCGGATCGATCTCCAGAAAAACGGAAGCGCCATATGCTCCGCGAACACTGCCAATGGTGCGAACCGAAAGAACATCATACCTGCCAGCTAGTGTCGCGAGAAATACCGGAAACGATCAGGCGAATACCTGGAGGCCTGCGGGAGCGAGCAGCCCTAAAAATGCAACTTGTTAGGGAAAAAGCACGATATCAACTGGGTGAGTCAACAAATATACCCGTAGCCACGGTCGCTCTCATAGACATCCCGACGGGGGCGACTTTCTTTGGCGAATTCGACGACAATGCTAAAACAAGAAAGATAAGAATCAATGCAAAAGATATTGCGCGGTACGAACTTGGCTCCCATGAATGGCTTGCCATTGAAATGATGCACAGCGTCCTCCGCATCCTATAAAAGGTTGGTATGCTGATCACCGTGATATATGGTGGCTGGATCCACCTTTGAGCTTTCAAACTCGACAAAACCGAATCCTGATGGAGGTCCAGTGAGTTCCGCATTTGACGCGCGCCTCTTGTCCGACGAACCGGTCATGACACGACAGTCAATGATACGGCCATAGCCATCGAAAAACTTGGCCACGTCATCAGAACGGGCATCAGGGGGAAGTCCTATACAATGCAAACAATGATCAGAATCGTTTAGGCCAGAATCTGACGAGAAGAAATTTTCATACTGCCAAGGTACAAGCGTCTTGCCATGGTGGTTGAAAGTGAAAGAGTGCAATTATGGCGGAGATTCAACTCGCAATTATATTCGGTTGTTTGCCAAGCATTTGGGCACCGTGGACAAGACCTCGAATACCGCCATTGAATAATATTCTTCGAAAGTCCTTTACATCGTTGTACATGAAGTTATAGGCAAAACAATCCTCAAATATGTCAACGACAGGTAAAGCGAAACATTGCGCCGTGATCAAATGTCCAGAAGTATAAATTAATGTTGAGACCAGTTAATCGAGTTGATGTCGATGCCTTCCTGCACCATCTCCCACAACGGGCTGAAGGAGGCGGTGAGCACAGCAGAAGCACTTAGATGCGGATGAGACCGTACCTCATATCACGAAGTCTGGTGACAACGCGAACGATGTGATTTACGACAAAATCAATTTCCGCTTCTGTGGTGAAACGACCTATGCCAAAGCGTAAGGACGAATGTGCCATGTCCTCTGCCGCTCCTAGGTGACTGTCAGGTACTACAACAAGTTCACGCATGAAGAAAACACACCAAGAGCACGAAGAACGTATGAAGGCTCCAGAGACGCAGATGTGCATGCACTACCAGAAGACAAAGCGATATCCTGCAACGAAAACCATAAGATTTTCTCTCATCAGAGACGTACCATTATGCTTACCTTCAAGGCCATGAGAAGGCTTTCGCCTTCAACATACGAGAACGAAAGGTTCACACACCCCGGGTATCCATTGACATCTCCATTTCGAACTACATGCTCGACTTGGGAATTGATGTCATGGATTAACCTATCCGACAACTGCTTGATCCGTGCGTGATCCCTCTAGAATATATATCAGATTCGGAGCGAGAGGTGGAATGATAGACAGGAAGTTGATCAGTACCCCTGCACGGGAATCGTCACCAAGCTAGCAGCTCATACGGCCGTAAGCCAAGAGCATCACGCCACTTGATTCAAGTGCAAATTCAAACGCATGTGCGGATTTCATCATGAGTTAAGCTAAGAACAAGAACTCACCGCCATCTCCAGCTTGGCTATGCGTGCTGCTTCGCCCATGCCAACCGCCAGCGCCGTGGGTAGGGTACCGCTACGCAGCCCACGCTCTTGTCCTCCTCCACTCAAGATCGGTTCCAATCGCACGCGCGGTCGCCGGCGGACATAAGCAGCTCCTACTCCCTTTGGGCCGTAGATTTTATGCCCTGAGATGCTCATCAGGTCAATGTTGGCTTCATTAACATCGAGAGGTATTTTTCCCACAGCCTGCGCCGCGTCGGTGTGAAGGTATACGCCACGATGCTTTCGCACAATAGCACCAATTTCCTTCATTGGTTGGATGACACCAGTCTCGTTGTTTACTGTCATGATAGAAACAAGGGAGGTGTCAGGGCGGATAGCGGCCTCGAGAGTCTTGAGGTTGACTACGCCATTAGATTCGACAGGAAGATAGGTTATTTCAAAGTCTTCTTCGCTAAGTTTTCTGCAAGAATCCAAGACGCACTTGTGCTCCTGCAGGGATAATCAGCGTCGGTCATGAAACCAAATAGCTCAACCCACCGTTTGTAAAGTGATAACGTGTCTCTTCTTGTCTTTATTGAACCGTGCGACACCCTTAATGGCCATGTTATTGGTCTCGGTAGCACCAGAAGTGAAGACGATGTCTTTAGCCTCGGCTCCAATTAGGTCTGCTACATGCTGGAAGATGTTACAGGGACGTTTTTACGCTCATAAACCCTGCAGACTTACTTTGCGTGCAACCTCAATAGCCTGCTCTGCTTCCCATCCATATGCATGGGTTCGACTATGTGGATTACCGTACTGGTCTGTTAGGTACGGCATCATGGCATCTAGAACACGTGGGTCTACGGGAGTGGTGGCCTGAACCTTGTCAATACACTGAATAGTATCTAATTACATGGCCATACCTGCATATCGAGGTATATGGGGCGAGTCTTTTGTGTCACACTGTTCTCACGATTTGGAACCTCGAGCTTGAAGTGCATATCTTCCACGATGCGTGCACGGTCTGCACCAGAGGGTTGCACGAAACCTCTGCGAGCGCAGACAGCAGCCCGTCCTATGGAGTTTCTGAAAGAGACTTTTCCTATCATACTGGGGGTGACTCTGGACAACATCCTGAGTGCAGACTTCTCTCGTTTATCAGATAGGGGAACCTGAATAGGAAGGAGAGCAAAAAGCTAGTCGTAGTGAAATGGCGAAGAGCAAGTACACGAATTGAATTGTCAGCAAGTCTAATGAGGTCACGTGCGAAAATCCGTTACATAATACGGAGCCTAAAGTTTTAACACCCACCCACAACTTGGCAACAAACCACCAAGTCACCGAAACTTACAAGACGACACCATCAACCAACCATTGCGGAATGACGTTTGCCTACAGATTCGGCCTATTACAAGGCGATCTAATAATTAGGCTACCTTCATGTTCTATCTATACAATTTCCGAGCCATGCGTTCACCAGTGAGATCGACCGGCCACCCAAAGAACGACGTAATATTCGTGGTGATACGGCTTGACACGGTCAGATGTGCACTTCTCGAACGGTGACTGTATAGTGGCCGCCGCTATATTCTACAAGGTCGCCGGTTCTCGCAGTCTGGTACTTCGTACCGGTCATCCTTTTAAGTTCCATTGGAATTCATACCACAATCCCACGTCTTTACAAGCGATCTGTGTGTTTGCCATCTCATGGCTCAATTCTTATCTTTGAAATGTGCATCCGCGGAAGATGGCCATTTCACACCGGGCGACCGTTTGCATTGCCTATCAACTGGCTGGCATGGATCATCTCCACCACGCTGGCCCTGCCAGTGGCGTTCACGATGCTCCCGATGGGAATGACGACAAACCTACTAGAGGCAACACTTTCACTTGGATGAGATGCGGATGGGCTTCCACTCGAACAGACTATCTTTAAGAAACCACGCAATCGGTGTCCCGCAAGATGATTGTCTCCGGTCTATATGCCCCTGAGTATTACTTGAGTTAATAGCCAGAACCTTGGACCGCGTGGTATGATCCATAAACGACGAGATCCAGAAGTGAGTAAAAGGTAAGTAAAGGAACAAATCAACCACCTTCGGGGAACCCGTGTCATTGCAGGTGTTCACAGATAAGCATGTCGCAGATGAGTACAAGGCTAATGAAATTCAGAGGCTTCCGCACAAATCTGGACATTGATTTTGAGCGTGTATGATTTTGGTATCTTTTTGAATGCAGTCTTCGTGGAAAACAGTAGATGCAAAAAAATGCCAAAATACTTTGGTGTTTAACATGATCATTTCTTCCTTCCTGATGAAGGTGGAGGCGGTAATAGCGGTACCCCTCCCCCTGAGTTACCAGTGCCTTGGGTGGAGGAACCTAGCAAACTCGTCCCAGGTGTTAATAATTTACTAGCTTTTCCTGGAATGGATATGGAAAACGTCTGGCCTTCCTTCAAAGAGTAGTCCTTCTTTGGACCAGCCGGAATATGGGGAGAAGGGCTTTCTTCATCGGGGCTAGGAGGGCTCAAAGCAGCTTTCAAACGCCTAAACATAGGCGTACTGTAAGTGAGAGAGAGAAAGTTCAGCGTTTGTTAGGCGCACTTAGTGTAATCTTGCAATGCAACGTCTGAGAGCATATGTTAATATAGCAAGCGGGCTGAAAGGGAGTGCTCACTGAAATCAAAGCTATCTGTTCGTTCAGCGAATCCCATTCCAATATAAGCCTTCTTGCCATTATCCTCCACTCTGATTACAAAATATCGGGATGAATCAAGGACGGATTCCACGCATGGTTTAAGAGCGTCATAAGGTGCGCGGGCAAATACTAACCCTACGTCAGGATGCTACAACGTTGATCGTTCATGTTGGAACGTACATTCCCCTGTAGTTGCGTCAATCATGCACTTGTACGCGGTGAGAAGCTGACAATACTTACCCGTCTGAGCATCTTCAAACATCAACGCCGCACCACTCGACTTCTCAACGATGCGCAATCTGCCTTTCCATAACGGTTGCGCAAGATCTCCCCAGTCGTTAGCACGATGTCCCTCGTTGGCCTTCAGATGGGGGATCTTGTAGACTACGTATACTGATGAAAGGCTTGCTGGTGAGATTCGCGCAGCTTGGACCTACCTGATATTTCTCTTGCAATATATAAGATCGATTCGACCTCCTCGTCGAGCACATCCATGTTTTAGCACTATAGAAGGAACGGCTGTCTTCCTTCTATTGGGTCTGCCCGAGGTCTGCCTACGGGAGACTGTAAATTGTGGTTGCGAATATGTTTCACAGCCACTATGTAAGTCATACAGATTGCTTAGTAAGCAGCAGATCAGTCACCTTCAGTTCAGCATCATCAATCTCAAAGTTAAAGCTAAATACTCGATATATGGCTCAAGCACCGCCTACACCTCCTCCAATGAGCGCAACAGAGCTTCATGATGAAGCTCGAGATTCCGTCATTGCTTCCTCGGCGGAATCCTCGGATCCTACTATATCATCTAATACTAGTGGCCCAGGCAGCGCGGAACCCCCCTCACAACTCCCCGCTGTCCAAGACATATACCAGCAAGTTTTTCCCCAGCTATCTGATCTGGCTGAGCAAAAGAACTTTATTGGTATCACTAATATTGCTGAACATCACGACTTGAACGTGAGCACTTGAGAACATACCCCTCATACATATCTCGGCATCATCGCTAATGTCCTGTAACAGGGTTCAAATGACAAAAGTTACTCCAGACTGCTTTTGATTTCCCCCTTGGTCTTGGCTTATATGGTGCTGGATGATTTGTATGTAAGACCCCTCCCCTGATTGTACTCCTCTGTAACACTTATTCCAGAACACCTGCTCAACACGCCCTTGCACGGTTACCTGAAAATGTGTCCTCACATCCCCTGTCGCATGCACTCGCGGCACTCTTAGCATCCGCTTTGGAACGAAAGTATGAAAATACTTACGCTCGGGCCCAAGAGCTGTTCCAGATGTCGCAGCAAAGCGACTTCCCTGATCCAAGGCTGGGAAAAACTGTTGGTCTGCTGGTTAACGACTTCCTTGGTATGTGCAAATTTAATCAGAGTTACACTGTATCGACTTTGTCGTCAGATGCATTCCGCAAGAACACCTTTACGCTTGTTTCGCGAGCATTCGCGTGCATCCATGTTACAGAAGCTCAGAAATTACTTGGGCTGGGACGAAAGGAGGTGCTTACAAGTAAGCTCGATGACTAAATCCATACTATTCTTGCTGAACTGCTGTCCTTGTCCGAAGTTGCGAACAATAACCACTGGCAGTTCGACGCCGCCAGTGGTATATTGCGACCCTCAAATGCTTCTCTTCCTGCTCTTGTTGCTACGAAACCTGGTATGTGGCAAAGCTGTTTATACAGAATCATGCTCAGGGATGTTTTTAGTACCGCCATCCTCGGTGATGACGTTCGATCTTGTCGTGAACAGTGTTACAACCTCAGAAATATGTTGATATCAGTAGATGTTTTCGTCGCAACCTCCACAATGTAATCATAATAATGCAATACTTGAGCACCGTATGGTCCCGTACATCCTGAGTGATACTTGTACTCAGTGTAGTTGAATGCAACACTGGACAACAACCTCGAGGCTTCTAAGACTAACACATCCCTTCAATATCTGCTACGTATGTAGGATCATGAAAGTCCTAACATTAAATGAACTCGACTAAGTTAGACTGACTGGACTTCCCCGGGGAGTCTGTTCGTTGTAGTGTGCAGTAATCTACGGTCCTCAGGGTCTCACATACCGAAAGGGAAGTGGGAGGTATCGGAGCGTAGGATAAGATGAGTTGAGCCTGGATGTGAGACGCTTGAGGCAGAGTCGTGAAGACATGATATCTTGACGTTGCCATTGTAGCAACCAGGTTAGGTGATTGCTCGGAGGAACTTCCAGGAAACGATGTATGCGGAGAAGAGGCACTAAGAATAAACTCATGTCACAATCCTTCATGCCAACTAAGTTTAATTTCACCTTGCCTTTAATGTCACGCTTCATCTGAAGCATGCTTTTGAAGTTTGAGCATTCTGTGAAGTCACCAGGGGTGGGCACCTCACTGAGTATCGCAGGGTCGGAGCCTACCCCGCTTGGGTGATCCACGTCCAGTATCACGGGGTCCACATAGCTATCAATTTTTAGACCAGTTTTCTTGCGGACTTTATGCCAACCACGATCTTTTGCGCGCAATTCTTCATGGACTTGGTGGAAGAGCTGCGAAAATACTTCATTCCACACCGTCAAACTGAACAGGTGATTAAACATGCCTTGAGCCTTTCTGCAATAAAAGACCTTACCCTGTGCAGCTCGCCGTGGGCAAGAGAAGCACGGGAATGAGTCGTCTTCGACAGATTTTTCCTGACCACAGGAACACCAAATATGAAACCAGATCCAATCCATCTTGGGATCACGTGCAAAGGTCTTGAGTTGGGAGGCCACGGAGGTGTATCGCCCATAGCCATGGAAAAAAACCGAGTTATCGGAGACAAGCCGGTGCCGTATACAACACCACCGAAAGACGCGATGTAGCACACAATGAATGTGTCCGCACTGAGACGGTGGAGGACCAGGCAATATTTGCTAATATCGGGGGCGCTGTCGATAAGAACGCGCATGTATCGCCGTTCCATTGACGTCAGTGTAAATTTGTCACGATCCAAGAATTCGTAGAAGGCAGCCGTGATTCCACCACCACCATCGACGTGAGCGATTTCACCAGGTTCAAAGGAGCACTGGGCCTTCTTCTTTTCCTCTCGGCTGAGGCCGCTCAAGTCAGATGCGCTCTTAGTTCGCATCGCGACGTCGAACTCATATGCCCAGCGAAGTCGATCCCATCGTAGATCAACTCCAAGCATGTACTGAAAGTAAAGCTGAGCCTAGAATAAGTACACATAAATGACACGACGCGCATAGTACGGGAATAACGTACCGCAAATGATTTCCTGAACTGCAGAAGGGGACTAGTTCACTGAAATCAATAGGAATGACCTCCGAAGAAGAATTTCTTATTACGCAACAAGCAGGTTATAATACTATTAAGAAAAGTTGCCCATAAATAGCACGGTTTTGTTACAAAATAACTATGTTACAGAAATCGTGTACAACAACAGTTACAATACAATATAACTTGTCCCTACTTATGTAGGCCTAACTCGTGTATCAAAGTGCCTTGGTATGAATGAGCACCGTAAGATGGAGTGTGTCTTCGTTATGATTGCGTGAGTCGCCTTAGCTCATGCTTCCAGGCCTTTGAAAATGTTGACTAGTGAGCAAATTTACAGTCGAGCAACAAACACGAGACACATGCCTTGTGACGCAACGTCCGGAAATCTTCTATAGCAGCAATGTGTACCATATACCGGGCTAATTTATGAAGCTCCCGGTCAGCTTGAGCCTGCTCTGTATGAGCATTCTTGAAGGCATGGATTTTTAGTCCTTCGTTCGGATTCAAGGCAAAATTCCGACTCTACGACAAAATTAGAGACGACAGAGATAGGTCACACCTTCCTCTTACCAGATCATCCACGTGAATAGTATTCTTCGCTGAACTAAAGAGGGAAGTTAAGCATGCTCGATTGTCCAAATCAGGATGTACTGACAACTGGGGAAAGTGATTCCAAACAATTTGCAGTGCCTTGACATGGTGTGCATATGGTTGACCATTTCGTTCTGTAAAGACAGTGAACATGCAAGTTTTGTCGAGAACTGCGCATCTTAATCAGCTACGTGAGAGCTAAAGCTGGATATTCACGATCGTACCAAATGAAATCTGGAGTTGATGTCAGCCGTAACTTGCCACCATGAAAGCACAAATAAAACCTGGTAATTCCTAGTAGATCCAACCATGCCAAGTTCTACGAGCTTCGCCTCAAGCCATATCCAGCTAGTTTGAGACCTGGTGATTGGCTATGAGAGGTTACACTCATGAGGTGAAGGAATCTCACCAGATGCAGATGTCGTAGTAAGGGTATATAGCCTCTAGAAATTCATGGAGGCCAGGCCTCGCACATTCCGCAGGTGGCAATGAGCCAGACGTTAGTGGTTTGGTGTCCAAAATAGCTGCATGACATTTACTCTCAGGAAGTGAAAACACTCGAGAAGATTGGCTCACTGTAATCAATGTCCAACACGAGTAATCGTTTTCCATCTCGCAAAGGATGAATGATGTTAATCTGAAGTTTCTCGGTTGCCTCTTTGACTTTGCGAATGTTTCGCTGATCATTTTTATATACCGCGGCGGCAGCAGGGTTGTCAGTGAAGTCTACATCAAGGTCATTGACAACATCAGGAAGGAATTCCAACTCTGACCGTATGTTAGTACAGGCACTAAAGGCTTGAAAGATCGCGGGCTCACTTGAAGGGTCTTTGATCTCGTCGCCTTCAGGGGTTCCTACAAGTGTGAATGATTTCCCTGTGATTCGTAGATCTGCACTACGATCATATGTGGTTCAGAGAAAAGATCGCGCAGGAAATCGCGAACACTCACATTCTCTCTTGATCTGGGGGTAGTTTTCCTTTCACTAGACCTAAGATTTTCTGCCTCTCTGGCGGAACCTTTGTCAAGCTCATCAACGAAGTCTTGAGGTCGTACACTCTGGACAACCGGTG
Source organism: Suillus americanus (assembly GCA_016695465.1). Taxonomy (NCBI): domain Eukaryota; kingdom Fungi; phylum Basidiomycota; class Agaricomycetes; order Boletales; family Suillaceae; genus Suillus; species Suillus americanus. The sequence continues at coordinate 749,253 of MU177899.1, forward strand.
TCAATACTGTGGATGACCATCCCAGGTTGGCAGCAATTCGGTTCCGCAGCTTACCTATCTGATCCAAGGAGATCTACCTTGTACTCGCGTCCTGACCATTTGAAGGTAAGTGGAATCTTCGTTTCAGGAATTATTTCATCCTTCAAGTTGTGCATTCGAGTAAGTGCCACTAGCGATACTAGTAGCTTCAAGGCCAAGCGTACCTCTATCACAGTGGCCATACTTGCACTGCCTAAGTTGATATACACGCGCTTTTTGAGTGAAATATCGCGTTGCCTGCGGAAACACGTACTCTCAGGTGGTAGCCCAGCCCAAGGACGAAGTCTGGTAGGTTGAGGCACAGTCTAAAAATACGGAAGTATTTGTCCTGGTCAACTTGAACCGGATCCAACTTGAGCACTGCACCGGGTACCGGAACTAAATTAGACTACATGTCAATGTGATTAAACATTCGACGAAACCATGTTAAGGACTTGCACTCTACTTCTGACCAAGCACAGACCGCCCACTGGTCATCTACATCAACTGCTAGAGTGAGTTCATCACCGCGGTTTGTTGCGACTCACTGTATTGATTATTGAAGCGGCAGAACACACAGTGACATATCGCTCTCGCGGAGAAGTTTCTCAGGCACTGTTCCGAGTCTCTCCTCAATCAAGATGACTGACAGTGAAAGTCCAAAGCCTACAGAGCCTCGTCTTTCAGCAAGTCTCATTCTGGTCAATAGTCACAACGAAATACTACTTGTTCAGCGCAACCCACAGGCTAGGTCATTCGCTGGCCAACACGTAAGCAGAACCACTCTTTCAAGTTATAGTCGCTGTTCAAAGGCGTCTGGAATTGGAGGTTTTTCCTGGCGGAAATTTTGAGGCCGAGCAGGATACGTCCTTAGAATGGACTGCTATCAGAGAAACCTTCGAAGAGGCGGGATTACTGCTGGCTTTGTCGGATACTTCGAGCACATTACTCGATATCGACTTCACTCAGGCTAGAGAAGCTGTTCATGGAGGACAGACGACATTCTCAACATTTCTTACAAACAACAACCTAAGAGCCGACGTAGGGGCTCTGATGCCCTTTACTACATGGGTGACACCACCGTCATCAGCTAGGTGAACAGGATCATTGTCCCTTGTCCTTTAACCGTATCTGACGTCTAAATAGACGATTCCGCACGCAGTTTTTTGTCGCGTTCCTCAAGGATTCTAGGTCGGGTGGGCTGTATTCCGGCAAAGAAGAACACCTTCCGACTCCCGATGGGGGACAAGAAGTCATCCGAACGCGATTTTTGCATCCAGAATCGGCCATAGAAGAGTTCAGAACCGGGAAAATCGGCCTTTTCCCACCGCAGTACTACATTCTGGAAACGCTTCGCCCCATCCTTACTGGATCGTCCAATACAGAGAACCAGAGAAATGCAGTTCAAATGCTATCTAGAGCTGCATTCGGGCGGATGGTGATCAATCCAAAGCTGTTCCGTATTAACAACGGAGTAGATGAAGCTTTCGTCTACGAGGGCGATGAATTGAGAGGTGGTCCAAAGGGTCGGCTGCACCGCATGGTGGTAGAACGGAAAGGCGTGGTACGACATCGTATTCCTCGTATTTCTGATGGGCTTGCGTTGGTCTAATTGCTCATATAGCCATTTTCTAACATGAATTTGCGGCGCAACTTCGACTTGTTCACTCAATGCCCGGTCGAAGTTCATATATCCAAACTTTAAGAACTTTATATCGACATACCCTCATGACCATCTACTCGGAGTCAGTCAGTCCCAATACAATTATTCATATTTCCTGATACCGAGAACAACCCGATTGGTGTATTTAGAGAAGAAAGTCATTTGGGCTACAGTGACGTTTAGCGGAGAGAACAACAGCGGAGTAAAGGCTACAGAGTATGATATGTGAAGGAAATATGGAGCAATTTGGACAATAAAGAAGAATAAACATAACATAACCCGAAATTCATTATGCACCTGGAGACCCATGAAGAGCATTAAGCGTGGAGATGAAAATAATGAAATGAATCCAGTATCCGGGAGACGACATCAGATCATGAAATTTCATACGGGTGTTCTAGATATCGAATACTTGATAATCGTACGCGACACTCTGACCCCAGAAAGATGGGGTGCAAGCGCCAATGGGAGCATCGCCAGTGCTGCCGAGCATGATGGCATTGACATTTGACGTGCCAGCAGCCTGCCATTCGGCATATGATGAATCATCGGGGTTTGGGTTCCCGTTATACAAGAATGACTTGTAACGGGCTTGCATCTCAGTAATCAGCGCTGACTGAGCCGAGTCAGGGTTAAGAGCAGTGCCAAACTAGAACAAAACATCAGTTGTGAAGAATGGAACATAGCAAATATTTGCTTACCACTATCTCGATATCATCTTGATGACAAACAACGCCCGACTCGGTGCAAAAAGAGACAGCGGAGTTGCCAGGGTAGCTAGCACCAACAGAGTACAATCCTACGTATGCAGTGCCACCATTAGAAACCCAGTTTCGCGCGAAAGTCCATGTGGCACATCGCCAGACCGAATCTGTGGCGAGTACTTGGAGCTGAGGACGGTAGTCATCATTTTGAGTAGTTTCCACGGCATAGCTTTGCGAGCCCATGAGGGTCTGGTAGCGTGTCTCGCCGAACGAGGCGTTGACAACAGCAACGTACTCAGCTTCGGGAATGGGGTTAGGAAATGAGCCGTAGATCGTATAGCCTCCCTCGTCAAGAACATTAGAAAGCAAAACGGGCTTGGAAACCTGGGGGAATGGCGAAGTTGAGTCTAAGGTCGAGGTGACAAAGGTGCCGTCATTCACAACACGCATTGGCTCAGATTGAGTTGCGGCTGGGACAACGTACGCAGAGCTGTTGAATTGCCAAAGACCGGCACCATTGACGATGTTATCTGCGGTTAAAGCATTTAGGCATGTTGAATCGGTTGCAGTACAGCCAAGATTTGACACGAAATACTGCTGAAGTTGGACCTGATCAGATGATGACAAGAAACCATAGTCCTGACATAGCAATGAGTCTCGCGTTCCTACTGGTAACATACACACCACTTACCATAGGGTCAGACTGCAAAATCGCAGATTGAAATAACGACTGTGCAGAAGGCACAGCAAGTAGGCCACGAATCAAATTCGCACCACTGCTTTGACCGGCTAAAGTGATCTTGCTCGGGTCGCCGCCGAAGCTAGGAAGCACAGTCGTCAAAAATTTGAGAGCATTTACAGCATCTCCCAGACCAAGGTTGGTCTGATTGTTGGGAGCAACGAAGCCAAGCTTAAATAAACCGTGTGAGCTGATATGGATTGCTTGCAGTGAAAGCACTTACAGCTCCCAGGCGGTACTGAATGACTGCAACGATCGAATCAGTGGCAAGTGCCAGCGCGGATCCATCTAGACCAGGATTCGTGGCGGATCCGACCATAAAAGAGCCTCCATGAACCCTGCCAAAATATATGACGGTCACCATCACCAAAGAATGATCGTTATACATACCACATCAAAGTGGGTACACTGCTGTCGGCATGTAAGGTAGTGGGAACATAGAGAATCATCGATAGGCAATCCTCGGTGAATGTGGAGTTATCCACAAATGGCTGCGGGCACATGAGCGGCAACGCTGAGATATTCGTAGAACCATTGCTGTCGAATTGGTGTATATGTGATCGGGAGTAAATCAAGCGTGATGTGATTAACGTACGGGAGTGCCCATTCAGTAACCACAGAAGACGGGGACCAGCGCTCTGCGGAAGCATACTTCGCAGCAAACCTGTAAACACCCGAGACATCGACTACACCCTGCGCGGCACCAAGGGGGGTATTCACGGATATTGCAGACGACCCTTCTCGTAGGCAAAGTTTTTGAGCCAGTGACATGTGGACGAGATGACAAAACCAACTTTTGGAGTCTAGCGACGGAAGTGATAGTCCCGAACTCGATAACCCGCGCGAAACAGGGGATGCATGCGATAGTGACAGGAGCAACAGTGACGAAAAGATGCAGGTGATTGAAAACAAGACCATGCTTCTAGTCTGAACGAAGGAAATTGACCCAGACGTGGAGATCCCCCGACACTACTGCTGACGAACTGACGCTTTAAATACGGAATCCAGGTTGATGATCGTTCCTACGAGACGACAGGCCGCAGGTGTGATTCACAGACACGCCAGGTACGCAAGGTGGTAAGGAACGACTGTCAATGGTTGGCAAAGGCACGACAAGGAAATATATAGACGCGTGCGGCATCCGTGATGTACGTTAAGGTGGTGAGATTTACGTCCGTATAGAACAATGCCAAGCGACGTGCCGAACAGAATAGGCAACATCACTTCTTGCAAGCGCTCATATGTTAAAGTTCCGTTGGCATCGTTTACCAGGGTCCTTGTTCTCAAAACGTAAATGGCACATGCAACAGTCTGAATCGCTTGGACCTTCTTCTGTTCCGTGCCTACAAAGTCCCAGATTTAAATCGTACAAGCCTCGCCGGGCATAGGTCTAGACCAAGTTAATCCCTTTCATCTCACGAAACAGTCAGTTTTCAAAATGAATTAGTAGTGGCAGAACTTGCATTCATACATGCTGTCAAGAGGTGCCTCGCAACCGCAAGCTCATTGAGTCCCATGACCCTTTGAAAGATGGGCCCTTGTGGTGGTTGAGTTGCCACAAGGTTGTCCGAGAAAAACCAGACTCGCAGGAACAGCGTCTTGCCTTGTCCTGCCATTTGTAAACCGTCCCCGATGGTGGTCCCGATTCCTGATATATGGTTTCACCTGACTCCGCTTTCCTCGAGATAACATGCAGTCGGGCAAAAATAAGAGTTGATCACGGACCTTGCGCAATGCCAAACCGCGCGCAGCGGCTGACACGCAGCCGGGCAAAGGACCTATCGGTGATCCACAACGACTTTGTTCCCGGCTGTTTTTATCTGCGCTGCCATCTCTGTGCTAGATTATAGAAGAAACCAACAACACCTCCGAAACAGGCACAGTAATTTAATTTGGAGGAGGATCATCACAGCCTCGGGCACTGGATGGGAACAAATACAAGGGGTACGCCGCGCGCGTGTAGCAATGATAAGTTTGGAATGCAAAGAGGGTTCAACGAGCAAGTGAAGCAGCGATTTCGACTTTTGTTTCAGCATGAACCGGGTCGTGGTGAAAGACTGGTACGGAATAGGGGCATTCGCGGAAGTAAAGTTTGGTCCACGTGGTAATTCCCTTTTTTCCAGTGCAGGGTCACGTGCTATGGAGAGTTTCATGGAGTCCTCCACTGCACCAACAGCGTCAAGTGCTTCACCCGTGAAAATGTAGGCTTTTAGCCACCATGAACGACCTATAAAACCAATGACAGAGTTCGCTTCTACAGACTCACGGTAGGCTCCGCTGTGGGGTCCATACGCGACCTTTTTGTAAAAATTAAAGCCATCGACGCGAAGCATGGTAAATTTGACAGTGTGCTCTGCATCGGCGACTTCTTCGGTCCCTTGAAAGAACCGGAGGCTTTGCAGGATGGACCAGATGAAACCGAGCAACTTTTGAACGGTGATATTGAAGGCAGGATCACGTTTCACAAGTGCTATACTTTGACTGAACTCTTCCGTTCCCAGTCCCCTTGAAATGTTACATCATGCAAGGAGAGAACCCCCTACCTGATTCTGTGATAGAAAAATACACCAAGACTAGTGGAGAGCTATGCAAGGATGTATTTTTACTGAGTGAGTTTTGTCTTACAAACACACTTTTTGTGGTATGATACTGACCCAGTTGCCAGATAAATCAGGGATAATGACGACTGCTCACGGTCTTCGGATAGCTTGTCTTGGTGGCATCTACAACCCAGGCATCTACACTACCGCTGAAGCCCCTCCTGTGCGTGCTTATGCGAATTTTTTCAAGGTAAACGCTAAGCATCATATTTTAGGGGTTCGCATCCCCCTTCTTCTCAACCCACACCGTCGAACGCCTCCTCTCCAACACTCTCGTTAAATCATCCTCAAAATCCCAGTCCAAGAACCAAACCTACAGCTCCCTTACCTCCATCCTTAACACCTCTTCTTCCTCACAGCTTATCGACATCTTCATCACAAACGACTGGCCTGCATGTATCACACAGCACTCCTCAGCACCTCTACCTTCTCCGGAGTTCTCATCTGAGGGCGCCATGCCTCTGGATGAGGTAATTAGGAAGGTCAAACCCAGATATCATTTTGCTGCATTGGGTGGCCGGCCACCACAGTTTTGGGAGCGGGAACCATTCGTGTGGGATGATGAGGCAGGAAGGGTTTCGAGGTTCGTAAGTCTTGGCGCATTTGGCGCTGAAGCTACGGGTGGTAAGAAGCCCAGGGTACGTTGGAACTTCCGTCATGATATCAATTCATTGAAATAAATTCAATTATGTTCGTAAACAGTGGTTTTACGCATTTTCAATCATCCCACCTTCCCCGTCAAACCCCGCTCCATCCCGCCCCACAAACGCCACCAAAAACCCTTTCACTGAATTAGCTCCCCGACCCCCCAAACGAACACTCGAAACTTTTGAATCAGGAGAGAATTTCATATGGGGAAACGTCCCCCAGCACGGCAAGCGTCCACGAACAAGTGGGTACTCAACCTTATTCCGCGCACTTCATCTAATCAAAGTAGACGCACCACAAGGTGAAGAAGGCAAGCCGCCGCCAGGGTACAAATGTCGGAGGTGTGAATCTACTGAGGTTCCTCTCTCCTATGTTACCACAACCCGCGTTAACCTCCTGCAAACAGCACTTCATCACCTCTTGCCCCGAACGCCAGAAACCTCCTGAAGGATATGTGTGCCGTATATGTAATACGCCCGGGCATCTTGTACGTGACTGCCCTACGCGCCATGCTGTGGGCGACACAGGTGGGCGAAAACCACGCCCAGGGTATGTGTGCCGCGCGTGTGCGAGCGAGGAGCATTACATTGAGGATTGCCCGGTCGCTAATGCAGGGCAGCGTGGTGGGGAGAGGAGAGGGAAGAGAGATCAGGTCAAGGAGATTGGACGTGAGCATAATTGTTTGAAATGTGATTTGTGGTACTTATGGGCTACAGCCGACGAATGCTGGTTCTGCCTATCTAATCCTAACCTCGCGTATGCTCTCTTTCCTTACCTCTTTGTTCCCCATTAATCCTCTCGCACAGAAAACATCTCATAGTCTCCATCGGAAGCGAATGCTACGTAACGCTTCCAAAGGGTCAAATCATTCCTACGCAGTCCAACGCCGTCGGAAATAACAGTAGTATCAGTACTGTTCCAGGTGGAGGCCACGTCCTCATCGTACCAATTGCGCACCACCCAACGTATAACACCATCCCTGCTGATATCGCACCTCCAATTCTAGAGGAGACTGATAAGTACGTGTTCAGTTTTCTTTCATTTTCTACCGACTCTGGAACCTGACAACTACTCCATAGATACAAATCTTCTCTCCGTGCTCTCTACGCCGCCCACAACGCAAGCGCCGTATTTTTCGAAGTCGGACGTCTGAGTACAAAAGGAGGGCATGCGCATGTACAAGCTGTACCTGTACCTACTTCGCTCGTGGGGAAGGTGGAACAGGCGTTCAAGTCTCAGGGAATCGATTTCAATGGCACATTGGAAGATTGTCAAAGTTCAGAGCTACCAGGCAGGAGGGGTAGGAGTTATTTCAGAGTGGACCTACCTGACGGGAGGACGTTGGTCCATTTGATCGAGGAACATGCGCCGTTTGGGGTGCAGCTTGGCAGGTGGGTGGGCTGTGGTAGTTTCCTTGTCTTTATGTTTTTGTTATATTTTTTTGCCGCGGAAATGGAGTTGGACCCACGCATTGCTTGTTTTTGTCTCCGTTTCTGTTGCTGATTTCTGTCGTTGTTTTGCGTGGATTGTGATCTTGTATTTTTGCAATCGCTGATGGAATTTCGGTGTTGTTGACAGGCAAGTCTTAACCGACATACTAGGCATCCCTGATAGGGTGGATTGGAAGGCATGTATGCTTCCAGAGGAGGAGGATAAAGCAGATGTAAAGGCATTCAAGGCCGCGTTCGCGTCTTTTGACCCGTCAATGTAATTTTCACTTATCAGCGTTCACTGTGACTACGATTGTAGGGTAGCGGTTATGACATCTTGTGCTTCATGCTACCCTGGTCATCAATCGATCATACATCAAGGTATTTCCTTGATCTGACCAGCGTTGGACTAGCATCCTTGCACATCTATATCTACATGAGAAGTGGCACAAGGCCAAGCAACACAACACGGGCGAGTACGAAAACAAGACTACCATGTTCAGATGGATCAATACATTGCTATAGCAAATTGTCTTGTCCCTGTATCCCATCGACGCGAGCGTTACTACAGCTGTGATTCATTCCTCGTTCTCTTATAGCCTTCATGTAATTGGTGCCTGCCTATTCCAAGTCCGGCTGTACTGATAGCATGTTGGGCGTCGGGATGTGCTCGTTCATTAGATCGAAGCCTACTGGAGTGCAAATCGCGATCCCTTGATCCATGATGACGCCTGTGATCAAAACAAATGTTCGTGTCGAATGTCGGCTGCGCTACGACCTACTCCGAGTCAGCGTGGACACTTTGCAAGGCCGTCTGTTGGTCGCAGACACTATCATTAACGGTGCCGGCTTATGGCAGGTCAACACTTTTGTTCTCGTCACCCAAATACGACTGAGGAATCCGCATGCTGGGCATGATGGCACCTTCATCACCCCGACCTTGTACTCAACTTTGCCATTCCCCAACATGATACATATCGTTTTCTGACCTACGTTCCTATACATCTATACAAGTCTAAACAGTGAATGATTGGTTGACGCTATACACACAAGTAGCCTACTGAGAATGACACGAACACACCGACATGTTTCATAATTAGATATACCGTCCAAACCTTTTGCTGTTCCATTCTCAGTCATCTCCAACCATTCTAATACCAGCGGCGTACGACCACCAAGGGGAGGAGGGGGGACAGTCTATCGCGGTTCAGACGTTGATTCCAGAGCTGCTCTCTAAGCTCTTCTTATAGTTGTGTCCCATCTTCTTCGTGCCCCCCAGTCTTGCAGCAGCAACCACTCGACCGATGGCGTCGATACCTGTGCGCCAAGTCGATGTCAGTGTCCATGGACAATACAGTATGCAGAAGAATGAAAGGAACAAGAACGCAGACACCCTCTCAGACGCAAGCAGATGAGAGAACAGAAGAACCAATCGCGATATCAAAGTATTAGCGAACTCACCTTTGTCTAAATCCTCTATAGGCGGCCCAAACGACAACCGCACGTAGTGATGACACGGGCTGTTGAACAGGTTCCTACGGTGCGCCGGGTTGATGTCGAAGAAGATACCCGGAATCACAATCGTTCGCTCTTTCAAGAGCTCTTCAAAGAAAGTCTGAAGTATAAGAAAGAATCAACGTTTGTTCTTTTCCTTCCTTCCTTCCTTGGTTTCCCGTGGGCCAAGACAGGAGAGGCGAGGACCATAAATAACAATTACTCACCAAACCATTGTTAAGCGGAGGAGGCAACTTCTCCAAGTTCAGCCAGATGTAAAATGTCGCTTGGGGAGGAACATCCACGTCCAAATGGAGCGCGTGCAAGCGCTTCAGCACGTGGTCCCGCTTGGCTTTGAAGTGTCTTTGAAGGGACGCCTATTTCACGTCAGCTCGTTCCTTTGCCACGTCCAATAATCGGCCCACCTTCTCTAACTTGACACGTTCTGGCTCAAGGAGTGGGAGGGCTGCAAGCTGCATGCTGCACAAGGTTTCAATGAACGTTGGGGAAATGAGGGGACAGGAGGACACTCACGGATGATTCGCACCCCCATCAAGGAATGAACCCGATTGCGAAAGTGCGGTGATGAGGTTCTTGGGCCCGACGACCCAGCAGACACGCCAACCTGGGAGGCGCCAGTTCTACCGTAGTATATGGATTGAGATTAAGAGAGAAGGCACAGTGAAGGTGCGTCAAAAACGCACCTTGGTCAACCCGTCGATGATAACTACAGAATCACTATTTACATCCTCGACATACTCGGCAGAAGAGACACTCTTTCCGATGTCTTTCTCGCTGTCGGGGTATATGTACCAGGAGTAGAACTGCGAGATTTTCAGCGTCAGCATTGGGTGAGAGGTGGCTGAAGAGAAGGCACATACCTCATCAAGAATGATCGTTGTGTTCTCCCGGCTGAGCGAAACGAGCTCTTTGAGCTCTTTGCCACTTTAATCAAAGTATCAGCTATGAAAAGTGGAGAAAGATAGGTGGAACACGCACGCAATTACTTGCCCCGTCGGATTCCTCGGGTTCGAAGCAATGACGACGGCGAGGCCTTGAGTGAGGATATCTCTCTGTTCGCACAATCAATCAGGTTGTGTTTATTTGAATTTTGTTGGGGACAAACCTTGGTTTGTTCGATATCAAGACGGTATTTATTCTATGCAACGGAGTCCGTTCAGTAAGTTGTGACATACGATTTATGGGGAATTGGGTACCTTGGGATCCAATCTGAATTAATCCAAAGATTCGATCGGTTTGATATACATAGGCAAGGGAGGATAAAAACACGCACGCAGTGGGAACAGGTACGAGTCGCTTGAATGCACTTAGAACTTGGTCATAGGCGGTATAATCTGGAACCTGGTATGACTATATGCGCAGAGTTTGGTGAGCAGACAAAGAAGCCAGAGAAATGACCCGTACACAATAAACGTCTCCAATGACAGCCGCGACACGAGAGAGCCCCGCACGTCCACCGGGTACGATGCAGACATTTTCATATGTATACTGACTTGCTTTGCCTTTACGGTAATTATCGTTGTAAAGGTTCGCTACTGCTTCACGAAGGGCTAGTTATATAATGTGTTCAGCGCTGATCGCGTCCACGGACTGCGAAAGATTGACCTTTAACACCCGTTGTGGGGGCATACTCCAAAGAATCCACAGGCAAGGGAATATTCTGCGGGCGGGGTGGGGCATTTGGGATAGGGCCTACCTCTGGGGCACCCTGGCCCAAGTTTGCCCATTCGTGAGAATTAGCATAGTTGAAACCGTTTGCTATGGCACGATCTGAACAGTAAATAACACCAGTACTACCAGGGTGCTCGATACCAGGGACGGTTTCTTCATCCTAAATGACGCGTCAAGTCACGTGATGTAAAATTAGCGAAAAACATACAGGGTTGATAGTCTGAGGAAGGCCTAGGGCAGGCTTGGGTTGATGTCCAACTTGTTGACGGAATATCTGAGAAAGAATTAGGTGACGGTGATGTAAAGTCTCGGAGATATATACGTACTTGATGAGCTTCGGATTCTTTCTCGTGATGGAAGATTTTCATGACGCCGTGGACCTGATTAGAGATAGATTTCGAAGAAGGAAGATGGGGAAGGTGGAGGTGAACGTGCATGGATGAACTGGTCAGAGATAGGGAAAGGAGGAATGAAACTAAATGAACTTACGACGTCTCTTAAGGATGGAGTGCCGCTACGTGAAGGGTAGGCACTGTTAGGTCTAGTCGAGGATCTGGACATGCTGCTGCGGCTTGGTTGGCGTGATAGATAGAGACAGAGAATGGGCAGAGGGCAACTTATAAGGGAACCAATAGCAGAAATATTGTGTAGGACTCCAACGAAGTTCAGGTTCAATATATTTATACACATCCAATACAGCTCCAACACTGCTGCTCACCCATTTTTGGATTGTGCTGGCATGCCAATATCAACAGGATCACAGAAACATCATGATTTTACATAAATTTCTTGATATCCTGTGCCAACTCCAATAATAACTCTCTCATCAACGAGTGGTGAATTCAAGTCGTTCACTGTCAGAAGGGCCTCACTCAACCCAACCCAGGCAGTGCCATAACTGCCATACTGTGCCTATGATGGGCCGCCATATAGCCAAACACAGCCAGGAAGGGATCAGCACCGGTTTCGTCTACATACTATTTATCCAGCCGGCGCACTCCCACCTTTTTTGCCCCGGTTGCGCTGACAGTGTTGCAGATTACAACCATGTGCATCAGGGGAGTCAAGTTGTCGGCTGCTGCCGGTGGAGCGCCGAGATTTGATGCTGACCAGGGCAAAATGAGATAAGTACTAGTGGTTGCTGTACTCGAACGCGAGCATGGAAATGAGAAATCTAGTATGTTCACCACGCATGCAGGTGCGCGTGAGGCCAATGATTCAGATATTCAAGCTCCGACCCTGAACGAGAACCCTCAAGTGCATCGTAAACATAATATGAAACCTGGGAGGTATGGTATAACAGAGCGTAGCATTTATACATCAATCACAGTTCTGCTCGTCCATCGAACTTGAGTCTGACTGGTCACTGATCAACACGTCCAACAACGTCCAACGCCCACCCGGAAAATACCGCTATGCGCGTCGGATCTTGCTAGCGGGGCTAACCTTGTGACCAGTCTAGGCTATCTACAATTTTCTTCCTTGTCTCACTCAGATATCATTACCCTCGAAAAAGATTCCTTCGTCAGTCCCATACACTCACCTTAGTACCCGCTTTAACTATTGACGCTTTGACTTTCTACTCACCGTTAGCGTTTAGTATGTCGTCAACGCCTTCTAACAAATTTCTGCCGAGCCCAAAGACAGTTGCTGTACGTGTGTTCTATCGGAATGTCTTCGCTGTACTGACTCATCTTCTCAGATCGTAGGATGTCCGTTTAGGTGAGCATTCCAATGCCGGCTGCGCTTCGCGTGACGGGTAATTTTACGGCATCGGCTATAGTGGTGGTCAGGTCAGTTCTCTCAATAGTAGCTTTCAAATCACCTACTCATTCCCCTTTCTCTCAGCCAAAACTTGGCGTAGATAAAGGTCCTATCCACCTCGTCCAGGCAGGGCTTATTGACCAGGTTGAAGAACTTGGATGGCGAGTCGTTTTTGATGGACACCACCAATTTGAGGATATTTCTCCCCCACCCAATGGCATCCAAGTTAATGATACCGGTGATGCTGCTGTTGACACATTAAATGCTTCCATTGCGAGGTTAAGAAGCCCTTTGTTCGTTGCACAAGTCTGTGAGAATGTTGCATCCGTCGTGCAGGCTCATGCAGAGATGGGACACCTCCCGGTCACCCTTGGCGGAGACCATTCCTTAGCCATGGGCACTATCTCAGGTACCCTGAGGTGAGCATATCCGTCTAGACCGTCGAGTTGCTTCCACTGTGGTGATATTGATATTCTATCCACAGAACGTATGACCAAGCTTGTGTCATTTGGATAGACGCTCACGCAGATATCAACACGATTCACTCTACCGACAGTGGGAACATCCACGGCATGCCCCTCTCCTTTCTCCTCAAGCTCAACCCCCCCGCTCCATCCCCAGACTCAGTCCTTACGAAGTTCGACTGGGTCTCTCACCTCCCTGCCGAGCGTCTCGTCTACATCGGTTTGCGGGACGTGGACAAGGGCGAGAAGGAGATCTTGAAGAAACACTGCATCAAGGCATTTAGCATGCACGAGGTTGATCGGTAAGCCTGGGTTTTGGTGGAGAGAAGGGCGCTCACGCTGATTGTACTTCATCTAGCTATGGCATTGGCAAGGTGGTCGAAATGGCGCTCGACCATGTCAACCCGCAAAGAGATCGTCCTATTCACCTGAGCTTTGATGTCGATGCACTCGACCCGAGCGTTGCGCCTAGCACGGGGACACCGGTGAGTATTTCAGTATTTTGGCACCTACTTTTGGAGTAGGATGAATCAGCTGTGCGATCTGGGCACTTCGTGGCCTAGAGCGTGCTGAAAAAAAACCTTTTGTTTGAAGATGCGAGAATGTGCATAAAAATGCCCACAATTCTCTATGGGCCCTGAAGGGGGTTTAGAAAACACGCTACCTATGAAATAAACGTATGTTGGCTTGTGCGGACGCTTTGTAGTGCACATGCCCTATGTCCTGTTTCTTTGGGACGTCTTGGAAACGTGGGTGCTTTGATCCGTGGCAGGAATATCCAAGCCCATGGCGGGCAGATATTGTGTACTCGAACAAATTAATTTGAAGTCAAATTAAATGCTAGGTCAATGAGTAGAACTAACCGAAATCCTGCAGGTGCGCGGTGGGCTCACCTTCCGTGAAGGGCACTACATCTGCGAAGCGATTCATGAGACTGGGTTACTCGTCGCGCTTGACTTGATGGTACGTGTCTTACCTACATCTTTGCACGCATTGATGTGATCTGACTTGGTCTACCGCATGCAGGAGGTTAACCCCGCGCTTGCAGACGCTGAGAGCGTACGCCAGACCGTCACGGTGGGGTGCTCATTGGTCCGCTCTGCTTTGGGTAAGTCGTTCATCTACCGCTACGTTCACTGTTTGCACAATTGTCTACTGTTCTTGAATGGGGATACAAGATCATACGTGGACTTTCGGGCATCCACATGGACTACCTGCAACGTGGATTATCAATGACACTCATTATCTGTTTGTTCCACAGGCGAAACCCTTCTTTGAGTTGCAAGTATCGTAAACTAATGTGGATGTGATATGATGTGATATGATGTAATATGAATGTTCTGATCTAGTGGCAGTGAGTGGATCTGTTTGTTAAGTGCACAATGATGACCAACTATTCGGTAACAGTGAAGAGGTGAATATAAACCGTTGTGGTGGCAATTCGGAGTCACATGCATGTCACGTGCCACATTGTTAGACGTGATATCTCTTATTCGTATCGTTAAGCATGGGACCCCTGTCTGATATGTTTGTGTTGATAGATTTTATCAATCAAATTATCGAGTATACAATGTTCGATGTCAATTGCTGCCAGAAGCATCTGGGGAAAACAACGAGTCCCTATGCACGAAGAAAATTCCATGAAAAGGCGCAGCCAAAGACGAAAGTAAATCTGAAATTCTGATGCAGCGCGTCGCGTCGCGTCGCGTTCGATGTTGTTAAGAAATGAGTTGTTGCATACTTTCCCCAATATTTGGAGCTCCGGAGGATGTCAATCTAACTAATTTAATCGCCCACAGTCGTGCGGGGAAATATTCGGTTGCATGCTTGTTGTGCCATTGTCCGTTGGAGAAATCCTTGGTCTGTGGATGGCATCCCTTTGTATACCTGCTTTGCCGGGGCAACATGTCATGTCCCACAGCAGGATAAAAAAGGAAAGTATGACTTGAAGTGCTTGTTGCTTGAAGCGTTGGCTCAACACTTTAAATACCTAGTATTTGTGTCTCTTCGCTCTTCCTCACTACTCTCTCACATAGCCACTTTCGCTATCTAACTTGTGTATTGTGAGTTACTCTTATCTACTTTACTTCCCTTCTGTTACTCACCAGGTCTAACCACGCGCTAGGGCCTGCTGCTATCGAAACATTCTCCATCCATGAACATGAACAACAACGGAGCTCATTCTGGTCTACCAACTCCTTTCGCGTCTTCTACGGGAAATGCGCCTTTCGTTCCGAATGGCACTTTCGTCTCATCAATTCAAGGGGCTCCGACCCAGTTTCGAGGTGCAGGAGGTCAACCACCTCTGTCATTGCAACGAGTGCCTCAACCCGTATTAAATCAACAGCCCCAGCCCCAGCCCCAGCCCCAGCCCCCGCATCATCCACAGGCTTACCCTTTACCTGCCCCGACCACCTCTGGGCCGTCTCTTGATGCACTTAATAGTATGGCTAAAGAGCATGCGGGGTTCGATATTAGACCCCCAGGAATGCCGGCTCAGACCTGGAATACCGGTTTCCCTGCTCAACCTCCCATTCCCCAAGTTCCTCGGGGTCCCTACCAGTGGCCAGCGTACGGCTACAATTTGCCCGTACAAAATCATTACGGTGGCTACCCGGGACCTCAGGTCCAAGGTGTAGCGCCTCATGTAGCGCCTTTTGCAGCGCCTTATCACGGTGCCCAGATGCACGCCCCCCCTCAGGCTGCTTCTGCAGTTCAGGTCCCGCATCTCCAGCAGCAACAGGTGCTGCCCAATGTTGTACCTCCCCCTCCAGCTACGCAAGAGCATGTGCCCCGAATCCCCGGATATGCAAATCTCCAAGTGCCTTCCCTTAATCAGGGAGTGCAGCAGGTGCTGCCCAATGTTGTACCTCCCCCTCCAGCTACGCAAGAGCATGTGCCCCGAATCCCCGGGTATGTGAATCTCCAAGTGCCTTCCCTTAACCAGGGAGTGCAGCAGGCGCCGCCTGTGCAGTGGCACCCTCCCGCCCCCTTTGCCGAGCCACAACTTCAACTTCAACAAGCTCAACAGGCAATGCCGCAAGTACCATCCGTAGGCCCAGTGGAGGGGAGTTCTACGCGGGGTTCAAAGAGGAAGGCGGTAGATAATGATAACACTACGCAATCGAGACAAAAGCGTCATCGTCCTCAGGATGATCCCGATTTTGTGAGTCAATTTTATTTATTTACTTCTCGTCATCCCGCTGACGGTTTATCAGGAGCTCGCGCCGCTGGGCGAAGATGGCAAGCCCAGGTGGAAATGTCTTAAGAATGCTTGTGCCCATGTAAGACCGATGCTGGAGAACAGCGTTCATAAACATGTAACGGCGACGGTGTCGCATCAGAAAGACTCTGAACAAAGTCTGCCTGTAAATGTATGCTCAGGGTGTGGCGTCTCGTGAGTACTCCTCTTATTTCAAATGTGACCATGGAGCTGAGATGTTAATTCTTATAGTTTCAAACGCCCAGATGCGTTGAAAAGACATGGACCCACAGACCAGTGTACGAGAAATAAGGCGAAGGCTTTACATGGTGCTCAGGCAAGCTCTCAAGCGCTTGGGAACAGTACATTCGCAGTAGGACCATCCTCCTCAGGCTCTGCATCGAGCTCCGTGACAGAGAAGTCCTTGTTCCTGCCTGTGGCTACACCAGGTGTTGTTCAGACCGCTGGGAATAGCACGCTCGGAGCTGCAGCCCCCGTCGCGATGCCTCAGCGGCAATTCAGCTTCGAAGCCCCAGTACCGAGCACGATGACCTGGCGATTCGGTGTACAGGCCACACGAACTAAGCCAGTGTCAACGATACAGCACGCCCCGTCATTGCCTGTGCTCCCACAGATAATTCCATCTCTCCCCCAGGTGCAGGCTCCAGTTACAATGACTTCTGTGCAGCAGCAGCCGGCTGTCACACTTCCCTTACAGGCCGTCCAGGGTCATTCTTCGACCTCGGACCAGACTTCTACTCCCCTCCCATCTACATCTATGCAATCAACGAGAAATGCTTTACCGATCATGGCGGGTGATTTTACATTATCTATTTTTAAGAAGACCGCTGCGCCATCATCTTCTTCCCCGCCCGAGGATGTAAATGATTCATCTGATGGCTTGTTTTCCTCTCCATCGTCTCCCTCCCCGCCCGAGGATGTAAATGATTCATCTGATGGCTTGTTTTCCTCTCCATCGTCTCCCACCCCGCCCGAGGATGTAAAGGATTCATCCGATGGCTTGTTTTCCTCTCCATCGTCTCCCACCCCACCCGAGGATGTAAATGATTCATCCGACGGCTTGTTTTCCTCTCCATCGTCTCCCTCCCCACCTGAGGATGTAAATGATTCATCCACAAGCATCTTTTCTGCTCCCTCGTCTCCATCTGACGATGCATTGTATTCCTTATATCTGTTCTCCGCTCCACCGTCTCCTAGCTGAGAAAACGATGGATGTCTCTGGCCCCTAAATCAAGGACATGGACTTTATATTTCTTCACATGACATTTTATTTCGTAGTTTTTGTGCATCTCCCTTTTACTCATTGCATCTCATAGCACCAGCGTTGCATCATTTATTCATCATTTATCACGATTATTTTGGAATGGTTACAAGGGGTACCGGTATACCCTATGTATTAGATAGTATTGCCCAATGAAATATCCGAATATGGAGAAATCCACTGCAATTGATATCGACTGGGGATGTTCAAACCATCTCCTGCTAGACCTGATTGTACATGCTTTCCATCGCAGGCATCCCCGCAGCAATTACCACGAGCTGAGCTCAGTTTTTTCTTATTTCAGTCTGAGTTAACCCAACACGGCGGCTTTGATCAAGTTCTGCCTCACCGAGGCCCCCTCCACATCACAAGCCAAATTACATGACGTCAGCTATCGTTCATCCAAAAAATCATATGTACGCCTGTAATGACTACTCATACACGGTATTGTCCGGACTAGGGATGCTTCAAACTACTGTCCAAAAGTAGCCTGGAGTAACACTGAGGTATCATGACGATTTGAACTGCTCATTGAACTCCCGCCCTATCAGCATCCTCCTTATCTCTTGCGTCCCAGCGCCCACTGCATACAACCTAGAATCGCGTAAAATGCGACCCATAGGATAATCTAGTTTAGATGTGAGTAGCAGCCGTCACGAAATCACAGATAATTCGTACCATTGATATATCCGTTACCGCCAAGGCATTGCATGCCTTCCAGCGCAACCTCTATGGCTTTCTCAGTAGAGTAGAGGATGGCACCAGCGCAGTCCTGGCGTTATACAATCAGGAACTAACAGCGTTTGGACTCACGGCCTTACTTACTCGGCGACTGATCTGACCACGGTCACAAGCTCTTGCAACAGCATAGACATACGCACGACTTGCACTAATACTTGTATACATATCAGCAATCTTTCCTGGAAAATCTTCATCAGTCGTTGTGTCAATCGTGGAACCTGGTCAACCTACCCTGCATCAATTGAAATGTTCCCACAGGTTGTCCAAACTGCTTGCGGTCATGGACATATTCTACTGCATAATCGAATGCAGCTTGCGCCAAACTTCACGAAGTAATGTTGAGCAAATAGTCCCAAGCGTTTGATGAAATAACCACACCCCAAGGGACCACCACTCAGGACAAGACGTTCAAGATCAAGCCCGGACATTAAGACCCCCGCGCCTTTGTTAACCTGGCCAAGGACGTTTTCTTAGGAGCAGAGAAAATTGATGAGTTGTTTACCGTTTGAGTACCATAACAAAAACAAACCGTCTGGGACTTTGCAGTTATCGAAGACAAGTTCGCAAGTATCACTGCCTCTCATGCCGAATTTATCGAGCTTCTGATGCGTGGAAAAGCCTTTGAACGTTTTCTCGATGATGAACGCGGTGATGCCCTTGGAACCTCTCTCAGGAGCGGTTTTGGCGTAAACGACCAGTGTTGATGCTGTTGGTCCATTGGTAATCCTGCGGAACTATTAGAACGATACACAGCGTGACACGATGAAATTATTACCAGAACTTGTTCCCATTCAGCTTCCAACCACCATCTATTTTATCGGCCCTCAAACTCATGCTAACAACGTCACTCCTAGTTCACTGTAAGTTGTCGTCTTCATGCATTGTAAGTCAGTCAACTCGCCCGCTCCCAGGCTCGCTCATAGCCAAACTGCCTACTTTCTTTCCAGCGATCAAGTCAGGGAGGTATTTCTGCTTTTGAGCTTCTGTGCCATGGCGATGGATTTGGTTCACACAAAGGTTCGAATGCGCGCCGTATGACAGTGCAACAGAGCCAGAAGCACGAGAAAGTTCTTCCATTGCCAAAGTGTGATGGAAGTATCCAAGGTCCAACCCACCATACTTTGATGAAACGGTGATACCAAGCAAACCCATGTCACCAAGCTTTTCCCAAACGTCCTGACAATACGCTTGAGTACGAGAAGGTCAAATAAATTTGTTTAATCTACTCACTGAAGGGAAGTTGTTGCTCTTGTCGATTTGTGCAGCACGCGGGGCAAGCTCCCGTTCGGCAAATTCGGCTACTGCATTGCGGAACTGAGTTATACTGCTGAGCTGTAGTTGAGGGTGATGATTTAATTGATATACCTCTGCTTGCTCTTCCGTGAGCCCTGCTATATCAACATTGTACGTCGAGATTTGGCGCGACCTTTGATTGGTGATTATAGGTCGGAGATAGCGGCGCAGGTTGCGCGCTGTAACAAGCCTACCAGGCGTTAAGGCTAACATAATGGAAAGAGCTTCAGATTCTAAGAAGAGCAAGTTGGAGAAGTGATGGGATTCTACGAGTATGTCAACGCTAGGCGGAACATAGCCGTGAGTCGAACATAATTATACTTTCGCGTGTTTACTATCACGTGTCACGTGAAGGAAGTAAAATGGAAATATTGCTCTGGTCCTTAAACTCGTCGGCTATCTGTTGGCCTTGGCGTTGGACCATGACTGCCACACGTTTGTATTAGCGCTTATGATTTTTACAGCCTTATGTACTATATAATACAGCTACGTCTCTTCAACCGCGAGGAGTCAACACAAATTCATTGCAACTCGCATGACCTTCTACAGTGCAACTCAGTCAGGTGTGTATGAGTCCTCCTGCTTTCATGATGGGTTTTTATCATTCAAGCACTTCTCAGATAGCCACGAAGGGCCTACAGTACCACCCTTTGGTGCTCTTGACACTCTTAGTCCGGTCTCCAAACATGTTCCGGCCTTTGTTGGAATTATTGGAGGGGGTACTCTTGGAGTTTTGGTTATCTGGCTATTGGTCGTCCTGACATGCAAACTGAAAGCAAATGTCCCACCCGGTGGGACATCCGAATCCGCCTTTATCCTAAACCCAGACCAAATACGAACTGAACCCCAGGTGAGGAACTCATTTGGGTCACCGCTTACCCAGTGCTGTAGACTGATTGAAGAGGATGAACAGAGAGATCATGCTGTCACGTTAGACAGCGACGCATTACTATGTTCCGTCTGTGAAAATTTGGATTTTTACCGGATCTTCCTTGATGGCATCCCAGAAACAGAAGAGGTTCCGCTCGATTCACTCTCATCCATCCTACAAAAATCGTACCAATGCAATTTTTGCCGCCTCATATCCTTTCACGTCCGTCGAACATGGATGTTGGACAAGTTCCCTGACGTTGATCTCTCAGGGATTCAATGTCGGCTGTTTTCAATGTCATGTGGTTGTCTTCGGGGGCCCTTTTATCCTCCACCCAAATTTCGTTGCTACCGTCTCCACGTCAATATGGAGGGCCTAAGTGAATTTTGGGAGACATATCCTGCTTCAAGGGTGACAGCAGGTTCACTTACCATATACCTCATGCAAGAAGACGCTTTCAAGTTCGGCAGACCAACCGATCTTCATAGTCGCAGGGTGAAGAACACTGTGGACATCGATCTGGTAAAGAAGTGGATTAAGCTGTGCCAGGAGAACCATGGGGATGAATGTCATAATGTGTGGAGAATGGACAACGGAGAGGACAAGAACTTGCCGAAATATGTGAGATTGGTGGACGTGGTGTCGATGGCCCTAGTTCCTGCATCTTCTGGCTGTCGTTATGTGGCTCTCAGTTACGTATGGGGAGCCGTCAGCACAGAATATCGGACGACAACAGATAATATAGCGGAGCGCTCCACGCCTGGCGGGTTGAACACGGCAACCTTTCCGGAGACCATAACTGATTCTATTCTATTCACTCGACAACTCGGTCTCCGTTACTTATGGATCGACGCTATATGCATTATTCAGAATTGTTCACAGGACAAAATCACTCAGATACAGTCTATGGATTTGGTTTACGGCCTTTCTTATCTCACGATAATGGCCGCTGGCGGCGCGTCGGCTCGAGACCCTCTCCCAGGATGCCGTCCGCGAACTAGAACACTAACGCAGCATATCGAGGTTGTTCAAGGACTTCATCTCTGTGTGGGACCTCCAAGACTTCACGAGGCTCTTGCTCTGTCCGTATGGAATACGCGTTGTTGGACCTATCAAGAGAGCGCACTCTCCCGCCGTCGGATATACTTCACCGAGCAACAAGTCTATTTTGAGTGCCGGGGTGATGTCTTCTGCGAAGACATCGTCGCCGAAAGCAAGGGCCTCCAATTATCCAGCAGCTTCATTCGGATTCCGCGTGGAGAATACTTCCCTCAGGCGGACCCCTTTGGGACTTACATGGGGGCCGTCAATCAGTGTACACGGCGCAATCTCACCGTGGAATCAGATGTTGTCGATGCTCTCACTGGAGTGACAAATGCTCTGGCGATAGGCTTCAGGCTCGGTGACCCCGCTAGAGTCTTTTACTGTGGAATGATATTGACGGACCTGCATCGCGCGCTTCTCTGGCAGCACAATCCACACACACCTCGCGCTCGTCGTCTGCTCCCTAAGGGAAGCAGTTTACCTTTGCCTTCTTGGACATGGGCTGCGTGGCGTGGTGCTGTTGACTACACGTCAGAGCATCGGTATCTGGGTATCGTCAACGGTAGTGGTGAACCGTCGGTGGTAGAAACGTTTGTTGATTCTTGGTACATTGTGGACCATAGTGGTACTACGGTGCAGCTTGATGTTCGCCGAGTTTCCCGGGTCGTTTCGATGCCCATGACAGAGGAGGAGAAATCGGCATATTCCCCTCCGTCAGGGATCTTAGACCCAACGGAACTGATATTAGACATCCATCGACCGCTAGCACCAGGCACCCTCATTTTCCGCACAACTTCCAGCCACTTTAACATTATGCGGCGAGGTAGCGAAGAAAATGACGAATCAAGTGCATGTCTGCACCACGGTCTCTTCAATATTCTCTCTACATCTTGCCCTCCCATTTGGGTTGGCACTGCGGTCCTGCCATTGGACCCTACCCCGCCACCATCTCTCGAGTTCATCGTTCTTTCCCGTACCGCTACGCTCGGCGTGTGCGACGAACAGAGTCTTAGGAAATACCACGAATGCGTCTTATATGTGATGGCGGTCAGTCAGAATGAGGGCTTGATGCAACGTGTTGGGTTGGGCGTCATTCATGAAGTCTCCTGGAATGCCTCACGGCCGGAGGAGAAGATAGTGTTTCTTCGATGATGTGCTAGCCGTGATATGTAGTGTATCTTGATTGTTGAAAGGATCTCAAGTTCATTGTTATTCGGGTTGTATACGGTCCCGCATATACCCCATTCTCTGATCTGCTAACTCACGGAATAATAGATTCTGCCCACTTCTCTACCATCGTTCTGATTTGTATATCTAGTTACTGATATATGATCTGGAGTTCCTCACTCTCTTATTGGTCCCAATCAAAGGTAGATGTGTTCTTTCACGGGTTATTGGTCTACTCTCACTGGCGGTCGGACTTGATCGCTGGCGAGGTGGAAGTTGTAGAGTTCAACTAGCCGTTGAGCATGCATTAAAGATAATCGGAGGGCCACCACTTGGCAAGAATATCTCTCAAAGCTCCTTGATCAGTACGATTTTTTCCCCGGACAAACGGAAGCCTAAGCCAAAATATAGCCCCCCCGCAGATGTGGAGGACGAGCGAGCGAGCGCTGCACATTCTCCCGACACGGAAAGTTACGATGTTGCACACTCGCCTCGTCATACAGTATACATGCCTGAAAACATTGCTTGCTCCCGCCTCGGTGTCGTAGACACTTTCTTCTCGGGATGGACAGCTTCCATCGAAGCCCTGATTCACGCGATGGGAGGGGTCATTACTCCTGGATGAGACAAACGAGGAAGATGAGTTGATGGAGAACGAGGTGTTGGATCAGGTTGATGTGAAAACTGGTAAGAACGTTGAAGAGTAGCTATGAAGTTGAGGGAGAAGGAGGCGATGCAACTTGTGACGTACTAGTAATATTTGAATGTGGATAATGAACTCCGTTAAATAGCTACCTCGTCAATAAATTAATATTATAGTTGCTTGATACTTGTGTGGTACAGGTTGCCATTACAGATCAGCGTATCGAGCATTGGCGATTGATTTGTGACTGATTGACTACGTAGTCATGGCCACAATTAAACGAGGGTTGGGCGAGCTGCATACAAGCCGTGAAGTAATCAGAGGATGTGACCTGTGAACGTACTTTGAACTTCCAATGTACTTGACTCCAAATTATTTTTGTAACCTCGACGTTCCGAGTCACTTTTGGTGAACGTCAAGGCCTGCTAAGAAAGATATCGTTGTAAGTGATGATTTGGACTTGATTGGATAAAAGCTGACACGGCGCTGCGCCCAGTAGAAAACGAATTCTCGGTCCAATCGAAACGGGGCATAGATACGTATTCACAGTCGTCTACTCGCCAGACACGACCATGTTTTCGGCTGGTGGCTACGACGAGCCCTCGACTCCTGTATCATGCGGTCAAAATCTGGGATGCGAGCTTGTTGTCACTCTCAACGGACACATTGAAGTTGGGTGTTTTTGCCTGGCTTGTCGGACTGGAAAACTCTAAAAATTTAATTTACCTCCGGGTCAGCCGATCGCTCGATTAGGACATGGAGTACTACAACTTGGCAGTCGATAACGCTCGCTAGAGTGCGATGATTTTCACCGGCGTTGTCTATGGCATTAATTGCGATATCTACGAATGGCTGCGTCCTCGCAAGCACATTGTACGACGCCATAGCACGATTATGGAACCTCGACAACAACCAGCCTATTAATGGTCCACTTCTCCAACATGCACTCATAGTGTCCTGCATGTCCTTTTCACCAGATGGAAAATGCACACACTTGGGATGTCACTGCGATATCAAAATATGGGCGTCCCTCACCAGTAGTTGACGTCCCTTAGTATGCCACGGGCAAAGGCGCACGTTGGCGGGGCCTTCCTCTCTTCCTTCTCCAATGTTCAATTTCGCTTGACTTTATTTCCATCTTCTCGCATGTCCGAACACCTCATGTCATGTAGACACACCAGAAAGAGAATACCGAAGGCCAATTTCAAAAAACCCTACTGCAAGTACCTCATACCCTCCCAATTACCACACGGCAATCCAACGGCGTGCCTCAGGCTCAGTCATCTTCGCAAACACAGCCGCAGGCTACTATCTCTACCACTCCCGAACCCATAACTTCGACCACCAATCCTCATGCAACGATAAAATATGCCGGTCGCTGGACTCACTTCTGGCTCTTTGTCTGATGCACCTCTCCTGAGTATATCGTTGGTCATCGTTAATATTTACAATGATCTATGGTTATCTCGTCCTTCGAGTACATTACATTGGAGGCATAACGTCGTTTGTATATGTAAGTACCGGAAGCTCAGGTGAAACCGTGGAACTAACCATTTCGTCCTTACATATGGTAGATATACGGCCTTACGTCGGCCTAACGATTCAGTATTTATTGCTCTGAACTTGTGGTCAACCACTTCCCCCTCCGTTATCGCGTGGCTAGAAAACTTCAGAATCGTAAAATTCAAGTTTATAAGTTATTGTGTGCGGTACTCGACCCCCACTTCAACTGGCAAATCACCAGGAGGCTTACAAACCAAAAATATATCCTGCTCAGACTCCCAAAGGCATGCATGTTCGTAAGCATGTCCTGAGAGGATTTACTGGTGCTTCATGCTGTCACATCTACTATTGGTAGTACGTGCTTTCTGTGGCTCCAGACAAATTCACTGACGTTGTGTCCATAACCACGTATCGAAATCACAGATTACCGGGCTATTATAGCTAGACTCGTGACGTCCTGCCATGATCCATCCGATACATTAGACCATCGCCCAGGGCTAGCACTGACCCTAGAGGGTCGTCAATATATTTGCATATTACATAGTTCCGACTTGGAGCGCCACAGGGTCATTATTTACCCTCAAAGTCCTTTCCAGGACGAAACCGATTCATAGGGAATGACTGTCTTCATTCTCTTAAGGTCTGACTACAGTACTACGACTAATCAATTGGTTATGTACATTTCACTGGGCCCGGTCGCATTTCTAACAACAGCCTTCCAGTTAGAGCCTACGATGCCAAGAGAATGCACACGTCTGAATGGTCCTGGATGAATGTTGTCATAGATGCCTTCTAGACTAAATGGCCCTTGGCCTCATGCAGGAGCTTACATGTTGTTTCCAGCATGTTATCCAAACGCGCGACCTCCTCGATGCTGAGACTGACCATTTTTATTTCCGCTAACCTCTTTTTCGTCCTTGTAGAGGGAATTGTTCACCGGGACCTCAGGCCACCCCGTTGGGCCTGACAGGAAGCTGACAATGGCAGATTTCGGACGTGCACGTCCAGCTGATGATGGCTGATTATTGGAACCCCGCCTCATATGGCGGGGTCTTGTTCATATGACAACGCATATGTAGACAGGAGGTATCGCATCATATGAAGTGATCACGAAAGGATCAGCTGGTACCATTTATTGTTTTTTGTTTTCAATATACCCCCCTACATTTTTGAGCAGTTCTTTGACAGGGGGAAAAACCGAATATTTAGGAGGATCGCCTCTGGCAGGTACAAGTGGCATCCGCGCGGGGGCCCTGCAGCCGAGCATCGTCTAAGAGTTAAAACTTCCTTTCATGAACACTCAAGTACCCATGGTTCGACGGCATCGGTTGGGGGATAAAACGCTATTCGGCCGCTATCTTCTCGAAAAATTGAAATTGAAATCACTATACTATGTTTGACTAATGGAAATTCGGAACTTACTGTCTGATGCAGTCCCTTTAATTCCTGGAGTGTCTCGGCACATCCAGACGCGGTTAAGCTTAGAACAACAGAATGTATCGTATCAAAGGTTCCATACCATTTGGTCCGTCTACTAGTACCCAAAAGACAAGTATCGGGATGTCTCACATGCCTGCCGTGTTTCTTTCGTTGTCACTTATTCGCTGGGTGATGACTCACCTGCATTACACCTGATTGTCGCTGAATGGAAAGGCTCGAGTTCAAAAAACAGATCTGAGTCTAGCATGTGCATTGCGCGGTACTTTGTCGACCCATTCTGGAAAGGCTCGCCTTTGTTTGGTTCCGCTGTCAAACCGCTCTTCTCTCTTTCCTGATCAGGACCAATGGGGATCAAGTGGGGTTAGTCACGTTCTTATCCTTCAGGGGACCGTTCGTCTTTTGTCTTCCGAGGACAGCCGTCAGGTCATCTATTCTGATGTGGGGGGTGTTCGCTTCCGTTTACCCTATCGCCTATTACACGTTTTACTTGCCTGCGTGAGATTGACGCTCACGAAGGTTTCAAGAACAATTGCGTGGAAGCTCCGAGTCGATAAGTGACGAGAATCTATGTCTTAACTTTTGTCTTGAATCCCTTCCCTTCTGGTATCTGACACAATTACAGAGTACTGAGGTGCTATGTATCCGATCATATGGACAATTGTATGGGAGCTCTGGATTACGAGAAGCAGCTCTTTGTCTCTAAATTGATCGTGTCGTTCCCTTCTGCATCTGACACAATTAAAAGGACTATGCACTGCGGATGCGAACGTCATTGCTGTGCCGTGGCGCGAAATATTTTAGGATAGCGCCGGTGCGGGGCGCCACGCAGTGAAATTCTCAAACATAAGTAACTTTCCCTGGAAAATGGGGGTATCATACATACTTGACTGAAATGGGGATGCGGCAAAAAGATCAGAATGAATAAAGATAGACCAAAGAACATTGCCATGAACGACAAACCATTATGAAATACAGTGAGCTATTCGTAAAGATGTCAGATGCCTGTCATGCTCCACACATCTGTAACTTTCCGCATAGGCGCGCTAAGGGGCGAATTGTCGGTGTGCGGCCTCGCTCGAACTCTGCGATAGCATCTACATCCTCCGTGTATGAGCTAACCATTGAATAATCATCATCATCTGTCTCGTCGTCGTCGTCATCATCATCATCATCGAGTTCCAGCTCAATATCAGAATCGTCATCATCTGTGGGCGAACGGGGTCCACTGCCGGGGCGGCTATGTGCCGGAAGAAGCCAATTCCTGTACCACCGTCCCAGGAACACTTTGATGTCTGTGGGAAGCCCCAAGTACTCCACATTGCGCGCAATCCCCTCCCAGTGGACGACACCCCGATTTAGACAGTCTTCCATGAGTGCTGTCTGCCCGAAGTACATCCAGTGAAAAATGAGATGTATGGAAGATGGATCAGGCACGGGGAGAAAGAGAGTAGGGTGTGACGGCGGAGAAGGGAGAAGACAAGGAAGACGGCTTTCTGGGACATGCAGGGGAGGATGTCGGGGTTGAGTGGTGCCAGTGTGAATGAGATCATTGGGTGATGCACCGCTGAAGAGACCTCGTAGTAATGTTGAGTGCGAAGAGAGGTAGTCCATATGCAACTACGAACGCAAAACAATAAGGACCATGCGTCCTTGATGAACAGCATGACTCACTCTTAATTTTATTCGAGGCACGGCATGGATAGTAGGTTCCGATACCCGTCTTCCGGTATCCACCTGAACCCTTGGTGAGGACTCTGGTGAAGAATCTGACGAAGTGACTGGGGAATCATGTGCTAGACGTGGTCGATGATGTGGAACAGGTACGACTGCCGAAGGGATGAGAACGTTCCATATATAAAACACCAAGACTTACTTATGGTACAATCTGCGGTCTGTGGTCTATCCCAGTAGTGAGACGCGAGAGTCCTCAGCTGGTCGACGATATATTCATGAGGGACATCAGTGAGGGATGGAGGAGGGAAAGGTCTTGGTGCGAATGGACGTGATGAAGTTACGGGAGGAGAATGCATGTGTGATGATGTTGGAAAAAGTCGGAGTAAATCAAGAGACCATACCCTGTTTTAAGGGATCGGGCTATCCCATGACTATTGTTTACTAGGGGAGCATGCTGATATTGTTGCATCCAAGGAGGGATATCCAAATAAGGCAACTTTGAGCCAGTTTTCGATCGTGGGAAACAATTGAAAATTCGGAAGTATCGGATGAAAATGTTTTTCGTGAGCAGACATGATCGCGTACTACCGTAGATCGTTTGCGCTTAAAACGTTAGCCGCATGAACAAGAGCAAGTGTTTTACATCAAATTAGCAGAAGTGCGGGTAAACAAATTGGCGTCGCGTGCTGAGCAGGTTACTCGCTTCTGAGGAGAGAGGCTCAGGCCAGAGTTCTGATCTTGTTAGACTGCTCGACCGTACACGATTCGTTTAATCACTAACCAGTTTAACAGTCAGACTTGAGAACTGTAAGCAATCATTATGGTGACCACACTTTAACTTGACCTCAACTTATATCCGTCGACGGTGTTGAACTGGTGAGCTTTCTTGCCGAGTCTTATAAACAAATTGGACTACATAATGATGATAGTGTCATCCAGGCCTCAGGCCTCAGGGGCTATCTCTTGTGCCGCACGACCACAAGGATGGCAGCGGGTATGCGGATGAGCTATTCGGTATCAATAGGTATGAAATCTCACCGCCGGAGGATGTTTTAGTCGTTCAAAAAGGAACTTTGGGAGTAAAACATATTCCGACAGTCGGCCTGTGTCTTTGTAAATTATGTAACGACGAGCCCCTGTTTGGAATCAAGCTTATCCGTTCTCCCTTCAGATCCTTGGTTAATCGATAAGCTTGGCTCATAGCATGGCCGGGACAATCTGCAGGGTCAATGAAGTTGCTCGTAATACTCGTGCGCCAGCTCTCAGTGGATTTAGAATTCCATGAATCGAGAAATGATCATACTGTGGTCGCTTCGCATTTCTCCTACGCTCGTCATCAGGTTTGAGTTTTATTTCATTACAAAACACCACTCGCAGCACTGTCCTTGATCGTCCGCGTTACAAGGAGTTCTAATTGTTCCTCGATGGCAGCTTCCTATCAATGTCTTCAACGTTTGACCGGCTTGGTAACTCGGCATGCAGCGAAGAGTTAACGAACTTGGAAAGTTACTGTGCGCCGGTGTCAATAGGGATCTTGTATAACCCGCCGGTGGCAAGTCAGAACAGGAGTCGTTTGGAAAACATACTCGTTTATGGTATCGCGCGGTATCAATTCGGAGGCATTAATGACCTTGTTTTCCCGCCGGTCCCAAAAAGGAACTTGGCCGCTGCACCGCACAGACAAGCACCGAGACAAACGCGACTTGAGCGAGCGGGTCTCGCAAGGTCTAGCATCTGGTAATACGGTGTTCCGACCAATCTTTTGTGGGTTTCACAATCATGTCTGGGACCGTGGGCATATTCGATGCCAACCCGTACGAATCGCACGCCAGTCTGACCGCGCTGGAGGCGAATGTTTTGTGGGAGTACGCCAAGCTATCCCAACACGTCAAAGATGTGGGTCCATACTGCCGCATCTTCGAGTGAGACGAGCATGATCCTGATCTGTGATGATGTGACAGTTGACCGTTATCACGAGACAGCTATCCGAGGGACCAGATGAGAATCTTATTGCGCGTTTAAGAGTGTTGGAGAGAAAAATGGGCTTGGTCTTGACATTGGTTTGCTGATACCTCTTCACTTGTGCAATTTCAGGCTGATCTAGATGGTATAGTTCAAAGCATCAGTCTGGGGCGTCATCAACGAGCAGCAAGTCTAATAGATTGAGGGTACGCGACGGCTGACACTACTCTACAAAGATGATACTCATCCAAAGAGTAGAACTTTATTTCGTACATACTTGCATACCACATTATTCACTGTACGATTAACTGTACAACAATTTATTCATGACTTTAAACTCTCAAGCCGCCCATCTTTCCAGTAAGAGCCGACACAGCATTAACATCCCAGATGACAAGCTTTCCATCCACTCCAGTAGTGCTCACCCTACTAACGATCCCCTCACCGCCATACGCGTACGGCCTGACGCTGGTGATCGTGTTCTGATGCACGGTGAGCAGCTCCGTGTCAGAAGCAGCATCTCCTCCAGTATGTCCACGCGTATCCGCGTTCCTGAATGTGTTGAATGCTGAACTGTTCAACCTCCCAACAGTCCCAGTCCTTGCACCAGGAGCCTTCGATGCACTGGGAGCGGTGGTATCATCTAAAGTGCCGATAAGGGCCCAACCCTGCTCCGAGCCGGAGAAAACGACAGGCTGACAATCGTGGCCAGCCGCAACCAGGGCATCTTCGGAAGTCCAGGTCAAAGTCACGTATGGCAGAGAACTAATGCGGATATTGTAAACCATGGGACCGCCAGGGTAAACGATGCTAATAGAGCTATCATGACCTGTGAAAATTGTGGGTCCTCCTGCCGGCAACGCGAATATGCTGTGACTTACTGGCAAAAGCTAGAACATCTCCAGAAGGAGAAAATCCGACTGCGTGGACCCATCCGCCTGCGGGGCTGCTGTATTCTCCGCAGATGGTGTTGAAAGGAAGCTTCTCGCCCCAAATGGTAGGCGAGGGCCTACAAATCAAAGGTAAGCAATATGACTAAATCCACAGCCTGCCGTTACCTCTTGTCGACGTCTTTGATGTAAGCGGAGAACACGCGTGCCTTCATATCGGCGCTCCCTGCAGCGAGCAAGACGTTGTTCGGATGCCAGTCGACAGACAGGACGGTCGATCTGATTGGTTTCTTGAGCTGCCTTGCCACCCACCAATTGTTCTCGGGATCAAATGAACAAATAGCAATCGCCCTGTATATATTTGATGAAATGACATCATCTTGAAAGGAAGAGCTACGTACCTTGCACCACTGGCGACTGCAAATTTGTCTTCATTGGGGCTCCAACGGACAAAGGTAGCGGCTCTGTTGATACGAAGAAGTACCAAGGTAGGCTTCCACACCAACTTTCCGGTAAGTGGATCGGGAGAGAGGGACCAGACGTATGCATTGCGATCTTGTGAGGCGGTGACGATGCGGTTGGAGTTCGGGGCCCAATCGATAGAGGTGATTAGTTTATCGTGCTAAATAATTAGTAGTTAATGCGTTGACGGACTAGTAATGTGTACCGATCATCACACACCTCGGAGAGCGTCTCGGATAAAATCCACTCCTTGCCCTGCTTTGAGTACACCTGAACGTTGTTGTCGTTCAAGCTCACAGCAATCTCTGTGTTGAAGGTTAGCATTTGAAGGATATATCGAGGTAGGACGTACGGCTGCGGTCTGCATTGAATGCGTGGCACGTCACTGGAGTTTTGGCGATTGAATATACTTCTGGCGCAGACATGGTGTCGTAACTAGTTTAGGTAGAATTGACAGCGGTTCTAGCGCAGAGGACGAGCAGTCTACTCTGCAGATGGAGTCGGAGGAGCAGGGTTCTGAGTAGTAATGCCAAATACGAGCACGTGATTGGATGAGAAGGGGGGTTGACTTTCAATTTCGTACAGTCTAAGCCAACCACTCGTATCACAACAATTCTAATGTCTGGCAAAAGTGCATGCTCAGTATGGACTGTTGTTTTTTTAACTACTGTCTTCCATATGCTAAATATGTAGCCAGACTGGTTATACATCTACATTTATATCCCAATCAGCACAAGGCACTGCGTCGAAAACTAATCCGTCGAGTTTGGGAATGGGAGGCACGGCTGCGATTGCAATTGCATCAGGGGCCGGGCATCCGGAATACCTTGAGGACAAAGGAGCTTCTGCCTCGTTCGTATCGTGTCATTATCATCCACCACCTTCCTATTAGCCCCCCACGACGAGATTCCCTCAACTGGGCTGTTAAGACTGAGCTGGCCCATCAGAGGAGGCGGGAGGGGGCAGGTGTCAGTGTTTGCCACTCTTCCTGGGAAAGAGATGGCATGCGGTGATCCACGTCCTCAGGCAGTTGGAGCACATGCTCTTGCATGGGTGAAGCGGGAAGTACAGCAGCGGCCTGCACTGGAGAACCATAATCAGGCGCTACACCAATAGCCTAATGGCCCGAGTACTCACCGTAATGTTTTTGAGCAGGGTTGTGACCGCACATTGAGAATGGGCCCGTGGGGCTCTGAGGAACGTAGGAGACAGGACTCACAGGAGGGGGAACACCAGCATTCCCTATCTGAGCCTGCGTACCTGGAGGTCCATATCCAGCACTGAACTCCGCATTTACCATTCCGTACATGGCGTTAGACGGCCCAGGCGCAGTCAGGTTTGGCAATGCATACACGCCTGCAGGGTACGCCTTTCGGTCTTCTTGATTTTGAAGGTAGGATTGCACCCGCTGAAATGCTTCTTGTTGAAGTGCTCTCGATGTCTTCAAACGTCTCCTCTGCTTGCGCAAATCCCTCCTAGGACGCGAGGCCTCCTCCTGCTCAGCAGGAGCACCAAAAGTAAGGGCCCCGTATTGGGACGAAGGGGCTTGAAGTGTATCTGTCGAGCTCGACGCGGCGAAAGCGCCATTGAGAACAAACGGTGTATTACCCGTGGAAGACAAAGTGAAGGAGTTCAGGGTGAGTAGATCAAACCGAGCCGTATTGTTGTTCATTTTGACGGATGGAAGATAATACTTCGGTGGCGGCAGACCCTAGCGCGTAGTTGGACCTGGTAAGTGGCAGAAGGGAAGTAAGTTGTATAAGAGTAAATTCCAATGCACAAGTTAGATAGTGGAAAGTGGTATGTGGAAGAGAGCAGTGAAGAAGAGCGAACAGACACAAGCGCTGGTATTTAAATCGTTGAGCTACCGCTTCAAGCATAAAGCGAATGATGCGTACCTTTCTTTTTCATGCTGTGGACCACAACTCGTTGCTCTGGCAAAGCAGGTCATACAAAGGGGTCGCAGACTCTGCCAACAGACAATAGCACGACACGCAGTCCACCCGGACATTCTCTTGCACTGTGGGGAAACTCAAGTAGTTGAATTATCGATCCTCCAAAGCTCAGGAGCTTCCTAGGAAAAGAAGGCAACAAATCATTTCTTAACAACATTAGAGTTCGGCGACGTGCTGCATCACAAATTTAAAATTGTGGTGATTTTCATCTTTGGCTGTCCATGCTCATGGAGTTTTCTTCGTGCAGGCTTGTCGTTTCCTCAGATACTGCTAGCAGCCATTGGCATCACATTGTACACTCGAAAATTTGATTGACAAAATATATCAACACAAAGACGTCAGACAGGGGATCACATACTTGACGATTTAAATACAAGATGTCCCACAAAGCCCAATGCGGGAAGGACGCGTCGAAGTCGCGTCGCGTCTCCAATCGCTAGGAACGGTTCACACGCAATGCCACCCCGACACCTTAGCTCTCCAGCGCTAAATGCGAACAAGGCTCTAGCAATATGCTCGCTGCTATGGTCGTTGCTGCCTGATACCTCTCTTCTTTGTCACAGAATAGTTGGTCATTGTGCATTAGTAACATTGGGTGTCCGCAAATGTGTGGTGCCCATCTCAAAGACGATGAGCCATTGAGATTTCAAGCTGGATGTTGAGCCTTGCCTAGCCGAGGTGGATAGGGCCTTTATTTTCACCGAGTTTGCCTGAGAGGGAGATGAGTGAGTAAGTTGTTCGAAAGACGAGAGAAAACATCACTAGTGCGTACCACTCGGGGTGGAAAGTCAAAGCGTGAGTAGTCAAAGCGTACCAGGTGGGTACTGACGCCGACGGATGAATCCATGACACGTAAATAAATGCACAATGGTTGACGTTCACCAGCCGGGGTTAGTTCGAACTTAGAAGGCAAAGTCACACCGTGACAAACTAAGTCTCGGTTCGCGGACCTCCAATATTATCGGCCGACAGGATCGCGGTCCTTCGCGGCTAGCCAAGTCAAGGCCAAGTAGGTTCAAACACAGCCTCCCGCAACACCCTTATCTATCCAAGAGTCGGTTAAAAAGTACCATCATGTCAGTGTCTAAGATACATATTGCGTGTCCGTGTATATAAAAATGTTCTATGCAAGAAAACTGGTGAAGTCGTACACCGTAAGTGGTCCAAAACAACTCGGCCGAGTCATTGACAAGATAGCCGCACGCCACCAAACAGCCCAGGCAAGCTCAACATCAACTGAGGGTCCGTGACAGGCGGTATGCTGACAGGTGCGGCATGCCGAATGATGCGGAACAGAATTCAGGTGCTAGGTCCGGCGCTAGGCTGTTCCTCATCCTGTTTGGTGCGTACTTGTTTTGCCCATCGCAAGCCACAGGCGTTGCAAAGGGTTTTTGGCCCTTGTGGGCCCTGAGAAGACCATCGACCCAAGTTAAATACAGAAGGTGAAATATACAAGCGACAGACCTTGCGCCATTCTGGGGAATCCGTACGTCCACATGTAACGCAAACGTACTGCTCGGCAGCGTGCATCTTGCGGATCTGGGTTGCCGATAAGGTCATCCGAATAGACCAGTTCGATAGAGATACACACCTTTTTCTTTCTGGCAGCATCATCGCCATAATTGTCTTCTGGTGGCTGTTGCGCTTGTTGACCGGCAAGAACGTAGCTACCGTATGCGAGCACGTTGGAAGGATCAGTAAAGCCCCGTGGTTGATGACGATTTGTGTGTGTCACCAAATCATCATATGACATGCCAGTCTGATGGGTGGTATAACACGTGGCGGGTAAATCGCCAACAGGGTGGTGGGTCACCGTTGAGACAAAAGAACTGGAAGGTGTACGAGAACTGGAAGGTGTAGAATACATGGAAGCCATAGATTGACCAGTATGGGCAATAGAAGGTGGCGGCATCCGGACTCTGAGTTCTGCGAGGCGCTGTTGCAGCCGTTCATTTTCAATCTTGAGCTCGAGGAATGTGTTTAACCTAGTCGGTGTGAGTAAGTTCGATAAGAAAGAACCGAGTGAGAAATTGCGCCAAGTTTAACTTATGTATTCATGCTTATGCACTTACATTGCTGTGTTCCGACTCGGATATGGTTTTGCCACTGCGAAAAAGCAGCGCGCGTATTGTTCGTCATCGATGTAGTGAGGGTAACCCTTCACTTCGAAAAGAACCTCCTTGGCAGGAGAAGCATACTCGCTTTGACACTTGAACCGAACATAGGACAACATCTCCATGCGCGAGCGCAGTGATCGTTCAAACGACGCACGGAAAGCATGCTTATCTTCGCCTGAAGAAATGAATGACAAATGAGCCCACGCGGGTGACACGACGACAAACATGTTTACCGTTGACCAAGTCGACGAGATCCTTGTCAACAAGTTCTGTATCTCGCCAACCCAGTAATTCTGAGACGGCCCTTGAGCAAAATAAGACCTTGCACTCATTGGAGAGCACAAAAATAATCGCCTCTGACAATTCATGTATCAGAAGATCTGCCCAGCGTTTCCGCTTTGTGAACTCAAAGGTAGATGGCATAGAATTGGAAGTGGATGGTATAGAATTGGGAGTGGAATTGCCGGAGACATTGATGGAGGGTGTAGTGTCTTGAGATCTAGACAAGGAGGCAGGCCTATGGGAGACATTCGCGGATTGCGAATTTAGAGACATGATCCAAGTGAGTTAGGGTATGAGGGTAAAAAAACCTCAAGTCTAAATACCCAATACGTATGATGTCATGAGGATTATTGACATAACTGATACCGCCGGTTAACCCTCTTTAGGTTATTCTTCAACCTTCTCAAATCAAGGGTGTAGATCTAGAAAAATCCAGAATGATATCGACAATGGCATGCATGACATTGAACACCAGGTATTATAAATAGCTGAAATTACTCTAATGAAAAACTCTATGTGATGCTACTCCCAACATTTGACATGGTAGACACAATCCAAGAATAAGAATGAGTAGCTTAAATAACGCAGTAGCCTCCATCCACCCGAACTTCAGCTCCAGTCATGAATTTAGATGCGTCACTCGCCAAAAAGACAATGGCACCAGCCAAGTCCTCTGGTTCACCCATCTAGTTATTCTCCCAGTCAATAGGGCGTCTAAATCAACTAGGCTGATCTCACCTTGCCCATAGGCGTCAAACTCTCCCAGGTTTTCTGTACTACTATTAGTTTTCAAACAAGCAAGTCAACCAACGTGCACCAACCTTCAGATCTTGGTCATGGGCGAGGATCGTTTTGGTAAGCTTTGTCAACATGTAGCCAGGACTTCATGACGCGTATCAGCCCACAGTTAGCCACGGGAAACGTAAGACGAACCTCAGCGTATTAACTCGCACACCCTTCTTTGCCCACTCAACTCCCAAACTTGACGCCATATGACGGACCGCTATCAGAATCAGATATAGTGTCAGTGACCCTTGCGATTTCCAGGGAGGATAGATTGCGGACATACCCGCTTTCGAAGCATTGTAAGGTGTTTGCGGCTATCCCCGAGGCGATACAGGGTCAGATCCTCTTAATGAATTGATCCCGGCATCAATAACTCACCTGCGGGATGTTGATGATCTGCACAGACACATCATCAGAGGCATTTCGCAAAGAGGAACGTCTCCATAGAGTAGCATACCGATGCACTCATGCTAGCAACAAGGATGATGGAACCTCCTCCTTGAGGAATCATGTTCCGGGCAGCTTCTCGCGCAGTAAAGAAGGCTCCATGAACATTGATGTCATACAAGCGCTTTATTCGGTCAAATGGGTAACTATGATGCGGTTGTCAGCTCCAAGGAGCGCTCCAACGCACGTCGCACGCAACTTACTCAAATGCAGAATAGTTCTCCACAATTCCTGCGCATCACATCATGTTATTTCACGTTCTTGATAAGTGCTGCGGAAAAACGGAGGCATTCACCTGCAGATGCAACCACCGAATCCAATCGCCCGTACGTGTCCATGACTTGCTCAAATGCGCGCTGAACAGATAACTCTGATGACACGTCGCATCCTACGCCAATCACGTTAAAGTCTTCCGGGGTCATGTCGCTGTTAACTTGATGCTCTTCAGTAGTGTCGTCAGCACACAGCAGACTACGAACCGCATGCATTTGAGACTAGTTCAGCAGCGGCAGCTTGCGCCTCGCTCTCCTTCAGATCAACAATAGCCAGTTCCGTGCATCCCCTACAATCCAAAATGAATCAGTCCTTCATCACGGTAAAATTAAGGAGTTCAGAGAGACGAACGATTGTATGAATGCTCGACAGAATTCATTACCTAGACCTCTAGCAGCACCAGTGACTAGACAGACCTAAAAAAATAGTTAGACAACTCAATCGAACCAAAAGAAAGGCTTACCTTTCCCTCAAGAGAGAATGAGGGAAGAACACGGGGAACACGTTTCGCTTTTGTTGGCGCTGTACTCTGGAATCTCACACAGGATTGAACAGTGCGGGTGAGGACGGTTGACCGCTGGACGGCGGGGACAGCACGAGCAAAGAAGCTGAAGAACATAACGATGTGGGAGACGGAGGGTGGGAGGAGGCAAAAGTTTGGTTGAGAAATGGAATTTAAAGTCGCCGCCTTGGTATGCTACATAATAAGCCGGTCCGACTAAGACACCACTTACGACATTTCTCCACTCAAAATTTGCGGGGAATTCGAATATGGCCGCGGGGAAGACTCCGATTATTCCTCAAACCATATGATCAACAAAAATCATCAACTTCAAACACATTAATTCTTGTACATTCATAAACACCTCAGGAGGATGGTATCGTATAGACAGCGTGGAGTATTTCTTTTACTAGGTTCCCATGCTAGATGTGAGGGCACGTTGTACATATGACTCGCGAACAGCGACCGACGTAAACGCCACGGTAACGACACTTTTCAAGCGGATCATAACCGAAACACGAGCAAAGGTCCGAACTGTATTGTATTATATCAGGGAAGTAGCCAGTACGGACAAACATACCAGGGATACCCATAGTAGACGCGATAAACTAGCTCCACAGCCAAGGGGTATCAGGACACAAGAGACAAACGCTAACTGATCTCGCAGCTGGTATAATAAGCATGGTGCAAAAAGGATAGGCATAGAGGTCCGACATGGGCCGCAACAACTCACAGGCCGAGAAGATATGGATGCAGACTTGACAGGCACGCTATAGACAGGCAAACTTCGATTTCCGTTTTTGTAGCTCCTCCATCCGAGAGTCGAGCTGCGCACGAGCACGTTCCTTCGCACGTCGTTCCTCGTCAAGACGCGATTCGAGGGACTGTTTCTCTTCCACAATCGATTTCCGAACGGTAACAACCTCACGGCGCGCTTCCTGTAACTCGTTGCGAAGACCCTCAATTTGGGAATTGAGCGAGTCTCGTTCCCTCGCTAGCTCCGTTGCTTGCATGCGCGCCTTCCGGACTACGAGACAAATATAAATGATTAGTTCAAACATTACGGTAAGCACGGAAGGATACATACGATTCTTCTCAGAGTCGCTCAAGGATGTCTCTAGGGTACTCACGAGATCCATGTGAGTAGCTAAATCACTCTCACAGTGAGATAGTTGTTTGTTGAGTGTTTTGATCATCACCTCCTGTTCATCTATATACTTCGCTTGGTCCTCGAGCTTGGCAGCGATGGCCTTGGAGTCTACTTGAGGGCCGCTTGGTGCGAGTAGGGAGGCAACTGACGTAGCAGAAGAGTCGGAAGAGTCTTTCGAAGACATAGTAGAAGATTGAGTAGATAAACTGAACTGGGATTCCTGAGTTTTCGGCGCTGGTGGTGGGGGCATGGATGGCGGGGGTGTGGGGGGAGGAAGCTTGGAGGCT
The DNA here is from genome assembly GCA_016695465.1 of Suillus americanus. Taxonomy (NCBI): domain Eukaryota; kingdom Fungi; phylum Basidiomycota; class Agaricomycetes; order Boletales; family Suillaceae; genus Suillus; species Suillus americanus. The sequence continues at coordinate 788,442 of MU177899.1, forward strand.
ATACCGTTGATACGAGTAAAAGAGATATTGCGATCAGGTGTTGCCCGTGGTGTCGAGGTCTCCTGGGCGATCGGTGTGCGTGCAATCTGTATTTGCATGTCGCGCAAAGCAGTCTCCTGCTTATTCTTCTCCACTTGCAAGTTATCTTTCTCGTCCTTAACGCGCTGAAGGTTTTCCTGCATCTCAGCAATAACGGAGCGATGTTTGTCAAGCTCGTCAACCAATGACTCGCGCTTGGATGCTTCCTGGATAAACGTGGCCCGTTCTGACCGCGTCTTCTCCAGTTCAGCCATTAGTTTGGTGACCTGCGTCTGAAGGTCTACTTTCTCTAATTGTGCACCAGCCAAACGTTTCTCCAAGGACGACATTGCGGTCGTCTGTTCAGACACGGCCGATTCGTACTGTGCACGCACTGCCACAAAGTCGCTTGCGGCAGCTTTGTGAGCCTCAAGCTCCTGGACAAGCGATTCGTAGTTGTCGCGCATCGTGGTGCGTTCGGCAGAGTGCTTCTCCTCGAGTTCAGTTACTGCCGACTGTGAACGCTGCCTCTCTGCAAGCACTCCTCGTTCACGTTGTTCCTGAACATCCAAGATCGCAACTTTGTGGGACTCTAGTTCTTGGTTAAGACGATCTTGCTCCTTGCGGAGAGCATCACGCTCATCAGAGTGTTCCTGCTCAAGGTCGGCAATGGTAGTGGCAAGGCGTTTCTGTTCCTCAGCAAGCATACGCTCACTTGCTGTTTGAGACTCTTGGAGGTCAGAAGTGTGCTTTTCTTGAGTAACGACAAGGGACGCTTGAACTTCGGCGAATGACATCTGGTGTTCAGATTTGAGATTCGCGATTGCCACTGCGTGGGAGGTGAGGAGAGATGTACGTTCTTCCTGAGCCTTTGCAACCGCGTCGTCGAGTTCAGAAGTATGCGATAACTTGAGCCGAGCAATCTCTTCCTGATGGCCACGAGTGATCTGTAGCAGTGACACTGCATGCTCTTCTGTCAGAACCCGAGTAGCGGATACATGCTCCTCGCGCAACTTCACAACTGTAGCAGCTGTTTCTTCTTCCAGACGTGCCAGGGCCTTTGTGAGCTGCTCTATTTGAGCTTCCGACTCCTCCCTGAGGACAGCCATGGCGGTGGCATGCTCGGATTTCAAATGCTCACGCCTTGCTCTGTAGTCCTCCTCTTTGTTCGAAAGGAGGCGCGCATGTTCAGTTTTAAGTTTCTCCACATCCTCCGCATACGCAGCCTCCTTTCTCGCAACAGCAGCAGCATGCTCGTCCTGAAGGTCACGGAGCGCCGAATCACGAGATGACTCTGACTCTGACAAGGAGCATTCGCGAGCTTTCTCAGACATGCGAAGCTCGCTAGCATGATCCTCACGCAAGCGCTCAAGCATCGCAGCGGCTTCGGTAGCTTGCCTTTGCAAAGCATCTGCGTGGTCCTTGCGAAGTTTAGTGAGCGCATTGTAGTACTCCTCTTCGGTGCGGTGGAGGTCGGTGGCTACTTGCTCGTCTTTGGACTTCAAGACTTCTGCATGGTCGGCCTTGGATTTAGCCATAGCATGCTGATGCTCTTCGATGGTACGCTCGAGAATCTCCTTAGCCTCTTGAGAATGTCGCTGGAGGACCTCTTCATGTTCAGCCTGGAGCTTGCCAAACGCACTCTCATGCTCCTCGAGGGCCTTCTCCAGAGCTGCAGATGCCTCTGACAGCTGATCTCGTAAAGTACCAAGGGATGTCTCATGCTCATCCTTTAGGCGAGAGATCAATTCCTCGATCTCGATTCCTTTCGCACGAAGGGCATCCTCGTGCTCGGACCTTAACTCCGCAAGCTCGGCAGCGTGACTCTCCTGAGCTATCTTGATGGATGCGAGAAGCTCCGCCTCACGCTGCTTGACTGTCTCCAACTCCAAAAGATCTTCGTGGTGTTTAGCACGAAGACCTTCAAGTTCAGTCGACATGTTCAGCGCCTGCATACCATCAGTGTCTGATAGGCAGAATAGTTGAAAGTTTTCTGCCTACCTGATCCCTAGAAAGAGTGGTCAACTCATCATGCGCACGATGCACCAAAGCAAGTTGGCCATGAAGGGAATCAACGAGTTCTTTGTGCTGAGACTCCTTCTGAGCCATAGACCTGGACAATGGATGAAGAATCAGAAAACAGAATAGGACATAGGCTATAAACATACAACATAAGTTCATTTAACCTGTCAAGCGATTCATCGACATCGTTATCAGGTACACCGTCATCGACATCAGGAATGAGATCATGATGTAGCCTCATGCTCTTTCGAACAGCGTCGAACTTCTGAATCGTCTTGGGCGAAAGGTGCGTCAAATCATCAGCCTCTGTGAACTGGAGACCATGCGGTTCAACCGGAGTTGGAGCTGCCTCTTCCTTTTCCTTCAGCGAAGACTCAAGAGCGCTAATTTCAGCTTCACGCTCCCTAAGAACCTCTTGCAAGCGCATAATCTCCTTCTCCATGCTCACGGCAGAGCGCTGATCACTGGGAGTGGTGACGCCAGTAACACTGGAAAGAGAGACGGAGAGGTTCGGACGATGCAATGGAGAATGCGAGACAGAACCACTACTTCCGTGGCTCGATACCGAAGCCTCTCGAGACCTCACTGATGAGAACTCCTGTGAAAGCGAAAGCGATTGCGGCAGCGACTGAAGTAATGCCCTGCAAAGAAAAAAAATCAAACTCAATGAAAGACAGATGTCATTCGAAACATACCTTCCATGAAGAGAGTCTACGGAAGCTGCGTGCCTGAAAAAAAGACGCCGACCAGCTACATCATATACAGGGTCAGCAAGACCCTCTCGACTCTTGGAGGACGTCATTCGGCGACGGAATGGCGGGGTGTCCACTTTATCAACGGCCGAAGTCTCCGGGATCGTTGGATTGCTGAGCTTAGCTTCCTGAATTTGAGCAGCAAGATCAGCAATCTCCTGAAGGGCGTCCTGGTACTTCTTCGAAACAGACGAAAGATCTATGAGCGTCGCAGCATGAGTTTGCCGCAGGGCAACCAACTGATTCTCGACGGAAAGGTCCACAGCAGCAGGCGTGCTGGCACCGGAAGTACTAGGAAATTTGACTTTGGTGCTCCCGCCGTTCAAGGACTCGAGACTACGTTTCGCCAGCTCAACCTCACCAACCACGTCACCAAGCCGGATGCGATCTTCGTTAGCTTCCTTCCTCTTTCGCTCCCAGGCTTCCATCTTCTGCTCTAGTTCTTTAACCTTCCTCTCCCTTTCTTCGAGATCTGTCCGCCAACTAGCACCGTCCTGGCTAAGATTCTCCAAGCGTGCCGTCAGAGCCTCCACCTCCCCTCTTCGACGTTCACAGTCACTCTCGAGTCGCTCGATCGTCTGCTGCAAGGTTAGCACCGATTCGTCGGAGCGGGCGAGGCGAGCTTCGAGGTCAGCTATGTACGAGGCTGAGTGCGATTCAACCTCTTTATAACGGGAGACCTCGCGCTTCAAGTCAGTCAGTGACTCGCTCGATGACATAGATGTTTCGTCACAACTCTTCATCTTCTCCTCTAGGTCACGGACGTAAGCCTGTGTTGAATAAATTGAATTAGAAATGTGCTTTGATTCAATAAAGACATTGCGAACCTCAGTTGATGCTTCCCGTTCTGTAAGCTTCGCTAGACGCGTACGGAGCTCCTCAACGTACAATTCAGTCGCAGAATGTCTCTCGGTGATCTGGGCAAGCTCCTCTTCTTTTTCCTCCATCATGTCATTGGTGAGTCTGAGCGCAGCGCGATTGAGACCTAACTCGGCCTCCATGGCACTGATGGTCTTCTCGTATTCCTCGATGACCGGTCCAACAATCTCCTCGTATTTAGCCGTACCGCCAACAGTCCCGCCAGACGACGTGCGATGACGCTCACCAACCTCGCGACGTAAGCGAGTCAGGTCTTCCGTCCGCTCCACGTATTTCTCGCGCAGACTCTCGTAATTGTTCTGAAGTTCTGTCATTTGTGCAAAGATCTTTTTGGAGTTTCCCTCCGTCACCTCGCCAACGGCTGGAGAGGTAGAAGAAACGATGGTGCCACCTTCTTTGAGTTGTTTGACCTCCTTGCGAAGACGCGTGACCGTTCCTTGTAGCCATTCGATATCATCCCAACCATCCTCCCTCTCGTTGACAACTGCGCGGTTCTTGATATTTCGGGCGCGGTTGGCATACTTCAAAGTATTGACAGTTTCACCGATGTTCCACTCCGTGGGACTGACACAAGCGATCATGAGAGTGTGTGCATTGCCCCCAAGCGAGTCTTGCAGGAGGCGGGTGAGCTTGGAGTCGCGATAGGGGACGTGAGAGTTAGTATGCGACTTCGCACGTGAAGGGTCACCTAGTGCCGATATGACGTTACCGAGAGCGAGAAGACCGCTGTTGATGGAGATTCCCTCTTTGATTCGCTCCCCCGCAGCAGCGGTACGTTTTAACTGTAACGGAAGTCAGCATATCAAAATTTCAAGGCCGAAATTGCACGCATAACATACACGTTCCGAACCGGCCAGGTCGACGAAGTGAAACTTGGACACTATAGTGGTCCACTCGCCGCTCTCATCATCATCTTGTCGGCCATCAGGGGGACGAAGACCAAGAGAGCTTGCAGGACGTAGTCCTCCGCCTCGTCCCATAGCTACCTGGAAACTCGGAGTCGATGGCCTACCCATAGTAGGCGACGATACTCTTGCATTAGGAGAACTACCTGTGTATAATGATCCAGGACGAGCAAGACGCGACGGAGAACGGCCGCCAGGTGGTAATGGTGAAGATGAACGAGGTGGTACGCCTGAGCCAGTGTATTTCTTCTGGGTCAGTGTCAAAGAAAAAATCGCATGCGAACGAGACGATTGAGCGTTCATATCCGTTTCATTCGTTCTTCTTATCGCGGTTCCCTGTCGGATAAGGCTACAAAATTCATCTTCTCAGCTAAGTCACTGCTTAAGGAAGAAAACTTACTGCATGACTTCAGTGCTATTTCGCACCGTCACTTCACGTAGGCCGCCCCAAATTATGGACCCGTCTTTCCCTTCTCTAATTTGTACCTCGCGCCGCAATCCAGTTGCCTCGTCGGAACTGAGCAAGTCGATCAAGTCCTCGTTATACACTTCTATAAATGACCCTTTTATGCTGTAATTCCAGGTCCCGCCACGTTGTTCTTTAAGTTTTCTCGCCTGCGAGAATATAGTAGAAACAGCTCTCGGTATGATGCCCATGCCATTATTAGGATCTGAGGGGTCCGCATCAAGGTCCACACCAGTCATGGTAAATGTCTTTCCGCTGCTTGTTTGTCCGTAGGCGAGAATTGTACAATTAAATCCTTCCATAAAACGCGAGATGAGAGGCTGGGCAGTGCTTGTGAAGAGTGAATGCTGGGTGACGGTTGGAGGATGGACTTGATCGAAAGTGAACACCTGCTTTTTCCCGGCGGCAGTGGATGGAGTTGCGACGGCAGTAGCAGAACCAGATGCAGTAGGGGCGGCGGCAGAAGCATCTACGGTCACACTAGTAGAAGAAGTTCCATGAATGACAGTCCGTTGAAAACGAGCGGGAATGGATACAGTGTCCTGTGTAGTCGTTGGTCGTATGCGCAGAGCTGTATTCAGAAAATTAGTAACAGGTATGATAAAAAGACTGGTGCAAAGCTCACCGACTTGCACGGACGTCGACGCGCCCGACGACGACGAGGACGACGAGGGCGCCATCGATGCGGTTGTTGACGAGACTAGTTCACTTCACACAAATCTCACAAGAATTCCTGTATAACACCCAAGTATAACGGACATTGCCGAACCGCTCCCGAAGACTAATTTGGATGGTGCAGAGATTAAGGCTGATTAAGGTTGTATGATGGACTACGACAGAAAAATGATATTTCGCTGTTTCATCGTAAGTAAATATCTGCGACATCTCCTGAGATCAATTCAGTACTTGCGTTCACACAGCACCACGTTTCATTTCAGGTCAGTTGACCTCGTCTCCAACCAGTTCAACGGGTATGTTGCACTGTGTGTTACGTCAAGTCCTGGCGTGGCGTTGCAGCTAGAACTTCTAGTTCGGCCAACGGTCATGAACACCTGGCGTGGTGACCTCATCCGCACCAAGAGCAAGAACATTTTCGCAATCACAGTATGTCTGTCAACTGCGTGTCGAACGGTTGAACTTTTACAGACTTGTAATACCTTTCTCACCATACTTGTTGGATGATTGCCGCCGCATCAAGATGACACGCTTCAACTGAACCACTCAATAATATGTTGGCATCACAAGAAGGAACTTTTCTAGTATTATGTAAAGTCCTTGGCAAGAATTCAGCGCTGAGCAACGTAGTACGTTGTGACGAGTCCTGGGAAGTTGTCGAACTTCATTTCAGGGACTCCGTTCTGATCAGTGAACAGGAAAGACGCCTCGACACAAATCCGGTTTGTATCGGCGCACTCAGCCCATGTGTGAAAGCAGAAGCCGCTCCCTAAAGATAAGTTCCAGGCGATACAGATGCGTACGTATATCATCCCAAAAAACATTGATTCTATAACTATATGTCATTTGGCCGTGTATACGTGGTTGTCGACGTTACAGTAAGGTGTTAATTTTTTTTAAAATTGCCCAGGCTTCTTCAAGGTTCCTGTGGACCCGCCGCAATATATTAATTATGGTTTCCCCCATGGGACGCCTAGTAAAACAGATATTCCTGTCTATTTTCCTCTCCAAAGGTGCATTAAAATTCATTCATGCATTCCTTTTGTGCATGAAAGGGCATGCACCTAAAATATGTGCATCAGGATATCCCCTGACGACAAGCTGAATAATGATAAACCTTAGAGTCGAGTGGAAGGATTAGCTAATGAGACGTCACTTACAGCTGTTTGCAAAAAATACAAGGACTCCAAGGACAAACTTTTGACCATTGGACAGCAAGGTGTGAGGGTGCATCAGTTAGATGAGATTTGTCGAGACACTGGTTCGCTAGCGGGTGATGGAAGGAACTTTCCCGGTCTGGGAAGTGACAACAAAGAAGAGCATTCCAGTATCGTTCAGAATAGGTGAATATTGTTGTATTTGCACATAGACAGATAGACATTTGAAGGTGCATCGTGGGACGGAATATTGCGGGTGTGGCTAAAAAATTGAAGACGAATAGAGCAATTGACCACTTCGAGCACGCAGCTTTGCGCTCAGTGTCATACAGAACTGTCAGCAGGAAGGGTGTCTGTGAAAGCATACCATCGTTCAAAATGAATGCAAGAAACAGCTCCTGAAGGTTGAAAGCGCATATATTTGAGATGGCATTTGTCCAGATAGTCACCGTATCGCCGGTAGAGGTATGAAAGACATCCAAATATCTGGCGTTGCCACTGAAGACAGGTTTGGCACAAACACCGAACTCTTCCAGGGTAATTGCTTCCAGTGGATCAAACTCGTCGGCAATGTGCTCTGACAAAACCAAAACGACACAATGTTGGGATCCACGTTCACACTCATTGCCGAGCCCCGAGGACAGTCATATCATGCCGAGTATTGTGGCACATAGTTTTAACTGCCGTGTCATTCTGTCCCGTTTGCGAAGATCCCGAATTTATCTTGTATAGTTGTTACAACCTGAATATATAGGAGTAATATGGGTATGTTGAAGGAACCGAATCTTGAGAGCGAAAGAAGAAAGTTCGTGAATGAATGATCGTGAAGGATTTGTCGTAAGGAGAGTCATACGATGCGCCGTGCCTAGTAGCCAAACTAGTATATCAGCTCCCGCTACCGGACCCATGAGAAAGGTATAAGAACTCACCAAGGCCTCGCAGAGGATGGGAACGAAGTACGAAAGCGCATATACTGCCAAAATTCAAAGTGTAGCTTAAGCTCTCTGAGTGAATGCATCATGGAAGCCATATCTTGATTATCTGGTCAACGCCAGCCGACGCAACAACATTCACGAGCTTTTCTGCTTCGCCAGCCTTCGCGTCCGCGCCGTTTGATTTCGCCGTGGAAACCCTCTGCCGACCCCATGCAAGTGTTGCTACAAAGTGAGAATGTGCCTCCACGGTCTTCATGCATCGTCCTGTGGACAGCTCCCACACACGTATTGTCTTGTCGTCCGCCGCCGACAGAAGGAGTTTGCCGGAGGGGTGGAAGACAAGTGCGCGCACCCAGTTGTCATGTCCAGCCTAGGGGAAATCAATAGGTGTCCGTGGCGAAGGAGGCTATACACACAAGGTTCTTGATCATCTGTCCGCTCTGGACGTCCCAAAGCTTGACGGTCTTGTCTCGGGATCCAGTAGCGACATAAGCCCCGGGACCCTTGGAACCCACGTTCTAGATAGGGATGGTTTAAGATGCGTGATTACTGCTGATAGTTATCCAGTCTTACTGGCAGGCCCGCAAGCTCGCGAATGGCGGCGTATGCAGCCACGGGTGCAAAGCAAACCGCTTCCAGCTCGTTATCATGCCCTCTTAGTTCTCCTTTGCATTCTCCCGTTAGGGGATCCCATAGTTTTGCAGTCTGAATTCTCGAATATGAAAGGATGTTTGTTGAACGAAAGATGAAGGCTTACCTTGTCTTTTGACGCGCTTGCAAGTAGCCGGCCATCATCTGAGGGCACTGCGCAACGCACCCATTCTGAGTGACCGGAGATCGTTCGCACTAGATGTCTTTATCATATGTGAAGTCAGCTTTCTCGAATAAATGCGGCAGGGCATTCCTACGTTGATGCAACATCGAAAACGCGAATTGTGCTGTCTCGACTTGCACTGACGATATATTGATCCCCTGGCATAAATCGCACCGAGGATACCGAGTGATCATGCCCTGATAGTGTCTTTGTGTTCTTCCACTCATTTTCAGAGTCCCATATCTTGATAAATAGGTCAGACGAACATGTCACTGTGAATGTCATCACCGATGCGGACTCGTCAGCGGTGCTTGTGCACACGTGCATGTTACTCACCGAGTAAGTGTCCCTTGTGGTCAAAATCGACATCATGGACGGCGCGGTGGTGTCCCTTTAATGTCCGTTCGAACTCGCCTGTTTCCCAGTCCCATATCTTCACTGTTGCGTCCTCGCTTGCAGAGGCTAATATCGAGTATTGTGGATGGAAAGCGACGCGTGTAATGTGACCTCTGTGACCAGTCAATACGTGTGCTGCGGGGGCGCGAGGTACCCAATCTGCCTGCATTGCGGCACGTTTTGATGGGGCAATGGATAATTCTTCTTGAAGAGATGCGTTTCGGGTCTCGAGATCCATGATCTGCAATGACATGAGTTCGATCATCAACACGATGATAGATACACATCTCGGAACGTACCTTCTTCTGTAGCCGTATAACGCTGGTCCATTTCTTCTCTAACAGGCCCGCATACTTGGCCTTGGGGTCTGGTGTATACTCCACTCCGGTGTCCTCCTTTAGTGCGTTATAAGCTGCTGTAAAATTGCTCGTATGCAGGTACTCTAGCATGGATTTATGTCTACATCGATACGCGGTCACGGTGAGTAGTAGACAAATGTTTCGGAGCCTGGTGAACGCACAGTTCTTCTTTTTGACGGTCTGAAAGGAGCGCCATTCTGACTTCGAAAACTTGTGGGCCGCTTGAACGCAGTTGCTAAAAGCTACGGGATACAACGCGTCAACAGATGTTGTCACTAGTACTGTGTGGTCCAACTCGACACAGGTCAAGATCTTGTTTTGCCTTGTTGATTCCACAAGTCGCGCCGTCTCTATAATAGTAGCTAAACCCGAACTTTGGCAGATTCAATTTCGGTGGTTGTTATTGGTTTATCACAGCCTGCATTCTAACTATGGTTTACATGACGCTGGATCATTCATTTCTCAACTGTCTGAATAAATTCAATATCTGGTGCTATCGGTATGTAGTGTCACTGGTAAACACCTTATGTTCTCCTGTCAGCACCCGGTGACCTCGATAGATTGAAAACGGTCTTGCGTATTTAGTACTAATACGGTCAAGTACTGTGTATGTTTTACTGTCGGATCACGGTCAGTCCTGACACCCGAATATGGTTTTGTTATTCTTACCAAGTGGGCAGGTAAACGGATTGATTTAAATTCCTGAGCAATATCCTTCATGGCGGACTCGACTGGCAGCCGCTCGAGTGAACTAGCACCGAAGAACCCATGAATGCCCGGAACCCTTTCAATGACATATCTTGCGTCTGATGGTGTGGCAATGGGACCGCCGTGGCAAAGAACTATGATTTCTGGTTTGATCTTCACAGCTGCATCCAGAATCTTCTTGACCCGGACCACGCAATCATCGAGGGTCAACGCAGTTTTGGCACCAATAGTACCGCTCGTCGTGAGGCCCATATGAGCTACGATGACATCAGCTCCCGCCCCCGCCATTCGTTCGGCCTCATCGATATTGAAAACATATGGTGTCGTCAGCAGATCGAATTCGTGTGCCATTCGGATCATTTCAACCTCCTTCTCATAGCTCATCCCTGTTTCCTCCAGGTTCTGTCGAAATACGCCGTCAATGAGGCCAACTGTAGGGAAGTTCTGGACTCCAGTAAAGCCCAGGTCTTTGACCTCCTTCAGCAGCTGTGACATATCCCGAAATGGGTCCGTTCCGCATATGCCTGCTAAGACTGCCGTATCTTTTACGATGGTCAGAGTTTCCCTCGCCATTTCTAACATGATGGCATTCGCGTCGCCGTAAGGCATCAGACCCTAAACGATCAATCAGCTGGTTTTCTGCGGAGATAGCAAGACCACGCACTGCCAAGGACCCTCTACCAGCCATCCGATAGCGACCCGAGTTGTATAGGATAATGAGGTCAATTCCTCCTGCCTCTTGTGTCTTTGCACTCAGCCCAATACCTGCACCTCCGCCCACAATCGCCATCCCTCGGCTGATGTTATCTCTCAGCCGCTTTAGCACCTGCTGTCGCTTCGATGTCGCTTTCCCCGTCATCATGGACCTCTGACGAGAATAGTGCCCCGCATTTTTCCACGAGCAAAACGAGCTTCATCTCACATCCACATGTATGACATAATCCGGGGCGGCGCCCAGGCTTCATATCGCCAAACGTGTTGCGCCAAGGTCTCCCAGACCTTGATTTGTGTCAACGATGCCACCCACTGTCGCAGTTATAGGTACCTGCGACACCAAGTTAGAGGCTCTTCTCTTTCTTAAACGTACTGTTCAGTCAACTGCCCTGTGCGATGCTATCCTGATCGATATCGGGTCCTATCATCCATCTGGTATACGGGACATCGACATTCCCCGCTCAGATGTGCTGAGGGAATGTACAACTATTGTCCATAATACATTTTCCCGCAGAGAAGCCCTAGAGACAATGACCATCGCCTTGACGCAGCTTCTGGAACGTCTACACTCAACTCAGAGTATCGCAGGGGTCATTGGCGCAGGAGGTTCGGGTAATACGAGTGTCTGCACGAAAGCGTTCCGAGATGCCCTACCCATCGGCTTTCCTAAGCTGATGGTATCCACCATGGCATCGGGGAACGTTGCCCACTATGTGGGTGAAACAGATATCACAATGATGTATTCTGTCGTTGACGTCGCCGGCATGAATCCGATACTGGAAGTCATCCTAGGAAATGCAGCACATGCCATCTCAGGGATGGCGAAACATTCTCTTATTCGTGCGGATTTGAAGTCATCACGCCCGACTATTGCGATCAGCACGTTTGGCTTGACCACTCCCTGTGTGCAGGTTGCTACCCAGGAGCTGGAGGAGCTGGGATATTCTGTAATGACATTCCATGCCACAGGTGCTGGGGGCTTGGCAATGGAGAGACTTGTCCGCGAGGGCCATTTTGTTGGGGTCCTTGACATCACCACTACTGAGCTTGCGGATGAGCTAGTGGGTGGTGTACTCACCGCTGGTCCTCATCGCCTCGAGGCAGCAGCAAGATGTGGTATTCCGCAGGTGGTGTCAGTGGGAGCCTTGGATATGGTAAACTTCGGACCAGCGGACACCATTCCGAAACAGTTCCAGGGGCGACTGTTCCATCATCACAACTCTTCAGTCACTCTGATGCGCACCTCCCGCGAGGAATGCTCGCAACTCGGTCAGATCATGGTAGAAAAGCTGAAGGGAGCGCCCACCAATAAGACACGCGTTATCCTGCCCTTGCGAGGTTTCTCGGGTATCGACAAAGACAAAGGACCATTTCGTGATGCTGAAGCGGACGGTGCTCTGCTGGACATACTGAAGAGTGGTTTGCCGTGCCCAGTGGAAGAGCTTGATGTGGATATCAATGACCCATCTTTCGCATTGAGGGTAGCCCAGGCGTTGCACGAGCTATTGCAGGCGGACGGACAGTAGATTGTGAAATAGCAATGAAATTCTCGACTTCTGTAGTATAGATAGGGAATAGCAGGCAAAACAGTTACAATGTAGCGAACAAGCAGATATCCACGTCCATTCAAAGTCCCATGTCCATGGCCGATGTACAGCTGCAGTGTAAGTAGCAATGATGACAGCATATCCGGTCTTGGTGAATGTGCGACAAGGGAGACAAGAGAGGCTATGGTTACATTATTGAACGAGAAAGAGGAAGATGGAAATAGGAAGATGGAGAGACTCAACATGGGTGACGGATATACAAACTAGGGAGTACATTCGGCGCAAAACATAGAAATCTATATTCAATGTTAGTGATCGAGGAACTTTTCGCATTCCTTTGTAAAGGGAAAGGTCATAAAATCGTGAAGACGCCAGATTTAGTAGGGCACGCTGCCCATACCCATGAAGTTCTGTCCAGGGGGCCCAGGGCTGGGGTGACGCATAACACTCTGGTGCATGGCCTGAGTCTGCTGCATACCGAAGGGTGGGTTCATCATGCCCATCCCCATTTGCATGGAGAGCAAATGTGGAGACAAAGCGCCACCCATGGCCGGCGACATTGCGCCGTACATAGCAGGGGTGTTCGCCATGTTCGCCATGTTCATCGAGAACATAGCCTGTTGTGGGGGAGGAGAATGCGATGGTGGTGTGTGACCATCGGATGTTCCTCCTTGTTGCTGATTCACTTGCATCTTCTGCATCGCTTGAAGCTGCTAGCGATATGAACACCAACCCAAATGTAAACTCTCCATTACGTACCTCGTAAAAGGCAAAGTCCTGCAGCAGAGAAGTTCTCGCAGGGTGGGTGTGGAAGATGCGGAGCATTTCTTGACCAGCTTCAGGTAACAGCTCCTGGGTGTCCCGGGAGTTTGTCACTGGCTTGCGTTCTTGAGTGTTGCTAACCGAACGATCAGCAAACAAGCTCTGCTGTTTCGTGTGGCAGCTTACTTCAAGCGGATGTGCCTCAAATTGGCATTCGGAATATCACGAACGAAGATCCATCGCACTTTGAATACACCTTTCCATTTATCGGACGCCCATACCGTGCTGCTTCTTGTGTAGTCCACCTACAGGGAAGAATAATATGAACCTTTGGAGGTCCGGGAGCAAAGGATACGCACTGGAGTTAACATTTCCGCCATTCCGCAAAAATGTCCGCTGGGGGTGAACGTGAGCATATGTTAGCATTGAATCACCAAATCACTTGCCTAGCATTCACGCTGAAGAAAAGGTAGATGGGACCCCTCCCACCACATTCTTTAAAGGCCTTGTCGAGTCTCTTGTTTCCGGGATCAGTAGAACTCCATATCTCGTACTTCAGAGATTTGTGAACATCATCTTCTGTGTATGACTTGATGACAAAATAGCGGGCCTAGGCAGTGTTTAATTAAGGCAGTAACATCCAAAGGCAACGAGAGCTTACAAAACCAGGACGAACATCGAAATTGGGCGGATTATAACCTTTTCCAGCAATCAGGGTTGGGACGTCAACCGGAGTGTTGACAAACCCGGGAGCGGGTTGGGCGTTGTTGTCACCTTGTGTCTGTCCCTGGCCAAAGGAATTCCCCATTCGCGGAGCTTGACCGCTTTGTTGGTTAAGATACTGCGAAGGAATGGATGGAACATTAGGGATGTTGCCTTTTTGACCTTGATTGTATCGGTAGTTCAGGTTGGGGTTAGAGGTGCGTTGTCCAAGTCTATCTTTTTGTTCCCAAGACGTAGTACCGGTGGCAGCCATTGCACGGTCAGCGTCGTTCATGGCACCAGCGCGCGACTGATGCATTTGCTGTTGAGTCCCAATAGACTGGGCGTATACGGGGACGCTGCCAGGCGCCGGTCCGGGCTGTCCAGTTGGGGTCTTACGCCCATCAAGATCAGTGTTCAACTGCAATTTGCGAGAGCTGCTACCGGCGCCCTGCAGGTTGCCTGAGCGCACACCAGGGGAAAGGGCGGGGGGTGGATGAGTGGGTTGGAACCGGGGAGGATGGGTAGATTGTCCTACTTGATATCCCATATTACTGACATAGATATTGTTGTTAATTTCGAGGCCGGACAGAGCACGCGCGAGTTCATCAGGATTTCCAGTTCCTGCCGCGGAAAATGATCCGCCAGGGGTCCGCCACTCCCCAGTGCCGGGTGTGTTCCACGGAGAGGACCGTCCCATAGGGCTTGTTGGATACTGTCCTTGGCCAGCATATTGCTGCTGCTGTTGGGGGGGTGCAGGGGACCGGGAGGCAAAGTAGGACTCGTCTTCGTAAGGATTGACAAGCTCCTGTTCCTCGATATACTCCTCCTCTCCATGCGGGGGGCTGGGGCTATGTCCGACTGAGGGATGACGTCCACTTCCTTGAACAGTCCCAGCACGCTTGAGCCCCGAAGAGGTCATTTGCCTGACACCACTCTGAGCCCCATAAGTCAGGCTCTGGTGACGCCGCACGCCCGACCCGGCGGGAGGCGGGGAAGGGACGTGCGAAGTTGGATATTGAGGTGACAGAGGGGATGGATTGCCCGTAGACGACTGCGACTGGGCGTCAACGACATGTTGATGCTGGGCAGACTCAGAGTTGGACATATCGTGCTGTGGAAAGACGGGTGAGCATAAAAGTTGCCATGGAAAGGAGAGGCGTAGCAAGTCCAATATTAGGATATTCGTGGGGTGGAGTTCACCAGTAGCGTGGAGGATGTAGATGTAAATTAAGCAATGACTCACTTCGTCATCATGCTGAAACCCTCTCATTTCGCTTTCCCAGTCCTCTTCATCGCCTTCGTGGCCAGCGATGGCGGTCAAACTATTCATAGTCCTTGGGGTGAGATTCCCTGCCTGTCGTGAACTTTTCTGCCCATGCAAGGCTACAGGGAATAGGAATATAACGGTAAGCTATGTATGAGCAAGGATCTGATGTAACTTTCACATACTCTTATACTTGGTGGGGAGAGAGCTTTGCCGATGCAATGAGACTGTTTTCTCTCCCACTGCGCCAACTCCACCAACCCAATCCTCGTCAACGACCTCATCGTCCATCCATGGTGCTTGCTCCTGTGTTTCTTCACAGATAGGAGCACGGGCACCAGCCCTCGCCGTGCGAGATGATGCTGAAATCGTGTGATGACGCCGGACGCCACCAGTTAAAGGAGGAGAGGCTGGTACAAGAGGAGGGGAAATTTGATGTGTCCCCTGCGATGACATCGGCGATAATTTTTACGTCTTCACTAGAGAGACCAACCAGAGAAAGTAGCTACTGATCAAAGCGATCTAGCAAAAATCAGAAGAGAAAGAAGAAAAACGGAAAACGTGGGTGAGTTACCGAGTAGTCCGAACTTCTCATACGCTCTATGAAAGCTGTCCGCACGTATTCCTTACTCAACTCATTGCAAAAATCATTGCATTGCATTAACACAGCACACAACTGGCATGCCGTGATATGAAGTACGTAGGGATCGTGATATGCGCAAAAGGTACTTGGGCGCTGCAAGGTAGAGTATTAAGTATTTAGGATCATCGAATCTGACGGCGCTGATGCCATGTACTAGTAGTACATCATGCTGGACTCCACACTGCGCCAGTGATTCCTACTGCAACGGCCCCCATTATGAGGAGGGAACGACTGTCGAGGTCTTACAGGAACTCGGCCACCATGAGAAGGAATACGATACCGAAAGCAGGAAAAAATAGGATCCCTAGAAGAGTTTCGCAAACTTTGCACTAAACCGCCTCGTAGCGACAACAAAACACTACACACTGATCTCCTGCCAAGATGTTAGCCGAATTATAAAGAGACCCGTATTGTACAGAACTTCGAATGCGATCAACATGTTCCGATTTTTCCCATCTGCCGCGTCACCAGAGAAGAGCGAATCCTGTCAAAGCGATAAATTTAGTCACCTATGCCAGTGATAGTGGATACCTCAAACTCGCGCAGAAGACACGAAATGGTCTTGAAGGACTTTCACAACGAAGAAGGCTAGTAGTTGAGTAGTGGTAACCAATACAATTGCTGCTACAGGCGAATGAATTTCATATGCACTTACTACGTGAGTAAGGGACTCTTCACGTCCACGTGGCTTTGTGGTGCAGTTCTACCGTAACACGAGGGCAGAACAAACCCCGAGGTCCTTTTGTGGGACAGTGCATCAGGATAATCACTCAGGATTTCGCTGAACCGAATTGGCAGAAGTAATAGTGTAGCTTTCTTGATCTCCGCGCAGCTAAACTGTACAGCAAATTCACGTGTTCTTCGACACACATCACATGTGTCTAATTGATCGGTATCACCGGACTACTGCGGCTGAACGTACCGCTGCTCAAGGTTTAGCAGTGTCCATATGGTAGAACAAAATCAGACCAAAATCTTTTAGACGATCATGATAAAGCAAGAATAACCACCCACCAAAAAAACTCTTTCGGAGCGAACGGTAACTATAGGGAACAACCTGTGTGGCCGGGAATCGCCAGTTATTGGTGCCACTCTACCTGAATACTAGTACGTTGAACCTCGACCGCGACGATCAGATAGGGTGACACTGAGAGTTACTGCACATTTTGAGCCGCTTAGAGTAGTATCGAGGCGATTACTGAACTGGAGTGCGCAATTGGTGTTTCACGCTGGTAATGAAAAATTTCAAGGCTATATGATGACAATGTATGGTAACTGTCACTGAGAAACATCATTAATAGAAGACTCACCGGCGCGTCCACATCCCATCATGTAAGGCGTGATCAACTACCATGATCTTGTCGTCAAGAGATTTCGGTGGAAGACTCCAATGCCATTAAGATGAACTTGAATCTTTCGCTGTGATCTCCTGATATTGAATTCTGCCGGATTCTGCCGATGATCTGCCGGGGTTACCGGACTTTCAAATTCAGTGAGAGTCGCAGCTATAGGGATAAGCGTGCTGCCAGTTGCAATTGAACGCCTGAGGCCTGAGCGCTGAGCACCTGTACCACCTTCTCACCGTCGCAGGTGTGAGGCGGTTTGTCACGAGTCTGTCGTAAGACCAAGATGGACGATTACTCCATCTTGCAACTTTCAGATGGAACTCAGTTAGCATACGAGGTGCTTGGGTCTGACCACAAGTCTGAGGGGGCATCAGTGCCGCTCGTCTTCGTCAGTGGCGTTACATCCTGTCGAGGGGACACAGAAAAAGTATCATCGCTACTAGCTAAACATCGACAAGGTGCGTGGCTAATACACACTGAACGAGCGATGTGCATAAATTGACTTGATACAGTGTTGGTCTACGACCACAGGTGAATGTTAAAGACTGCTTTCTGACTCCTTGTTTGACCATGGACAGGGGCATGGGGGATTCCAAGACTCGCAAAGATGACCCTTTTACTATCGAAACACTGGCAAGAGACCTTCTCTCTCTAATTCAGCATCTTCAGTGGAGCGAGGTTGCTCTTTGCGGACATTCCATGGGAGGTAGGTCCAAGGAAGGCAACTCACACCACAGCTCGCATCTCACGTGTTTTATAAGGCATTGTTGTTCAAAGTCTTTTATTCTTACCCTTTCACCGCACGGACCCGACTCCCCTGCGTTTTCGTGTAACACACGTTGTACTTGCTTGTACTACATTCACATCCAACCTGGACCCAAGATACGGACTGAAGTTCGCAAGGAGACCGACAGGACCCTTGACACGTGAACTAATCAGGGAGCTTGTGCGCCTCAATATGCTACCTAACTATGACCCCGAGTGGTTTGCTAGTGAAGCCAATCAGAAGAGAATTGAAGAGATCGTAGATCGCGGGTTGATTGGCAGGTCGTGTTCTTGCCTTTATTTGAGATGCTTAGTGCTGACCAAAATGATGCAATATTCAGGCCATTCAAGACCATATGTAGGCATCCTTCTCCGAGTCCTCTTAGCACAAAGTTTATCCTGTCACAGTGCAGCAAAAACGAGCAGTCTCTCAATATGATTTTACTGGGTTTCATTCTCGTCTGTCGCCGGACACTCAATTCATGATCATCCACGGTGAACTTGACGAGATCCTGCCTTTCTACAATGTTCAGGGCTTCTTGAGGCTTATTCCATGGGCGCGTGTGGTACCGGTGGGAGATGCGCCAGGTTCGGTACCGACTCTTCGTTTCGGTCACGATTGGGTCGAGTATTTTGATCCCCAGGTTTGGTATGGCGTTTTCGAAGTGTTTTTGCAGGCTAGATGCAGGGAGAAGGCTCGGCTGTGATAACGATTCGGCACCGTTGCAGCGTATTGTAATGTATGCGTAAAGGTATAAATTATATTTTAAGTCGCGTCCAGCAGCCTTATGTATTCCATGGTTACCCAAGGCGCGTGCCCGAATGTGTCTATCTGTCCGTTGTCCATCAGTGTAGCATATGTGGTATCTGGATAAGAAGGCTTTCGCAGCACCACCTTGGGCCAATAATATTTTGCATGAGGCTTAATTCGCACGTTCACCCCCGTCTCCTGATATTTTCGTAGAGCTCCGACCAGTTTTTCTGGAATCTGTGACAGATCAAAACGAACAAGGAAACGGCAGTCAAAGAGGACCTCCAAGGAGTCGTCGCCGCGACTCATGGCGACTACAAGGCGTTCCGTGATATCGATATCCAACTTTGAAGATAACGTTGCAGTGTCCAACATGTAGTAGGGAACAGCAGGTAGTCTAGATGCCATCCAGGCAAATCTCTCGCCTGGTTGTAATTGGCGACCAAGACATTGGGTGCCCACTCGGAGTCGCCTTTTAGCGCTGAATATCGCAGGCTGCCAAAGTACTCCACCACCTGCAGTGAATGATGGGGCACCGTCAGACTGCCACAGAGTATCGATGATGCGCTGTATGCTAGTTCTGCGTCGGTTACCATCTGCACGGAGAGATCCCCATGGATGGAATGATACATAACGCATGACCCGAAGGACGAAAGCAAGACGAACGGTTGGATCCACAATAGCAGGTAGCGCATGCGAGGAAAGGATGAGAGTACTTGGAGGAGAAGGGAGAGTCAAGTTTTTAAGGTGGAACGTGACTAACAAATCCATGAATTCTGTTCTGAAGGGTATTTGATGTGGTGATTACTCACCCTCATTATCAACGTCCTCGAGTCGTGACGAAAGAACCTTCACTGCCCCATGAAGCTGATGCAATCCACCTTCGAGATCCATTGTGGTTTCCTGAAGGTCAGCTGCAGCTATCTTTATCTTTTCAAGGGAACCAGAAATATGTTGTGGTAGCCCGGAAAGTGCAGACTGCGTAATGATAAGCGATGCTGGATATATATTCGGAACAAGATATCACCATATCTTTGCCCTCTTCCTGCAGAGTTAGCATTTGCCTAATCGCATTTCTTAAAGTGATTTCGGGCTGGAAGTTTGTCGGGTCATTCACGTAATCGAGCTGGTGTTCTTCACATGTAGCAAGGATCCTATCCTACAAGTCAATTATCAACAAATCAAACTCAAATTCATGTCAGGAAGCCCTGACCTTCCTGACCTCAAGAAGAGGTCTCATGATCCAACGGTTCAATCCATGGTGACCGACCCACCCAAGTCCACCTTCTACATCACCGGTACCCATACCCCATCTGCGGCATCGTCGCATGCCTCCTGCACCAAGTTCGGTCGTTCCCCTTGCAAGACGCATTAATGAAGTCTCTACTTGGTCGTCGGCATGATGCCCAAATGCGACTGAGTGTGCACCGGTGCGCACCATCCCATCGAATATGACATGATATCGTGCCTCTCGCGCGACTTGCTCCATCGGCTGACCAGCGACAGGTTTTGCAGAAAACGGTGGTGTTCCCCAAGGTATGTCAAGCGTCAGATGTTCAACCCCCATGGCTGCTGCGTTCGCTGCAGAATGAGCTGCCATCGATCGTGAAGTTTCTTGGAGGTTATGGTTGACAGAGAGGGAAACAACTGAGGTCGGGATGGATTGCCCCGCCATGGCTTTTGAGCGCAGGTCGGTTAGTAACTTTTTGAGGAGGAACAACAAGCAGGTGGAATCTGGTCCTCCCGAGTTGCCAACAGCTAAGATAAATGCGCTAAATTTCAAACACGAGGTACAATGAAGAGGAACACACCGATCTTGGAGTTCACTGGCCACCCATTTGGAGGCATGCACCTCATGAACATCTGAAAAAATTCATTGAAGAGAATAGGTGCAGGACCGATGCCCGCCATAGTGGACAGCGCTCAAGCCTCGGGTTCCTTGACTCGTAGAGTAGTCGCCAACTAATGAATACTTCTTTGTGGGGGGAACTATTATTTTCCTTCTTCTATAAAGGTTCGACCGTGACAAGAGGGAGCGCTTGCTTGCATTTGGTCTGTGGCTGTGCAACAACCAGTCACCCGATTGTTTTGGACTCTCAAGTCAGTGACAATCCTCGATAAATCATTTAGTCAATCCAACGAGCAATCTCATATTTAGGGTTACGGTTGCGACAAGCTTTGCGCGAAATGTGCACAATCAAAGTCGGTACACAGAACGAGTAAATCCGAGTTGTGTTCCATGTCGAATCACCCAATGAAATTTGCTATGTACATTCTAGCGGTTTACAGTGAATGCGAAGCAATCGGCATATCGTATTGAGTGAAGATAATGCCAATGAGAGTGGTAGTGGGAGCGGCGAATGTAACTGGTGCGACATACATCGACCGGTAAATACATGTGTCTAATCTGTGAACTTGATACTGTGACTTTGCATCTGCCACATCAATCAGGCGATGACCATATCGACACCAAAGAAAGAGCATGCTCACAGTGATTTCTCCGCCACGGTATGAACCTCTTTTCTTCTTGTTCTTCTCCTTCCGGAACCCTGCGCCCCGTGTGACAATCAAGTCCTGGTGCGCACGATTACCGTAGTCATTAGTGATACCGCCCTGTACGAAGAAAGTGGGTTAGGTCTCGTGGGTGGACCAAAGATAGACCTCACCTTTGCTTCATACCCGTTGTCCAGAAGTTGTTCCGAAGGTATACTTTGGGGTTTTATCCTCGAGAATCGCTCATTCACGTTTCGTGGGGGCTTGTTATTGCCATTTTTCTCGATATTTTTGTTCTTCACTGAAACTCGCACATCATCGGTATGGAGCGTTGACACCACAGCGGTAACTACAGCAGCTCCAGACTCAGATGTCTTTCGCTTTTTCGTTATCTGCATTTCCTCTTTCGGGATTGATGCGACGCCCGTATTGGCGCTAGATTTGGACGCGACGTCGCGTTTGACGGGAATCTTGCCAGAGATGGCAGTGATCTGGGCTTCAGACTCGGACTCAGAACTCGAAGTGGTGGACTCAGAGTCGGATGATGTAGACTCGGAGTCAGAGGAGCTGGACTCGCTAGAGGAGCTGGACTCGGAATCTGATGAATTACCATTCTTTTTGGGGGCGTCTTTGGGGGCTAGTTTTTTGTCGGACGCGGAATCAGTCGCGGAGTTATCAGAATCAGAATCAGATCCTGAGCTTGAACTTGAACTTGAACTTGAGCTTGAGCTTCCCCTGACGGAGGGTATCTTTTTGATGACTTTAGACTTGACTTCAGGAACCTTGGCATCTTTCACAGATCAGTACTGATAAAGCTGACACTGATGATGGGAGCATACCAGAGGACAGGGTGGCACTCGTTTCGCGGTCTCCACTTGAGAGAGTCTCAAGGACCTTTTTACAGGCCTGGATTCCTTTTTTACTGTCACTTTCGCTTTCACTTGATGATGAATCTGTGGTCGTGAGGCGGCAACACATGGTAACAACAAAATATACATGCCTGCTTCATCCCCTGAACTTTAGGCCGACTTGTGAGCAAGATAAATTATACGTCTCGGCAACATACGTTGAATCGGATGAACTGGAACTGGAATCAGAGCTAGAACTTGTCGAAGAGTCTGTCCAGAATTACATATCGGGGCCCGTTTGTGCATGATTAGGATAACGCACCATCGGAGGAATCATCTGAAGCTATATCACACTTAGCAATAAAGCTCGTACGACTAGCGACAGTAAATACGCACAGTCAGACTTAGAACTACATTCTCGTGCTTTGAGTAAAAGAAATAGTACACGGGGAAAGTGAACACTCACGAACTGTCATTAGCATGAGACTCTTTCCACTGCTTAACTATCTCATCCAAGGGTGAACCCTCGAGCTGCAAATCATCCTTCAAGACGATGATGTTCCTTGCAGCTTTCTTCACAGCATCAGCTGCTTTTGTCTGGGACTGCTGTTTCAGAAACACATAGATTAAAGAATATGTCACTGTGAGCGACCTTTTTCAGTTCATCGAATATGCTAATGCTGTGATGCGCCTACCTGCAAGGTTCGGGTCCGACATCACTATGAGGATGACCAGCGACTTGTGATGAGTTGAGGAGACAAGAGTGAGACTCCCGCCGTCAACGAAAGTGTCACCTACATACAAAATTTAGAGAGATGCATAAACAATGTCAAATACAATATCAGGTTACCTCATTCGTAGCCCCTTCAATAACAATGATGTCGTCAACCATGAGTTCAAGTTCAATCAAGGGTCCATCCAGCGCTCAATTCGATGGCTCTAGTTTACGCATCGCTATCGTGCATGCGCGGTGGAACAAGACTGTCATTGAATCACTCGTGGCGGGCACAATCGACAAGCTAAAAGCATGCGGGGTGAAGGACTCCAACATCATTGTCCAGTCTGTCCCTGGTAGTTTTGAACTTCCTTTCGCATGCTCGAAGTACGTACCAGCTTTTCCGTCTTACACATCAGCTCAGCTATTCTATAGAGTGATTGCAGGATCTCATGTTCAACCGGCCACATCTTCTGGCGATCTGCTTGGGTTAAGCTTTGGTGATTCTTCAACGTCACTTCCATCCAACAAGGAACCTTCTGCTCCTACTTCAACACTTGCCAACATGCCAAACGCTCCATTTGATGCAGTAGTAGCTATCGGCGTATTGATCAAGGGCTCTACGATGCACTTTGAGTATATCTGCGACAGCGTTTCTCACGCCCTCATGAAGATCCAGATTGACACGGGTGTCCCTGTGATCTTCGGCGTCCTAACAGCACTCACAGAGGATCAAGCATTGGAACGAGCTGGTCTCGGCAGAGGGGCAGAGAAGGGTCACAATCACGGCGAGGATTGGGGACTTGCAGCGGTGGAAATGGGAGCACAGAGCAAACGATGGGCTGAAGGGAAATTCCTTTGATTCGTGCGTCAACTTCTGAATATTTTCTGAACACCGAGAAGAGCGCTCTGATTGGTGGAAAGGTCTCGGTTGTAATCGATAGCGACTATACCCCAAATTTTGACAAGTAACAGTAACTGAGACGCTGTCTGAGTTCAGATAGCTGGGAAAGCATCCTGTTGTCAGGCTGTTGGTGTAGGAACCTACTAGCAGCTCTCATTCCATCCAGGCCTTGTCCACCATACGCAGGCTCGTCAATTCAGCGTGTAACACTACGTCCATAACAAATCATGTTCCCAGTGCGTCTCACACATTTGGTTAAGTTAGAGTACATGCAGTGCACTGGTGCGTATTTGATTTTCAATCTGCGCCAAAGTTTGTATCGACGTTTCATGTGAGGACCTTTAATCTTCAAGCTGGGTGATTAGCTGTCCCACGTGTCAGGGTCATGTTATACCCTCTATATACGTGTAACTGGTCGGGTTCGCAGATGCTAGTTATATTTGAATTTTGATTGGCAGACCGAGCAAAATTTGCATACCTGGTAGGATATTGAAACCATATACACTGTAGTGCGATACCTTACCTGGCCACTGATGGGGCTGGCCTAGGACTACGGAATCTGATGGGCTGATGCTTTGCCGAGAACACCCAACGCATTATGGGCACATCCTGATGGATGCAATGGACAGACCTCAACTAAGCATACTCACATGTGTCACATCGCGCTTAAGGAGGAAACGACCCCCCTCAAACGATGAATAACAAAAGCAGCTGCAAGTTGATCACAGGATAGAGAAGCTGTGAATGACGATGTGCAAGTGGCCAGCGCTAATTGAGAATGTCGAATCTAATGTCTACGAGACTCACTCGCGCCAGTCTGATGATGAATACTAGTATGCGACTGTACGATCTTGGTGTTTGTCCAAGCTTTGTCCGAGTTGCAACTTGAATTGCTGAAGCGCTGATCAGTGACAGTGCTAGTGAAGCTTAAGCCTAACCACAAAGGTCAACTCAGACGGATATAAGGTGTACCACGATCACTGATTTAATTGAATCAAGCCTATCTATTCTAAGATTGTAAGGAACAACAACTACGGTCTTCTTGAACTTCCACGGCTTATACTGATACCAGGAGCCTCCATATATCATCAGCTTACCCAGTCATATCCCTTCAAGATGAAGAAAAAAGTGCGCAAAGCTCTTATGTCTGCCGCACAGGATAGTCATTTGGCGACTTTATTAGGTACTATTGATGGGAGCGTCTGGTAGCGGAAAGACTTCTATGCGGTCCATGATATTGTAAGACACCACCGTCAGTTTCACTTGAACAAGCTGAACGCTCCTCAGCTCCAACAACCCAGCGTCCCTCACCTCCCGTCTTGGCGCAACAATTGACGTCGAGCAGAATCATGTCCGCTTCCTAGGCGATCTTATCCTCAACCTTTGGGACTGCGGTGGACAAGATGCATTCATGGATTCATACTTGAGTACGCAACGCTCAATCATCTTCTCGCACGTCGGGGTCATGATCTATGTCTTTGACGTCGAGTCCCGTGAGATGGAGAAGGATCTAGAATACTATCGGGATTGCCTGGAGGGATTATCGCAGTTCAGCAAGGATGCGAATGTGTTTCTCTTGGTGCACAAAATAGACCTGGTGAGGGATACCGAACGGAATGCGGTCGTCCAACGCAAGGCGGCAGAACTCGAGAGGGCCAGTGGCGAGACGCCAGTGAAGGTGTTTGGAACGAGTATCTATGATGAGAGTCTTTACAAGGTACCGTGAATTCTTCTTCTTATGCGACTGATTTACACTAAGTTTTGCGTAAGGCATGGTCAAATATTGTGAACACGCTGATTCCTAACGCTCGTAATCTCTCGAAACACCTCCGTATCTTCGCCGAGGCTTGCAGTGCGACTGAAGTAATACTATTTGAACGCACCACCTTCCTCGTCATCGCAACGTCTTCACGAACCGACTCCTCCGATGCTTTCCCCTCTGGCCCTGTTGTTCTTCATGCACTGGATCCAAAGCGATATGAAAGGACTTCAGAACTCATCAAAGCCTTTAAACAGTCATGCTCGCGGCTCAGGGAGGAATTCCGCTCTCTTGAAATGGAACTGGCAGAGTTCACCGCTGTGCTTGATGAAATGACCAAAAATACCTACGTATTGGTTGTAGTCCACGATCCAGCTATCGGTCAGTTGGTTGCAACTAAACGGTCGGTTCGAGCTCACCCACATTTACACATACAGAGACGGCGGCCATTAAGATGAATATATGCATGGCGCGCAAGAAGTTCGAAGAGCTTCAGGGAGACAGCCTCATCTTGGAGAAGTGAACATTCACATTTGCGAGTTATTATGAATTAATGTATGATGCTTCCCTTCGATAATTCACTACGTACATGTTCGAGTGACGCCTAAATAAATAGGGTGGCGCATAAAAAAGTAGGTGGCACAGAAATTAGTTTATTACCAGCTGCTCTGACCCCTACCATCAAAGGAATCGGGAAGGAGGGTGCATCAGGGGGGACGCGTCGTGAAATATTGGTCGCCAATAATTACAATAATTGATAGTATCTCAGGTCACCCAAACTAAAAGGTGATCAGGATATGACTAAAGGGTTCAAGGGGCAACTCACATGCGATGGCGATGACAAAGTAGAGGGTAATGAACATGAGACCTCCCATATAATTCGATTTTCCGTCCCTGAAACAGATTAAATCTCAATGGGACTGACATGCAGTGAATGGGAAACTGACATGATTAACAGGTTGACAAGGAAGACAGATACAAAAAGGACGATTGTCTGAAGATTCGTCAGAAACTTAGGTTATCATGCGGAATGTGCTTTGAACAAGCAGACCTCGAAGTTGTGGAAGTGCAACGTCAGGGGTTGATCGACTCTAAACAAAAAGTGAGAACAACACCTCACGAGATACAATACATGATCATACATCCAACCGACGATCACAAGAAGTGGCACTACGAAGCATGCAATTTGCTGTTCGATAGTCAGCACAATCATAAGCTTACGACGAACGGTCTACACATACAATCGAACTCCCAACGCAAATTGTGATGGTAATCTCGTATTTATTCTTCATTGCCATCCAGATTGCAGTGACATGGTCTGCAGCGTTGCCCTACAGATGATGGTGGTAGACAGTTGGCCGGATGCAATTTGAAACATACCGCGATCGGCAACAAGATAACACCAATGAAGGGCTTCGGAATGGAATAGCGCACAGCAGTTTCCTCAGTGGAGGAAACCACTGGCATAATTGAACAAAAGACCAAGGGAGCAAAGTGGGACGCTTACGATACTCAGCACAGAATGCGGTAACCACAGTTACCGATAAAAGTCTTGAATAATAAGAATAAGCCCCGAATGTAGCAAAAGACGAAA
Organism: Suillus americanus; assembly: GCA_016695465.1. Classification (NCBI taxonomy): domain Eukaryota; kingdom Fungi; phylum Basidiomycota; class Agaricomycetes; order Boletales; family Suillaceae; genus Suillus; species Suillus americanus. The sequence goes on from MU177899.1 coordinate 815,338, forward strand.
CCAAACTTACGCAACACCGGCAGCGGCTGTCCCCATGCGAGGTGCTGTTTCCTCTCTGTTTGGTTCATCCGTAGATGAAGCGGGCGAAATGAAGAGTTTGGGATGGGATTTTAACTAAACGCTTGGATGAATACATTAGAGAAGAAAGAAAAGATATCAGAACATGCCTGGAACCAAAGGTAGGCACAGTAAACTCCCAGGAGCAATATGGCAGTTCCTCTGGAAATGAAGAGTAGACCTGCTGTGGGACATTCAGAGGTATCACCGCAATTATTCTGCATTCCAGCGTTTGTAGTACTTGCATAGGCTGCAGGAATAACAAGTGCTATAAAATATTAGCAAAACTCCCAAGTTGGAGAAAATATTCGTACTGATGCACGACAGAGCCATAAGCTAGACTTGGTTGAATATCATGGCGATGAATAAGGCAGGTAACTTACGGAGGCAGATCTAAATATCATTGCAAATCAACAAGTGGTTTAAAGGGCAGAAAACAGAGGACGCACGCTTGAGCTCCAGCCCTATTGAAAAATCCTTCTTTATGATATAATCCACCTATGTCGAGTGAGCACTCTCTCCTTCCAAAGCGCAGGCCACTTACCGGCGAGAAATGAACAGCCAAGGACGAGCAGTAAATTTGACAAGATTGATCCGAGCATCTAAACCAAGGACAATGTATCGCAATTAGAAGCCGTATGAAGACACTCACGGACGTCTGAACAATCAGCAATTGGCCTAGGATCATAGTGAGTTGCGAACAATTATAGAGCAGTGGATAAACCGTTGAGTAAAGCAGCAACGCCGACGATAATTTCTACAGCATTCCCAAATGATGCATTAAGGAGACCTGACATATTTTCCCCTAATTTGATAGACAGTTGATCTGTAGCCTCGCCCAACAACTGGAAACGACGATATCAATCTTCCAGGAATCCGATGATAGAAGTGTTGTCCACCTTAGCCAAGGGGACGATGGCCATCAAGCTAAACAAAAATATTAGGCCAGCGTCCCAGTCCATGATGTGAGAGATGAAGCTCAAAGGTATGAATACGAGTAGGATATTGAACCATGTGCCAAAAATAAAGAAGTTGAAAGATTCCACCCATGATGGCCCATCCTCGTCTTTCATGAAGGTAACGACGTGACGAGTAAGAGGGGGGTTCCTATGACCTAAGTAGCCACCATTTTTGAGTAATGGTGAAGTTTCTGAGCTGGTCATGGATGATCGGGTGGGCGTGTTTGACGTTGTGAGTTTGGAACACCCTGTAAGAAACTGCATATATAGCCACATCAGAGAACTCATGAGTACCAATCCCTGACATGGCAGTCTCCCATAGACAGCCCTTTCTAGACGAAGACAGTCGTTCCCTCTGATGTGGCTATATATATATACTGCGAGAAATTTGAGTTATCGATGCTGTGATTTGCCACGGTCCTGCGGAAAGCCTAACCACTGGCGCGCTAGTTGTTGCAAGGGAAATTGATGTTTCTGAAGAGTAGGTGGAGTTACGGGTAAGAAACGACCAACTGGATACTGATCGCAAACAGTTTTACGAGCTCGAGAGACCTCAGAAAGCTCTCGATCCGACACCACCAAAGAGATGGGAGGTACCAAAAGCACATTCTAGTAGACAAAGAAGTACAAATAACGGTTAACGGGAAGATCTTGAGATAGACCAGTACCCTTTTCGGAATACTATAATAATCGGATAGGCTCATCGGTGACTCATTAACATTGCGTGAGTCGGAAGTTTTGAATTTGCACCCCTCTTGGATATCATTCCGTGAGAATTAATAGCCCCGGACTCGCTTAACAATTCCTGTGCATCGAACTAGTATTTTGCGTTGGCAAATAACTGCTAATCCTGGTATGTGATTCTACTGTCAATGCATAGTGCTCTTCGACTCGTATCGCCACTACAGACGTCCATCTTGACCAGTCTTAGCAGCTAGCCAAGTGGTAAGCGTGACAGGACGACTCTCTCTCCCTCGGAAGTGACACCTTGACACTCACTCAGAGCTGAATCACTCAACAGGTTCATCTAACTAGTCTTAGCTAAGTGATTACCATAACAGAATCGAAATCTGTTTCTGCTGGTCTGTGCAGGTTCGAAACTTGCCGATCGACTGGTTTTTTTCTATCGGAACGCGCCTTGAAGATTCGCTCATGGATGGTTTCCTCAGAGGTTCATCTCAACTTCGTCCTGGCTCAAGTGGTTACCACAACAGAATCTAAATCTGTCTCTTGGAGTGTGCTGGTGCAGGTTCGAAACCTGCCAATGACAAGTTTTTTTTCCTATCAGAACATGCATTCACTCATGGATAGGTCCATGTCTTATATCCAGGTGGTTTCCCCAACAGGTTCAAAATCTCTCAAACCTGCCGACGACGAGGTTTTTTTTCACTGTCGGAACATTCCCCCATGGACGGTTTCGTTAGATACTTATCTTAACCAGTCTTAGTCAAGTGGTTACCGAACAGAATCAAAATCTGTTTCTCTTCAACTGTACAGGTTCGAAACCTGCTGAATGACAGGGTTTTTTCTATCGGATCACACCTTGAAATTGACTCACGGATGGTTCCTCAGGTATCTCTCTAACTGGTCTTAAGCCAAGTGGTTACTACAACAGAATCAAAATATGTTTCCCTTGGAGTTGGTTCGAAACCTACTGACAACATTTTTGCGGTGATAGATCCTCGGAGGTCCGTCTTAACCAGGCCCATCATTGCGCCGAAACCTCTTTTTTATGGGATAGTCTGTCCATGAAAAGAAATTCACTTTCATGCCATGCGCTGGCTTCAGCTTTTCCTCCGAAAGTTTTCCAGCTATAATCCATAACTTATGGGCGTTCGAGAGGATGATTCAACGAGAATGCGAGAGAACCTAAACAACATCCATGAGCTGTAGGTGTTGATTGCATCTGATAAGCTTGTTCACTGTTTATTCACCGTAAGTTATTCTCATTCATCACTCAATTTCTTAGTGCATTCCCAACCTCATCTCACCAAGTGAAAGTTGACTGTGTTACGACTACTGTTAAACATGCATTGCCTGTTCACTACAATGATGTAAATTTGTCCGTGGCCAAGGAATATCGCAGTGCTCAAGCATCTTCTGACTATTGGTAAGTACAACCCTCTAAGTTGTGCTTTCTGAAAGTTATATTGATCTCAATAATTTGTCAGAACCTGTCTATCAATATGCCAAGAATGCGCTCAATTCTCATCACACATGTAGCATATTATCCGACAACGAAATTTCTGCAGCTTTTCTCGATCGTTGTCTTGGCTCGCTATTTTTCCAAAGGATACCGCTGATGATGTACAATTAGTATACCTGTGATGCGTTCTCCAAATGATAGCACATGGCATTACTACTTGTGGGACAAGTTGCTAGACGTGATCATTAGTATTTGAACGGACCAAGTTGCCTTCCTCGTCATCACAACATCTTCGCGAATCGATGCCTCTGATGCATTCCCCTCCGAGCCTGTCACCCGCCACGCACTGGATCCAAAGCGATACGAAAGGACTTTGGAACTCATCAAAGCCTTCAAACAGTCATGCTCGCGGCTCAGGGAGGAATTCTGCTCTCTTGAAATGGAACTGGCAGAATTCACTGCTGTGCTTGATGAAATGTCCAAAAGTACTTACGTGTTGGTTGTAGTCCGTGACCCAGTTATCGGTTAGTTGGTTGCAACTAAATGGTCGGTTCGAGCTCACCCACATTCACATGTAGAGACGGCGGTCATTAAGATGAACATATGCTTCCATTCGATAATTTACTACGTACGTGTTTGAGTGAGACCTAAAGAAATAGGTAGCGCGGAAATTAGTGTATTACTAGCTGCCTTGGCCCCCACCGTCAAAGGAACCGAGGAGGTGTATCAGGGACGCGTCGGGAATTATTGGCCGCCAATAATGACAATAATGGATGGTACCTCAGGTCACCCAAACTAGAATGCGATGAGGATGCGATGGAAGGGTTCAAGGGGCAACTCACATGCGATGGCGATGACCACGTATAGGGTAAGGAGCATTAGACCTTCCATATAATTCGATTTTCCGTCCCTGAAATAAGCGAGTTAAGTTTCAACGGGACTGATATGCAGTGAATGGGACACTGACATGATTAACAGGTTGACTAGGAAGACAGATACAAAAAGGACGATTGTCTGAAGATTTGTCAGAAAATTAGATGATCATGCAGAATGTGCCCTCATGAACAAACGGACCTCGAAGTTTTGGAAGTGCAACGTCAGGGGTTGATCGACTCTAAACAAAAAAGTGAGAACACCTCGTGAGGTACAATACATGATCATACATCCAACCGACGATCACAAGAAGTGGCACTACGAGGCAGGCAATTTGCTATTCGATAGTCAGCGCAATCACAAGCTTACGACGAACGGTCTACACATACAATCGAACTCCCAACGCAAATGGTGATGGTAAGCTCGTATTTATTCTTCATTGCCATCCAAACTGAGGTGACATGTTCTGCAGCGTTGCCCTACAGACGATGTTGGTAGACAGATGACCGGATAAAGCCTGAAACATACCACGATTGGCAACAAGACAACACCGATGAAGGTTTTCGGGATGGAATAGCGCACTGCAGTTTCCTCAATGGAGGAAACCACTAGCATAATTGAACAATTGAACATAAGACCAAAGGAACAAAGTGGGACACTTACGATACTCAGCACAAAATGCGATAACCACAGTTACCGATAAAAGTCTCGAGGAATGAGGGTAAGTGCCGAATGTATTGAATGACGAAAGCAAACTTACGCAACACTGGCAGCGGCTGTTCCCATGCGAGGCACTGTTTCCTCCGTTTCCTCGCTATTTGGTTCATTCGTAGGTGAAGGAGGCGTAATGAAGAGTTTAGGATGGGATTTTAACTGAATGCTTGGATGAGTACATTATTGGAGGATAAAGAAAAAGATATTAGAACATGCCTGAAACCAAAGGTAGGCACAGTAAACTCCCAGGAGCAACACAGCAGTTCCTCTAGAAATAAAGAGTAGACCCGTAGTGGGACATTCAGAGGTATCACTGCAGTGATTCTGCATTCCAGCGTTTGTGGTACTTGCGTAGGCCGCAGGAATAACAAGGGCTATAAAATGTTAGGAAAACTCTCAAGCTGGAGAAAATATTCGTACTGATGCACGACAGAGTCATAAGCTAGATTTGGTTGGTTATCGTGGCGATGAATAAGGCAGGTGACTTACGGAGGCAGATCTAAATATCATTGCAATTCAGCAAAGGGTTTAAAAGGCAGAAAAACAGGACGCACGCTTGAGCTCCAGTGCCATTGAAAACTCCTTCTTTGTGATATAATCCACCTACATCGAGTGAGCATACTGTCTTCCCAAAGCAGAGGCTCCTTACCGGCGAAAAATGAACAACCAAGGACGAGCAGTATGTTTGACAAGATCGAACCAAGCATCTAAGCCAAGGGTCAATGTATCGCAATTAGAGCCCGTATGAAGACACTCACGGACGTCTGAACAATTCGCAATTGGCCTAGGATCATCGTGAGCTGTGAACGATTATAGAACGGTGGACAAACCGTCGAGTAAAGCAGCAACGCCGACGATAATTTCTACAGCATTCCCAAATGATGCATTAAGGAGACCTGACATGGTTTCCCCTAATTTGACAGACAGTTGATCTGTAGCCTCGCCTAACAACTAAAAACCACGATGTCAGTCTTCCAAGAATCTGATGATAGGAGCAGTGTCCACCTTAGCTAGAGGGACGATGGCCAAAAAGCTAAACAAAAATATTAGGCCAGCATCCCAGTCCATGCTGTGAGAGATGAAGCTCAAAGGAATGAATACGAGTAGGATATTGAACCATGTGCCAAAAATAAAGAAGTTGAAAGATTCCACCCATGATGGCTCATCCTCGCCTTTCATGAAGTTGACAATGCGACGAGTAAGGGAAATATTCCTCTGGCCAGAATGGCCGCCATTTTCGAGTAACGGTGAAGTTTCTGAGCTGGTCATGGATGATTGGGTGGACGTGTTTCACCTTGAGAATTTGGAACATTTCGCAAAAACTGCTTATGTAGCTGTACACCTATTGATGCCATAAGCAGAACCCAAGAGTGACACAGTAAATATTCTTTTGGAAGCCGCGTCAGGAGATTCACTTGGTTGACTTGGCTGGCGTTGCCTTGGACGATATTTATAATCTTAGCGCCGCTGACGCGCCAAACCTGGTTCACCTTTGTGTGAAAATTTGACGGTCCTTTATAGGTGAAGTTTGGATTTGCAGTCCAAAGAGGTGCCGTAAAAATGTATTTGTTAAGTATCTATCTACAGAAAGAAGTGTCTACTGTTACAAGTCAGAACGAGCAGGAGTGACAGGGATCTGGCCCAGTCTGGGTTTCGGCGGCTGAGTTCGAGCTCGGCTTTCGACCACTCGCCCGCCCTGACCGGAAGTTGCCGGTAATATGCAAACATGTGACGGATTTTAGGGTGCTAGAAACCTTGACAAGCAAGCAAACGGAATGTCTAAATTCAACAGCTACACAGCAGCCACACCAGTGGCTTTAAATGCAGCGCGTGAAGCACTCGACAGTGCACAGTAGACACCCTGTGACAATGATTTTGCTCTCTCTCTCTACTGAACACGTTCGCAACACCGTTATCACCAACGAGCAAGGTCAAATTGTTTACAAGACAGAGACTCCGTTCAAACTAGTTGGTGTCCGTACTACGACCATTCAAAAAATCAAGCCAAATGACGATCAGTATCACATGCAAGACCAGTTCTATGTCTTGGGAGAGATCGAGTGGCACAAATTTGCTTCCTCAAAGTTGCGTTCTGGTGGAACTGAAGTAGAGACGAAACAGTTCATTCCGAAGAGAGGCCTATGGGGTCGGTGAGTACATAGCATCCTTCTAGGAAATTTGGGCCGTCATAATTAAATTCTGGCAGGGAGCGCGTCTTCATAGGACCAGATAGCCGTCCCTATCGCTGGAACCTCAAGTCCAGAGTGGTAGTTGTGAGTATGCTTCCACTTCATTAATGCTGATGCTCTGGTTCTTACATAAGGGATCGGATGTCAGCTCTCACGGGACGACGCGTCTCGAACGGAAGTCGCTCGCTTTCATAGAGCGACTCTCGGAGTTGTAGGAAGGAAACGTAAAGCCATGCTGGAAGTGTCGCCTGAAGTAGCTCATATGATGGATGCCGTCATCATGACGTTCATCTACGTCGAGAAACTCAGAAAGGACAAGGAAGAGGCCTCCAGAAGTGCCGCAGCCTCGGGTGGCTCATGAAATGGAGTCGAGGAGTTTGGATGCTGTGTTATGATTGATACCCTTTATGATAATTAGCTTTTTTACAAGTACCAATACTTACGGTCTGCAGGAAGATGTCGAAATTCTGGCCAGGTCTGGGCATACTGTAGGTCTGTTTTTATCCGCATACTCCGGAGAGTGCAGTAATATGATATAACTATGTGAATCAATCTTCCTTCGGCCAGATGGTAAGTTTGAGCGTTTACCTCAAGTCGTAACTTTGATCCTAAGTATTGGTGCCATATCATTGAGTAGAAGTGAATGAGTTTTCTAGCCCCTGAAATTTGAAAAAGGGAACTGCGTTCTCGGTCTAGAAGGTTTGTCAGCTTTCTTGAATTCTTGCTAGAGCGGCCGGTTCCGATACTACACACGACGAAGTTCATTCCAACTTCGTCTGGCTCGAGAGTTGCTGACGTGATCTAATCTATCAGGTTGGGCTGGACAGAGTGTTGGATCGGGGTAGGACGAAAGCAGGTGCAGCCGCTCGGGAAGGCGGGATACCCGCTTGCAAATTCGACCATGTCGAATGACTCTTCAAGTCAAACAGAAATATGCATCGACACAGCATACCGTGGGGGTGTTCGGTTAGATTAGAGTGGTATGTGGATATAAAGAAAGATTGTAGGTACGAGTAAGGGGGTGCGAGGTACGACGAAGTTGAGTCGTGGAAGACAGAAAAGCGAATGTAGGAAGCGAAGTCCAGACGTGGGGTGCCGGGAGATTCCGGTAGGCTAGTACATCACCGGCACCTGGACAATATCACTTACCCACTGACACATGACTATGTTCGGGCCTGGTACCAACAATATAACTGACAGTTGGGATGTTTCATTCGCGGAAAAGTAGGTCCTGGACCATACTCTTGTCACACAGCCGAGCTCCACTCACCGCAGGAATGGTTTATAATTATACGCAGCTCATTGACCGCAGGGACCCTAACTAAGAAATTCAGAACTTAGATGTAGGTTTGGCGACTTGTACCTTGCCTAGTCGTCTACCTTCTTGGCTAGTTCCTGGCTAGCATTGCCCTTATCATCACAAGCAACTCGCCGTTAACGTTGAAATTTGGACTCCTTGCGAGAGGTGTGCATGTATTCTGAATACGAGCATCGCCTACTTAGACGTCTCGACCGAGTCAGATTCTAGTGCGATATCCACAGTCACGACGGTGACAGAGCTCCATAGCTGCCTGCTAGACCCCATCCTTTAATTGGCCAAGGCATGTGCGCAGTCAGCTAAACTACAAACACTGCCGTGGTTAGGTTCACTTCTCGACTGAAGACGTTCGCAGACTGTCATCACCAACCAGCAAGGACAATGATTTACAAGACCAAAGCTCCATTGGGCTTATTTGGCCGCACTACGACAATTCGAAAACGAATCAGGTTATGGTCGAGATTGAGTGGCAGTTGCGGTCATCATCAAAACGTCGTGTTCGTGGAACTGAAGTAAAGACAGATAATTTCATTCCGATTAGAGGCTGCTCGAGGCAGGAGGTGTCTTCCTACCACGAGTTCTGGACTGTCTTAGCGAATTTCAAATCTTTGGCAGGAAATACTACGTTTTTACTACAGTCCAAATGTCGTTCCTATTGCTGGGACCCCCAGCGCACAGCTATAGTTGTTACTGCGCTTTCACTTTTTCCATCGTCGTGATACTCTGATTCTCATATTTCGGTGTTAGCTCTCGCGTTTCGAATTTAAACTCGTAACCAGTCTGTCTATGGGGCAAACCGTTGATAGACGGAGAAAAATTGGTTACCGCCAAGTCACGGCAAGGGGTTCGCAGGGGTCCGGCTTCCGAAGATCCCGGATGAAGGAGTTTAACTTTTTTAGCTATCAAAAATGTTGTGAAGCGTACATGTTGCAATTGTCGATTTCAACAGAAAGAAGTATAGCGCAGATCGGCACAGTACTGCCGTCACATGCAGTATGTACAGCAAGTTCTTCAACAGCCACACAACAGCCACATCCACTTGACATAAATGCAGCGCGTGAAGCACTCAACACACTGCACAGTACTTAGATACCTACAATGATTTCTCTCTCTCTCTCCTCTGAACGCGTCCACAATACCGTTATCACCAACGAGCAAGGTCAAATTCTTTACAAGACAGAGACTCCGTTTAGACTAGCTGGCATAGGCTGTATTACGACCATTCAGAAAATCAAGCCAAATGACGACCAGGATCATATGCAAGACCAGTTCGATGTCTTGGCAGAGATCGAGTGGCACAGATTTTCTTCCTCAAAGTTACGTTATGGCGGAACTGAAGTAGAGACGAACGAGTTCATTCCGAAGAGAGGCCTATGGGGTCAGTGAGTACATGGTGTCCTTCTAGGAAATGTGGGCCGTCATGGTTAAATTATTAAATTCTGGCAGGCAGCGCGTCTTCATAGGACCAGATAGCCGTCCCTATCGCTGGGACCTCAGAGGCCTCAAGACCAGAGTGGTAGTTGTGAGTACGCTTCCACTTCACATTGCTGATGCTCTGTTTCTCACATGAGGAATCGGGATTTAGCTCTCACGGGACGATGCGTCTCGAACGGAGGTCGCTCGCTTTCATAGATCGACCCTCGGAATTGTAGGAAAGAAACGTAAAGCCATGCTGGAAGTATCACCTGAAGTGGCTCATATGATGGATACCATCATCATGACATTCATCTACGTCGAGAGACTCAGAGAGGACCAAGAAGGGACCTGAATGTCAGAGTTCTGGCTGGTCTGGGCACAAGTCTGCGTCTGGTTACAAAGTCTGGGTACCCGGTAGGCTGTACATAATAATATATTTCTATTGCTAGGACGTGCATAAGAGTAACTACATTAGCAGTACACATATATTCATTTATGCTATATCAATACTCACTGACATTTTCTGGGGCTATGTGCCTGGTTCTGCCAGTTGCTGAAGTCGAATGGAGTTTTAATAGATGTGATGACCATGGCATGTGTGTTTGTATGCAGCACCTGGCGGAGCCTATCAGGAAAACGACAAGTTCCTTCATTCATCAGCAACGGCGGGCGCGACAGATTCCCATTTACGGTTTTTACCTGCCAAGTGTAAAATTTGTCAAATAATCTAACTTGTGTCGAGAAATTTACGGTGGCGCTCACCCGACTTATTGTCGCTTTTTCACACCCAATAACACAGCAGGCATTGATCGATATAAGAAACCTGAACATACTTCAAACATCCTTCAGAAAATATTTTCTTTTCTGACAATGTCCTTTGACCAGACATAGCATAGAACATGTATTATAATAACATTAATAACATTGTTGTAAATACTACACTAATCAATGTTATTAATGTCATTATGATACATGTTTTAGGCTATGTTTGGTCAAAGGACATTGTCAGAAAAGAAAATATTTTCTAGGGGATGTTTGAAGTATGTTCAGGTTTCTTATATTGATCAATGCCTGCTGTGTAAGGTGAAATAAGCAAAGGCTAAAAATAAGTGTCTTCGAAATGGAAAAAGGTCTGAGTCATCCATCAGGAAAACATCGAGTTCCTTTTTGGTCCTTAGCTTACTTAAAGTTCCTTAAAATTAATTTTAAGGCGGCTAAGGAGAATAAGGAACTAGTGTGTTCCTTAGCGAAATGTATTCTAAGGAGCGAAGTCGTTTCAAGGCGGTTAAGGCATCAAAGGCAGTTGTATTTTTGAAAGTAAAATAAGTAAAATAAGGCGCCTG